>VWZV01002102.1:0-196004 GCA_013397155.1 Irena cyanogastra | reverse complement strand
CGGGAAAGGGTGGGAACGACAGCCGTAACTGTGTGCGGGGATGGACCCGGTGGGAAAGATAGCCACACCTGTGTGCGGGGGATGCAGCCGCTGGGAAAGGAGGGGAACGACAGCCGCACCTGTGCCGGAGATGGAGCCGGCGGGAAAGCAGGAAAGGAACGACAGCCGCACCTGTGTGCAGGAGATGCACCTGGCGGGAAAGGAGGGGAATGACAGCCGTAGTGCGACACGCGATGGACCACCGGCACGCCGCCGCCATCAACCGAAACGGCAGAGCCCCGCCCCCGCGACGGAGTCTCCCACGCCCCGGTGGCCGTGTCTGGACGGGACACTGGTCCCTGCGCGCCACAAAATACAGGCAAGCGGGAAAGGCACCGGCTCAGTAGACAGGGTGACTCCGGGAACTAGAGAGTTTTGATGTCCTTTATTCCAGCTGGAACGCACCGCCAGGTCCCACCGGGCTGAGTCCCCGCACCCCCCGCACCCTACTCGGATGGTCGCCGCCCCACGCCCGTTTCCAGGAGACGGCGCCGGACGCCGGAAGCAGAGTGGAGCCCCATTGGGCTAAGGGGCGCCTACGTCAGGGCGGGACCACCGGGCGGCCAGAGGGGGGTGGTGAGCGGGAGTTCCCGGATATTGGTGTGGGGAGTACCGGGGGCTGGCGCCTCCGTCTGCCGCGGGCAGCCTGTGTTGGTGGGGCTGCTCTATGCAACCTTGGAGTCAAAGCGGCAGATAGCGTCCTCAACCCTGCCATGGCCTTCTGCAAGCGCCTAATTGAGGGACACTTTTCTTGTGACAAAATTTAGCCCAAAATAGGTTTTCTATGTTTAGCAATAACGAGGAGTTTTCTCTTGTTTTTTTCATTCTGTGGGGATCTGGTTTTGTGGGGTTTTTTTTTGTTTGGTTGGGTTTTTTTGTTTGTTTGGTTTTTGTCTGATTTTGTTTTTGTAAGGCCCTTGAAAAAATCCCTTTTCTTTTGGGCAACATCTGGAACTGGTGACAGGATAAGGGCCTTCAAACTGAAAGAAAGGTTTGGATTAGGTATTAGAGAAAAAAAATCTTTGCTGTGAGGCACTGTCACAGACTGCCCAAAGAAGCTGTGGATGTCCCATCCCTGGAATTGTTCAAGGGCAAATTGGATGGGACTTTGAGCAACCTGGTATAGGGAAAGGTTGGGCACAGCAGGGAGTTGGAACTAGATAGTCTTTGAGGCCCCTTCCAACTCAAACCGTCCTGTGATTCTAACAAAACATTCAGAAATATTTGCTCTAGAGCAATCTATAAAGAGTTCTGGTTTTTGTCATTGTCTTACCTTTATTTTGATCTCCTAACAGGTTTGATCTATTTCAACTAATACTGATAAAAGAAGTAGTATGCTTAAAGGAAAGATTCAATGTTTCTTCTAGGCAGCATGATAACAGATGGTCAGTTTTCTTATTCCCACTCTCAAGAAGACTTCAGCATGATTTTAAACCCCTGCAATATTGAAAAGAGAAAAAGAAAACCCCAAACCCCTCTTTATTTTTGACAAAAAACTCAATGTGAGGCAGCAACATGAGCTGGCAGCCCAGAAAGCCAGAGGCATCCTGGACTGCATCAAAAGGAGTGTGGCTAGCAGGGCGAGGGAGGTGATTCTGTCCCTGTACTCTCTGCTCTTGTGAGACCCTACCTGGAGTGCTGCGCCCAGCTCTGGTGCCTCCAAAATAAGAAGGACATGGAAGTGTTGGAGCAGGAGAGGACATGGAGTGATAATGGAACTGGAACACCTCTTCAATGAAGAGAGGCTGAGAAAATTGGTGCTCTGTCCCATTTTACACTGTAAGTTTTCAGTAATTGCAGAGGTGATTTGTAATTATCAATGAAGCTACAGCTTTGAAGCTGCACAAGTAAGATGATGTTTCCATTCTGTTTTTAATGTAAATGAGTTGTTGACTAGATAGAAATAAACCAAATGCGTAAGTAGACATCACTTTCTATTAATAAGCACAAGAAAAGAATGCTTTGAAGAGGGATTTATTTAGATTTCAGAAAAATGTGTATTTTATCTGTGGCTGAGATAAGGATGACTGATATAAAGAAGAAGGAATAGAGTATTAGCTCAGTTGCACACAAGTCCTGGCAGCAGTTCAATGGCACATCTTAGAATAAGTCAATTTCATTGTCCCTGTCCAAGAAGATAAAACTAAGCCACAATAACTATCAAGTTACTGTCTTTTCTTACAGATTTCTCATGTTTTGTCCTATGTATGCTTTCTGTTAAATTAGTCCAGGTTAGGGATTGTTTTTATGCAAAGGGGGTGAACACCCCATTTTGGAGGAGTGAGATTGTATGAATTTTAACATTAATGAAGTCTGTTGAAATCTTCATATAATAGTGGCAATAGCACTACAAAACAGAGTGAGAGAAACACTACAATAAAGATTTTTTTTAAAGTTTAATAACAATTGAACCAGACATTTATAGCTTTTAAAATTAAATGTCTCCATGATAAAAAATGTTCAGTATAATTAAAGGTGGACATAGGGAGACATGTTGATTTATACCACCTTTTTTACCAACCCCTCCTCCTTAGGAACTATGGGCACTTTTTTATTGTTGATACACATTTCATTACATGTCTGTATGTTTCTTACCATCTGGGTGCACAGTTTCAATATGCTCCAGATGGGGAATTTTCCCTTTGATTTGATGTAAGAATTGAGGATTCTCTCTTCAAACACGTTGCTTCAGGTATGAGAGTAATCTTGCAGAAATGAAGTATTACAAACACAGATCAGGGCTGCAATTAAAAGACTCTTATCTTTGGCCTTTTACTTACTGTTTGAGTCTGTTACTCCTTTATCCTATTACCGAACATGACTCCAAGCATTGTGCTCAACTGCAGTGAACTTTTCTGTGGGAATATTTTCAACGTTCAAGAACGGAATGCAAAATATTCTCTGTCCTGTTTGTACCATTTCAATACTCCTAGCAATCTGTGCAGCAAACTCAGCCTTGCTATTTGCCTGGCTATTAGACAGAACAGTCAGATGTAATCAAATTCTTGTTCTCAAATAAATATATGATCTAATTTAAGGCAAACTGAGATCTCGTGATTGCAAGCACATAGTTCAGGCATGCTTAAACACTTCACTGCTCTACCTCAATGGGTACTGCGTAAGCCTCTGACATTTTGCCTGGTTCTCAAAAGTCTGAGCAGTAGCCTAGAATTTTAAGGTGTGTTTCCATGTTTTGTATGATGTATTCTTCAGTTTGCTCTAATGTCTGTTGAAAATGCTATACAGTTCTATTTTGCCATATGTACTAGCTTTTTTTTTTTTCCCCAGATATCATGATTACTCATGCTCTATCCCATCTTGTTAGTACACGGTGTTTATTTCTATTCCAGACTGACCCCATTCTCAAGAGAATTTCTATTCTCAGCATCTAGGGTATGATGATTCAGTCGCTCAGATAAAATACTCTTATGTTCCATTTGCCTTGACAGTACTGCCATTCCTGGGAAGTGCATGGAGCCACTTTTCTGGTGTTTGACCTTTTTGGCAGAATGGTGGACATGGGCACATCTTTATCTTGTGCTTATTATTTTCAGATTATTTTCCAACATCGTCTTGAAACTGGCACATATTTTTATGGTTTGAGTGAAACTTTGTTCTTTATTTTTATATTTCTCTAGTAACATTAATATGTGATTATGATATTATCATTTTGATATGATATTATGATTTTGTTACCTTGGTTTTCTGGTACAACTCTGTTGTACTTACTGGTCCATCTCAAATTAATAAAAGAAATTCAAATGCTACTGTTTTAGTATCATATATTTCCGATATTTGAAAATAGCAATGATTTTCCAAATTTTTAGGTGCTTTCTGGGATTCTTGTTTGAAAGTCTGTTTTCTCACTCGAAGAGTTGTTCTCTACACTTTTGATACATTATTACAAAACAGTTTGTGTTTTGCAATAATGTTTCAAAATTTGCTTCACTGTTGATGTGGTGTTTCTATGTTTTGCTGCACTGATGAGGCAAGAAAACCTACTAGCGGTTTCTTGTAAAATAGCAAGGTTCCAAATCTCAGCTCACTGGATCAACATGCAAGGTCACCAATACTACATATATGCCATGCTTGTGTTTCTTCTTCCTCTGTTATGGTCTCAATGCTATGCCTAAGGTTGGAAAGAGATGTGGTGAGATATGCTGTAAATTTTAATACACTCTGAGTTAATACTTTTAAAGGTTGGCATATCACAAGGTATTTTTACCTTCCCAAAATAATTGGGTTTCCCTGGGAAATCAGCAACTGCTCTGTATATGATACTGCAGTCAGGACCAATTTCCTTTTTGTTTGTTTGTTTGTATTAACTGCTAAGGAGATGGGATTAATTGTAATGGATTACCATAGTTTCTGCCGGGCATTTCTCATATCACATTCCTGAGTATAATCAGCTCTGATACTGGCTTTGTGAGCCTGGCTGGCAGAGCTGATACTTTTCTGCTGTAAGGTTCACTACTAACAGCCTTCTCAACACATAAGCCTATTTGCTAGCTTCCAAAATACAGTGATGGCTGTCTTGTTGAGACAGGCAAGCTGAATAGGCCTTGTCAATATTTTGCTTTTTCAGAGACTACCATTCTGCTTATGTAATTTTGAGATTATGTAAAATCATTTAATTTTGTGTGTATTTCAATAATTTCACCATTCCTTGTTGTAATGTAATAGAGAGTGTGTAAAGGGTGCTATGCTGGTTGAATTATTTTCATCTGTTCTAGGTATAAGATGGCAGGAGAACATCCTGTTTTCTTCAGTTATATCCAGCAGTTTGTACTCACACAAGAGATATGCTTCTTTATCACATATACAAATGCACTCTTTCAGAAGCAAGCAGTGGCTTTTATGTTGCATATTCTAAAGATTCAGACCATATACTCAGCATATCTTTTGATTTCTGATTAAAATTCACAGTGTCAGAAGTTTTATCATCATTCCATGGTTTAATTTTCATTTGACTTTGCTTGATTACATGGGTTTTTTCCTTTTCTTGCAAAATGCATGCCTGGCACATTTATCATTATCCCACTATCTTGCATGTAATTTCCTCTTTGTTTGTGTACGTGATTTCACTTATAATGCTAATCTGAGCTTTACAAACTATTTATTCCAACTTGCATCTCATTAATGCAAAATATGTGCAAAACCCTATCCTCTGAGTCACTGTTTGCCACCATTTGGTTTTTATTTTTTTTTTTTTGCTCAAACTGTAAGATCTGGAATATATTTTGCCATAATTATTGTTTATGATCCACTATGAAGGAAATTTTGTATGAGTTTTCTCCTTATAATATTTTTATCTTCATTTTATTTCTCTTCTCAGCTTGTGTTTATGCTTTAGCTGGTCTATAAAGTCACTTATTTTTATTTAGCCTCTTATTTTCCATGTGTTCTTGCTCAAATCAGCATCAGCTCTCCTTAGGTCATAGTCACAATAACACTTCAGGCCAATTCCATAATTTGGTACTGCTCATGAAAGATGGAGCCCCTTTATAGGAAAGAAATTTCCAGCAGAGATGCAGTTGAAGAAGGGGAAGGCATTCCCCTGATGCTAGCTGAAAGAAGCACAGAGCTCTGAACAAGTAAAGCTTTTCTGCTGATTTGACTCTTCCGGCAAAGGTAGCATTGAATAACGTCCTGTAAAACAAAACAAATAAATAAACAAAACAAAAACAAACAAGCAAACCCCTTCAAGCCAAACAAAACCCCCAAACATCAACCAAGAAAAAAGCAGTCAAAAGTGCTTACATTTTTAATTTTCACGTGCTTAGTGAGGCAATTTGCAAGAATCTGTGTGCTTTGATATTCAGGTAAAAGCAATGACAGCTTTACAAAAAACAACATTTAAATGAGAAATGATGTTGTACAGGCAGTGTTATGGAGACACTTCATAGATATTTTTAAAGAATTTGCAGCATTACTTAGTTCATGCTGATATAAAAGTGTGAGAAATGGGACCAGTAACACCGGATACCAGCAGGAAGAACAAAAAGAGAAAGCACTGCAGCTCCTTTCTTCTTAACTCCATGACAGCTATTCAGAAACACAGAGTATGTTTTAGGGATTTTTTTTCCTCTCCAAATACTTGCTAATGCCCACTGGAATTAGTTTGTTCTCTGAGATTAAAATAATTTACCCCACAATTGAAGCTGCAATTGCAGTCTTCAGCTGGCAAACTAATCAGAGGTTTCTTAAACTGGTTTCAAATGCTTTTAAAGTTTTTATTGTATTTTTTGATCGCTTTATAGGGCCTATAAAGGAGGTTCTATGGACAGTGAATGATGAGGAATGCAAGAAAAACAACAGCATGCTCACTGAGAAATACATTTGAAAAGTGCTGTATGGAAAGTGCAGGGTGGAAATTAAGTCTCTTCTAGAGATGTAATCAAGGAAGAAAAATTGAGAATGAATATGAAAATATCATGTGATGATAATATCATATATGATAAAATCAAGAAGAGAGAGGAAATAGAAAAGATAATGAAAACAGAGCAGAGAAATCTAGGAAACTTTTTGCAAGTATTTGGTTACCACATCAATTGCCAGCTTTGGAATTATTAGGTGGATAAATTGAGCTGGTGATAGAAATGCAGTGGAGTATGCTTATGTGTACTATAGCACCACATGACCAATAAAAAGTCATCAGGAGGATTTGGCACAGCACTACCAAACAATTGCTGCCGTGTCCTATGACCAGTGTACAGATGCACACCTTGCATGCAAGGGCCTGCAATCCCACAGCCCCAAATTCTCTTTCCTGCACACTGTGTTTGAGTGTAAATAGTGTGTGTCATTGCCATTTCTCCCACTGTGAAGGACTTCTGCTCACTTTAACAAGAGTCTTTTCAGTCTCAGCAGTACATCTCAAATCCTTGTTCCTTACAGACGTGACAGGTCAATTGGTTCTTCTCAATAATACACCTACAGCCGTGCACACTTGTTTCTTGCTGTTGTTGGTACGGATATTCACTTTTCTATTTTCTGGTTTTCCCTCTCCCTGCCTTCTCTTTCTTTTTTTTCTCCCTCTCTCTCAGTATTTGATTTTCTTCCTGGGCTGGATTCCAAGGTGCTTCTGTTCTGTGTCTTCCTCTGTTTTTCTGGAACTGAAAGCTTTTTTTTTTTTGCTTTTTTTTTTTCTTTCCCCTCTGCTTCTCATTTACAGTGTGTAAAGCCCAGAGCAAACTTTTGTTGCTCAAAATTACTTCTCCTTCACTGTACAGACCATTAGTCCTCACTGCTGTCTCAGCCTTATTGTCACACATTATAACAAGTTCCCAGCTGCTGCTTTGGGGCTCCATCCATCTTTTGCAACCTCCCAGTCTTGTTTCCTCTCTTGTGCAACTTCTGTCACTCATCTGACTTCATTGTCAGCTGTTTCAGCATTAATCAGAAAACAACCCTTTTTTGAAGCCTCCTGATTTAGCTTGCTAACTGGCAAGGGTCCCACGTATTCAAGACTGGGCACAAAGGGAGCAATGGGAGGACTCGCCTAAGGGTGAGAAGTGGAAGGCACCAGCCTTTTTAGTGATACTATGGTGTTAGACTTCTTAGCAGTAACATGAACTTTCTATTTTAGGGAGGATTTACATGAGATGATTTAAGAGTGCAACTTTACCAGAGGGGTGGGTCCCTTTCCTCCCAGACTAATGGTTTCAACTCATCTTTTGTGCTGATTCCTGATATTTCTATGATGTTAGGGTGAATCAGTTCAGTAATGGGGCAGAAAACCGACAAGGAAAAAATGTAGTTAGTTCTGTGTGAGGTTAGTAAACTGAGTCACTCACTGAGGAATCCTAAGCAGCAGAGCCAGCTTGGGAAAAACAGGAATGCCTGGGTCCTCCACAGGAGAAGTGGGGAGAGCAGCCTGTTCCTTTTGGCAGCAGCACCAAGCTTTTAGGTTGACTCACATGCCCCATTTAAATCACCAGCAGGGGACTTGCTCTGTAGACACGCCTGCTCGGAAGGCGGCTGCCTGAGAATCCTGTTGCCCTCGCAATATTTCTCCTTTGTTTTTTGTCACCCAAAAGTATACATCCCCATCTCAGATTCTCTTTGTTTGCATCTGTGAAGGGTTGGATCATTTCTTTTTATCGGTTATTAGGGGTCAAGCCCTGAATTAATTTACACTCTCTGGAGGTTTTTCCACACTTCTGGAATCCTGTCACCACCAGCATGACTGCAACTTTTTTTTGTCGTCTCACCAGCTGTAACCTTGAACGCAGTTCTGTTCCTCCCTTGCCGGCAGACAAAAACAATCAAACCTTTTTCCAGTAAATAGTTCTGTGAGCTGCAGATATATGAAATCCTGATTTGTTCCGAGTTTCTCACTTTTTTTTTTTAATAATTATTACATTTATCACAGGATAGGTTTGGAAGGAGCCTCTGGAGATCATCTCGTCCAACTCCCCTGGAGCTAGATCAGGTTACATAGGAACGCATCCAGAAGGGTTTTGAATGTCTCCAGAGAGGGAGATTCCACGACCTCCCTGGGCAGCCTGTTCAGTGCTCTGCTACCCTCAATGAAAAGAAGTTCTTCCCCATGTTGAGCCGAAACTTCCTGTAAGTTAGTTTATGGCCATTGCTCCTTGTCCTGTCGTGGAGCACCACCAAAAAGAGTGGAAAAGAACTTGGACTTGAGACATTTCTCTGTATATGGGACATCCATAGCAAATATTTCCTTTGAGGATTTTCTGGTGTTTAATACATCCTGTAATCATTCTTGCCCTCTCCGCCTCTCAAACCAGCCCAGGTCGGTTGTGCGTGTCCCGGGAGCTGTGGGAGCAGTGCCAGGCAGCGCTGCTCGCGGCCGCGCTCTGGCTGCTCCGCACGGCGACAAACCTCTCCCGCCGCGGACATCCTTGTCCCCTGCTCGCCCAGCCCGTCCCGCGGCAGGGGGCCGGTTGCCGGGCGACGCTCGGCCCCTCCTCCGTGGCAGGGCTGGGCCATGAGGTAATGGCCTCCGGGGGGCGGGAAAGGGAGCGCTGCGACTCCGGAGCCAGCGGCCGCCGAGGTGGCCGCTGGCGGCGTTTCGTGCCTCCCGCCCCTTCCTGCTGCCCCGCCAGCGGCGGGNGGAGCGGGGTGAGTGCGGCGTGGGGACGGTGCGGGGCGGGCGGGGATGCGCGGCGGCACCGGCGCGGTCGCCTCTGCCCCCGCTCGCCCCCAGATGAGCGAGCGGGGGGCGGCGGGCGCCTGCGGGGGCTGCGGTGCGCGGGCGAGGCCTGCAGCGCTCGCCGGGCTGCGGAACGGGGGTGAGCAAGGTGCAGCCGCTCTTCCTTCTCCTCGGGCCCCTCGACCTTCACAGCCGGCTGGCTCGGGGGCGGGCTCTGCTGCCTGTGCTCTTTTGTCCCTTCCGCGCCCTTAAAGGAAAGAAGCACATGAGTGGAATTGCGTACCGAAGGTCAAGAATCGCTCGCAGAATAGTGCCTCTGCATTATTTACAGCTAAACTGCTGCTGTTCTCAGATACAAGGGCCCCTGCATGCAGAAGTAGCTTTCTAGCCATCGCAGAGGGACCTACAAATACTGACTCGGTTTCTTCAGCTTTGGGGATTATGGATTGCTTTTGGCAGTATTCCGCTGTTCAAAATGACTAAAATATTCTATTATGGTTTTTAGCAAGTTTGAGATCTTGGTGCCTCTTTTGGTTGCATCTGATGATTTTGAAACTTCATCTATAGGTGAGGTTTTTTCAGGTAAAATTAGGGAAGAGTCAGAAAATTTCCAAAGAAATGGAACATCTGTTAAAGAGTGGGAGCCAGAGTTCATGTTCTCCCTCTCTCCGACTTCGGGAGAAGTCTCCGTGCAGACACTTTTTTCTGCCTTGCAATCTGTAACCTTATTTGAACCTTTCAGTCCACTGAGATTTAGTCGTGGGTGTAATGGTTTTTGCAATCAGGAAAGCAACAGAAAAAAAAAAAACAACCAACCAAACAACAACAAAAAAAGTTAAAACCAAACAACAGTTATGATGACCAGTTTGCCATATGTGCCTGTTTCACTGCTGTGTGTACACAGTTGCGTGTACTGTTTGTAGTGCCCTGGCTTCTGCCTGTGCTGGAATTACTCTGGGTTTAAACATGTTTGTCCTAGTAGGGCTCTTCTGGAGTTACCAGAAGAAGCCTGGAGGAGGGAGTGTTGTCTCCAAGCCCAGGGACTGTATTCACAAAACTTTGCCTTCTCTGAGGCGCTGTAACCAGTTTTAACTGAGTCAGAGCAACCTGTGATGACAATAAGAAAATTATATTAAGTCATTAAGCTTACTTCACTGTTTTTCAGTGAGCATCATTGCACTTGAGGAAAACCAGGATGGTAAAAATCCTAGTGGAAGGCAAGAGTTTTCAGCTTTTAATGTGAACTACTGAGTGAAGACCAGATGGCTGTATGAACAGATAGAATGGATAGAATTTAAGTTTCTGTCAATTGCATGAATGAACTCCCACTTGCCAGCAGATTGAACTGCATGATGGATGGCTGCAGTGGAAAGAAGTAGGATCTCTGGCTCTAGTGCAAAAAAATCCCATACCAGACAAAAATAATCTGTTCATCTCTTGTTCAGTTATGAACAAAAAATTCATACTGCAACTTGGTGCCTGTCCTAGAGCACTGGGCAGCACAACAGTATGCTAAGGAAGCAAGAATGTGATTAGGCACATGCATTTATGTATGTGGTGCCCCATGTTTGATATGGGACTGCTTAAAATCCCAGTGAAATATCCAGCTGCTGCAGCAGCCTCTGAGCATCTGACCAGTTTAATCCAGAGTCCTGACTAATGAGGCAGGACCAGGATGTGATACACAAGTTTTGCCATGCGTATTAATGGATTTTAACTTGGCACTCTGACGGTTTGTGGAACACAGGTGAGAGCTGGTGGAAGTAAGCGAACTTGCAAGTACCAGAGAGGAAGATCAGATTGGAAAAATTTGCCTGGAACTGGTGGGAACTTCTGTTGTTCCTCTCTGCTGCAGTTCACGCCTGAGCTCCTTGCTGCTTCACACATTCTGTCTCCTGTAACAGATTACCAGCTGCTTTTGTAGAAGTAATTCGATCCTAATCTTTCAGTGTGCTCTGAGGATTTTATTTATGCTCTAGCCAATCTGCTTTGGGATAGAATAATGAGATTAGTATTGCAGAAATTAGTGCAGGTTAAATATTTTTGTTTTAAATGTGTACTTGATCAATATTATTGTTTCTTACTGTTGTTTCTGTAATACTGAAAAGGAAAAATGCTAGAACTTCCCACTGTGTCTGCTGTGATACACTGTAAACTGAATGCAAGAAATGTTTTTTTTAAATAGCTCTATAGAAAGGATTCTCAGAATGAGTGCTATTGAGGCAGCATCTGCAATATTGAAAGGCAAGAGGTTAAAACCTCTTTTACCCTTTCTAAAAGTTGTACACATTTTTTCATCATAACAGTTTCTTATGTAATTTAAAATTTTCCTTGGGAGAGGAGAGATAAATAAGTGAGAAGGTAGTGTTTGAGTTACATTTATTTTAAATACATTTCTTTCCTAAGTCTTTAAATTTTGTTGATTTCCAGACTTGGGGTGATGTAGTGCTCCTTCTGCCAGACCAGAAATAGCATTTGTAGGACATAATTTGTTTTGGGTTGTCTGGATGTTGTATTTTGTAAGTGATACTCAAGTCAAGGTTAGTAGTTTCTTTTTAATTTGCAGAGAATTGTGTATTCTTTGTTTCAAATTTTGAACCAGATAGCTTTCCCTCTGCCTTAGTAAAAATGAGTGCCTGCTCTAATAAGTCTCCAATATTTGACTGGGTACTTAATTGGTGTGTATTTGAATAACCCTGTTTTAACTCTTAGAAAACTCTCATTTGACTTCACACACTACTTATTTCCCAATACTTCCGTATTAATGCAAGAAGAGCCAGACCAGTAGAACTGGTCTGTATTGTTGGGAGTCATGATAACCACAATATGGGAATAGTAGCTGTGCTTTTTCCTTTTGGTCAGAAAAATGTTACTGATACAACTTTTGATACAGCTTTTACAACTAGTTCTGTTTTCCTTTTTGAACTCTTCTTTTTCTCCAGATGTACCTGGCAGTTCTGCCTCTGTGAGAAGCTTAGTGTTGCCACCAAGATCAACATTCAAGAATAAATATGCTTAAATTGCATGTAAAATGACCAGAGGCATACTGGCATCATCCCCTGTGATGCTCATGTTGTTCCTTGGTTCTGCTGGGAGTGAGATTGTCACTTGTGTTCTTCAGAACAGCTGTGAAAAGGAACAGATTCTGGTAGTGACTGCACACCAACTGACTTTCAGAGTTATTGTAAAAACATAGTAAGTAAGAGAACTACTTTCTAGTCACTAAATGACAGGGATGGCATGTCAGTTGTAGGCAGTTCAGGTGCTGTATGAAGCTGTGTAAGGCTGGAACTGTAAAAATGGTGTGTGGTCTGAAGTGCCTATGCTGTGAAGGTATGTTTCCCTGGTCATGTGTGTATCATTAAAACTCCACAGGCAATGCCACTGACACCTTGGAATGCTGCACCTGTATGGAGCACTCAATTTTGTGTATTCAGTTGTGGGATCAGTGCTACTTGGAGAGATAAAAATCTTGAGAATGAACTTCCTGTTAACATAGGCTTTCCAAGATACCAGTTGGTGTCTGATTCAGAGCCTTCCTGCTTACTCTGTGGTTTGACTGAGATAGCTGTGAGTTTACAAGAACTTTTATTTTACTTTGTAGTGAATAGCATAATGTTTCCTAAGTAGATTTCAGGAGTTCACTGATACTATTCTTTGTCTAAAACTGTCCTCTATTTGAACTTTGAATCATCAATACTTCTGTTTTTATTGGAGCCTATTGATTGCGGTGCAAAAAGTCAAGCCATATAGTCATCCTGCTTATGGCTGACCAGCTAAGAGGCTTATTGATAGCACAAACAGATTAGCTCAGAGATAATTCTTAGATTCAATTATGTTGGCAGATTTGCCTTAGTTGAATCAGTGAGTGGCCATACTGAAGTTGATTCTTTGCCTTATCTTGCAGCTTCTCTGGACAGGATTGTCTAATCTTGCTGACCATGAGATGCTGGAAACCCAAATGATACTGTGGCTCTATAACTGTCGTATTTTCTTGTGTGCATATTTGGGGTTTTTTTAGTAATGATACTGATAGATTAGTGTGTTAGAGCCCTGTTGGTTTTGCTTGCGTTTATAGCAAAAGTTCAGAACACTATAGCAGAGTATTAGAAAGAAGGAAGGAAATGTGGGAAGAGCTTGATTTAAAACCCCTTGCAAAGTTTCATTATTATCTCCCTGAACCTTCTCATCTCCAGCTATCAGACACAGCTTTTTCAGCCTCTCCTCAATGGAGAAGTGCCCTGGTCTTCTTTCTTTGTCTTAGTGGCTAGTCACTGTCCTCTCTTCAGTATGTTCATCTTTTTCTTGTACTGGAGAACCCAGAACTGGACACAGTACCCCAGATGTGGCCTCACCAGTGCCAGCTAGAGGGGAGGGATCACCTCTCATCTAGTTTCCTAGTTAAAGGAAAAAATGTGTGAACTCCCAGCTCTGCTATGTAATAATTCCATGCTTCAAATAAAACACAGAAAAACGGCTCATCATTAGTTTTCAATGAAGTTTAATGCTGAGTTGACTTGTTCCATCTTTCAGTAGAAACCAAGGGTTAGGAAAATGTTCATTCAGTGGAAACTTTTATAGCCTAGAGAGGAAGAATGAAAACTATGGATACATTGAATTAGTTACATGTGCCTCTTTGAAGAGCTTAGTTGACTATTGCAAATTGGAATAAAACAGTGCATTTTTGCATTGTATGTTCATGTAAATTCTAAATTTCATATTTTTAAAGCCAGTAATGTCATATTAGAATCTAATTTCAAGGAAATCAAGACCCTGTATGAATTATGGTCTTACAGCAGCCACAATTTGGTGTCCTAGGGGGACTGCTGTGCAGTTTTGTTTGAAGAGAGGGGTATTTTTTTAAAAAATCTCATCAGTGTCTGCTATGGGAAATGAACACTTTCAGTGTCCTCTTTAATGTTTATCTAAGTGGAGCTTGTGTTACTAACAACACTGCCTGTCCCAGAAAGCCTAATTTCACTCTCAGATACTGCACAGTTGCATACTTCGCAGAGGAGCAACAGACAGTCCTCTGCAGTAAGCAGAAACCTTGCAGTTCAAATCCATGCTAACCTATTGCCACAGTGAAACCTGTAAAATTAGCAGAACATTGGAGCAATGTCAAAATCCTTAGACTATCCTTTAAACCTGTTTGAAATGGAATTTCTTTTTCTGCAGCTGTGTCTGCTCATAGTAGCTATTTCTGAGGAGGTATTAAACACTGTTGATGTAAAGTGATGAGTTGGAAATCAATCTTTCTTTAAACATGTGTTTTTGTGATAGATTTTCTGCTGTAGTCAAAAAAATGGCAGTGCTGTCAGAAAGAAATTTTGGGCTTCTGTTGTGTTCAGGTAATACTGCAGGAATGATCACTTCCAGGTATTTATGGAGGTCTTGTAATGAATTCTGCAAACCTGCACGTGTGAAGGCCATATTAAGATCAGTTCCTTATGCCTGTGTTTCCTGAGGGTCATGTAACATTGTCAGGTGATAGATAAGCATGTTATGGCTTGAACCAGTGAGTTGTGACTGACTTGAGAGCCACATTTCCAATATAAGGCAATCTCAACTGGAAATGCTTTTTCTGATTTTCTGAAATGTTTGTAACCTTTGATTACTTTTGTATTTGCTCACGAGAATTTTACCTTCTGGTGGCTTTCTCGAAAACTCTGATTTTGCAAGACATCAGAAGCCATTAGAATGAAGAGGCTGAGCAAAGTTAAATATTGCATTTATCTGGCTGAGTCCCTTGTCCCAAAGTCCAGGGATGAGTGTACGGTCAAATTATTGGACGTATGTTTTGCTATCATTTTTTTTTCTGCAGAGAATATTGATTTCTCCATGACATTCACTTGTACTGCTTTTATCTATTAAATGAGGTTTTGTTTAGGAACTGTTGTACCTCAGGCAAGTGCAACTTTCCTAAATACTTTGCCCTTTAACATTGCAAAAGCTGCAAAATACTCAATGTGAACTTCTAATGAACCGAGTTTGTTTCAGCATTTATGAATCACAAAAATCAGTCTTCTCTTACTTTGCCATGGATGAAGGGGGCAGCAAGATCAAAATATTTGGGGTAATTCAAAAGTTCATGCCAATACTATAATTAAGTCCAGTTCTTGTGAATCTCTGTTAAAAGGCTGTCAGTCTCTTGGAGTCAGTGGATTGGCACATTCTGTAGCTATTTAGGGCCTGATAGGGTATGTGAAACAGGCAGCAACCTCAGTAGACATGTGTGCTATACCTGCACTTTTTTTTCCCTACATTACTAAGGTTGATAGTATGCATTACTAATTCTCTTACAAAAGAAAAATTAGAGGTGGCCCAAAAGAGTTTCTCTGAGGAGTGTACGACTTGCTCAAGTAATCTGAGTGCATTTTACAGAAGTTAAACATGTGTCTGTCAGATGGGTTTTGCAGAATAAGATGGTGCTACTTTTGCAGTAGTTATTTTAGTAAGATAGGTGGACTGTTAAGCTGACAATGGGATGCTATGGAAAAGATCAGTGTTCAAAATGGAAGCCTAGGGTTTCATAGGCTGGGAACAGAGCACTTCCAAGACATGCAGTTATCTCACTTTGCTCACTGATGAGTGTTCAAGGTAAGTCAGTCTTAGTTTCTTGAGCTGGACTTACTAACATCCGCCCTCCAAAAGTAAACACTGCACCCATTTTGTACTATTTATCAGCTTTCAGAGGACACCTGCTGTATGTTGACATAAAGGAAGAAAATTGGAAGGTTTTCTTATTGATGTCCCTCTGTACTATTATACTGAATAGCAGGAAAGAGAGGAGGGAAATATGATTTTTGACTTGGAAAAAAGGACAATAATATTTTTTTTGGTTTTGTTCATGGGGGTATTACTGTTTTTAAAAATATAAATACAGATAAATTTATGGAATGAGTAATGTATTAAATCTAGAAATGTTGGTATGTAAAGGCAAAGATCATAACCAAGTGTAATTTGAAGACAATCAGCATAGAATTAACATTTCATAGTGGTTACCTAACTAAGGAAGAGGTGCTCGGCCCTGGTGGAAAAGGCAAATAGATGTCACTGCATGTTGGGTGTAGATCCTGAATATGAGAATGGATTTCTTAAATACAATGTGCATGATTTTATTATGATCTTATTTCATTCTTAGAGGACTATTTTGTGTCTTATTCTTGCTCCCAAATGGTTGTTGAATAGACCTGATGACAGGAAATTTATCATAATGGTAGGACCTTAAGTTATACACACAGAGAAGCTCTGGATGCCCTGTTCCTGGGGGTGATCAAGGCCCAGTTGCGCGGGGCTTTGAGTAACCTGGTCTAGTGAAAGACATCCCCACCCATTGCAGGGGTTTGGACTAGTTGGCATTTAAAATCCCTTCCAATCCAAAATATAGCTATGACTTTGAAGTGTGACTATGGATGTTTTGGGGTTTTTGTCAAAAAGTAGTGTGAAATTCATTTATCTATATTAATATTTACTGTAAGATCTATATGAATATTTATATCTGTGTGTTGATCTATATGAATGGTTACAGTAAGAATTGAGAACGGAAATAAATTTCTTTTATTTGTTAAAGTAAAGTAGATGCTTCCTTAAAAAAAAATTCACATGACTTGTTAACTGGTCTTTAGATAGAGGTTTCAATTCAGGTGGACAAAACTGTACTTTTAAATACTTAAAATTTATTGTTCATCATAGTTAATTTTTTCCTTTAAAAAAATCTTGGGATTAAACCTAACCTTTCTTCCTTTCTACCAACTAATAATGGATTTTTTTTTGGATTTGTAAATCTAGCAGAGCTGCTTTTCTAATAGGTATGAATACAACAAGAACAAAGATGTTTCTTGACTCTTCTGTTGCCAGTCAGCTTGTCAGCATCAGCTTCATGTGGCTGTGGGATTCATCTGGGCAACTAAACCTCATCTGTCTGTAACTGCACAGGAGGTCTTTGCTGTTAAGTCTTGGGTTGACTGATAGTTGTGTAGGATCTGTAAGTTCTGGCTCTGGGCGTTCACCTCGCGGTGTCCCTCAGCCCTGTGGTGTCATGATTAAGCACACACACCAGTTAGTGCAGTGATGGTTTGAGTCCCACCAAAGATTGCTATTTTCGTGGCAGTGAAGCTTGGAAGAATGCATTGCAACACCAGTATTTGAAAACCAGCATAGCTGAAGCCAACACAGTGCCTGTGAGTGGTTTGACTCCCCCATCCCCTTGGCTTAGCCTTTCCAGCCAGGTTGCATTTCTGATCATGTTGATGTGGGGTGGTAGAAGCACTGATGTCTCTGAGAGGAAAAATGAGCAAGAGGGATATATGGCTCCAGGGTAAGTGTGCAGTAGCGTGACAGTGTGCTTTAAGGACGGCCTACATTAGTATTAGCTAGAGGTGCCTGGGAAGGCATGTGCCTGAAGGCTGTGCCTCTGTAACACCAGATAGCGTGGGCTCACAGTTTGCCATCTCTGCTGGGGATTAGAACTGCCTTGTCCTACCAGCTGTGTGTTGTACCCCTTTGTCCACACAACTTTCGTACTGACTGTTACGCCCTGGGAAATAAGCCAGGGAGGCAAATTGAAAAACAGGGTTTGAAAATTGGGTTAGATTTCCTTAGTTTTAGTTTTACTGCTAGCTTGTCTTTCTTAGGGAGTTAGATGAATGGTGGAGATGGCACAAAGGCAACACAGGAATGTGCAGGCAAGGCCAATTAGTGTTTAGTTTGCTTTAGGTGTATAATACCACACCTTGTATTCAGCCAGTGGGCATATAGGTCTCTTTAAAAATGAGAGTTAGTTAAGTTATGTAGGTCTCTTTAAGAATGTGAGTTAATGCCATCAAAATTGAATGATTTATTAGTTATGTGGAAGTTTTTGTTTTGTGGTTTGTTGGGGTATTTTGTTTTGGATTTTTTGTTTGTTTGTTTTCTTTTTTTTAATAAAAGAAAGCCAGCAACATCATTTTAGTACTGTTGGTTAGTAGATTTGCATGGGTAGGATTGAATACCCAGTCCTGTCTCTCTTATCTGTTAAATTAGCACTAATTAGTTTGTCAAGAAGGCTGAGAGGAAATTCCTAAATGCACCTAGGAGCAAGCCTATTGTTTTGATCCTATGACCAGCAGGAATAGCTTGAAGATAAAACATGATATAATGTTGCAGTGGGAGAAGTGAGTAAGAGGAAATAGGAGGGGCTGCATAGTCAGGAAGATGATCAGTTTATAACATGACTTGTTATAGCAGATGTAATACTGTTTTCTCTTCTTTTTTCCTCAGAGCTCTTCCTGGAAAAGGTAAGAAAGCAGTTGTTACAATCTGGATAATAAAAGCTTTTTGGGTGTGTTTTTTATTTAGTGAACCCTTAAACTGAACAGCTCTAAAATACTTAGTTTGAACTTCAGATATTGGGAAAGTAGGAACAGGGCTTCAGGCTGTTATGGCTCTGATGTAAATCCTACAACAGATAATTAATTTCTCTTCTGAGTGGGAACTAGTGGTTCCTGACTGCCCTGATTACTAACTGGAGAGTGTTGTTTGCTTTGTGATAGAAGACCTATAATCCAGCAGTGTGCCAGCTTGGAACTGAGTATATGTGAAGCTGAAGAATAGATTTAGGGAGTGAGTGCTTTAGACATTTGGTTGTTTAGTGCTGTAGTCCATTACCACCAGAGAAGTGAAAGGAGTTTGGGATCTCAGAATGTTAAGGCATTGGTTTTTCTTTAAGGGCACTGAAGACACTTGCAAGCATCTTTTATGGATTCTTACGTTTTGGCTGATCTACTTTTTCTTCCTATTTTTTTTCCCAATTTTTTCTCCCTATTTTTTTTTCCTCTGGCTTTGTTTTGTATGTCAAGTGTTACAGAGTTTTCTATATCTCCTCATTTAAGAGAGCTCCAACAGAGAAATTGGCAATCCATTTAATTTTTTTCCCTTCTTTTTCTTCAGGATATCTGTTAGTGGTTTGTAAAGTTCTTGGAAGTAGCAACTATGAGTGTGAGCAAACAAGGTTAAATGGAACTCAGAATATGCATATAAATTCTTACTTAATATTTAGCTCTTCAAAGAAAACCCAAATCCAAATAACTATTTTATAAATTTCTTTTCTAAATACCTTTTCACAAAAGATACCAAGAAGTTGTTGTGGCGGCCAAAAGAAGTTGTGCTACCTAACTGTATTGCCTGTCTAGAAAAATCTTCCTGAAGTGCCTGCTAAAACTGACCTGAAAAAAAAAGTGGATTAAATAACATTTTGGAGAATAAATTTTAATAGAAGTTGGAAGCTGGGATATTTACAGATGTAGATGCCTATCAATTATGAGAAACAGAATATGGCCCTGGAACTCAGGAATGATTCCTTGAGTAAAGTTCAGGTCATGAAGATGTGAATTATTGGTTTTAAAGGGGTTGGTTGCTTGCTTACTTGCTTTTTGTGTCTTGAGGGTTATCTTTACTCTTTGGGAAATTATCGCAGAAGACAACAAAGTGAGTCTAGGTTCAGCATGGTTTGCCACTTAGGGTCTGTAGCGCCAAACCTAGACTTGAGTCACAAGGGTTAAACAGATTGTTACTTGTTTCTTTTTGTGTGGAGATCCCTCTTATGCTGCCTGAAGTGAAAAACGTGGAAAAGGAGAAAGGAAATGAGTGTTTGGGTGGGTAGGTATGTTTTGAGGGAGGGGGAATAGAATTTTGAAGGATCTATTACAGTACAAGACATGATGTTTGATCCAAAATGGCCAGTATTTTGCTTAGAAGTCTATGTTGACCTCTGGGCTTCTTTTTTTTTTTTTAATTAAAAACAAAACAAAAAAGCCCAAATCACTCTTACTGGATACAGTAGGGCAACCTGGCTGAGTATAGATAGTATATGCAGTATCTCAGCTGTGGAGGTAAAAGAGTGGAATCCTTGATGGAGAGTCTGGAATCCTTGACAGAGCCTGGAATCTTTGACACCTCAGATATGTCTCTGAATTACAGTCTCCTGGATCTTGCATGCTGCTTTAGGGACCATGTCAAAATGTCAGCAGCTGCTTCCACATTTGTAGTGTTGACAATATGACCTTCAGATTAAGAGATCTCTGCTGACGTGAGCTGCACCCAGGGTATGTTTGTTTTACTCTATTTGGGGCTTTTGTAGTTGCATACTTCCAAGTGACCACAAAGCAAATGAGAGCATGAAATAACTGTCTTTTGCACTTGCAAAAGACTTTTCTAGTACTTAAGCACTGATGCTTCCACTTTTTTATTGTGCCCTGGGGTATAATACTTTGTGGTAAAGCACGTGCAGCTTAAATGAGAAGAAGGTAGGAAAGGAGCAAATGTATTTCTTGGCAACACTGTCTTTGTACTAGTTAACATTTGTACCTGGAAGGGTGGGTTTGCAAATGGGGGAATTTGATGGAAAGTGTTTTAAACAGGAGGGCAGATTTAGTCTCTTAACCTGCCTCAACTCAGTGCTGGTAAATGCAGCTGAGCATAGTGATGCTGCCTTGGGTCTTTCGTCCAGGTTTTGCTTCTTGTATGCAGGCTATGTTCAAGTTAGTGCAAAGTTGCAGTAATGTGAGTGTGCTATGCACTTCTGTTAATTCTTTTTTTTTTTGGATACTTGTTCAAGATGGGGATAGCAACTGGCACAAGATTCAGACATAGTGACATAGGTAATTATTGCATGGTGTGTGCTACAAGGGCTTGTTACTCATTGAGCTAAGTTTAGCCAAGTCACTTTCGCTGGAGCCTATCACCTCTTTATATAAAATGATAGCTGGTGTGAATTAAACTGTAATTCTGAATATTAAGGCTGTTTAAAGTAGGGGTCTGTCTCATTAACCAAATTGAGCTGTGACTTGGAAGGCCTCTAGACTGCTTCATAACTGCGCTGCAATCTGATGTTATTTGTGAGCTTTGGGATGAGTTTATCGTGTTAGAAGAGCTCCACAATCCACTCCCGATTTTGGGCAGACTGTGTGCAACATTACTGTCAGGCATATTTCTAGAGAGATGGAAATCAGGCCAGGCGGGAATTATTACAGGTCGTGGTAGCTGTGTCTGCCAATGACTGCACTTTGCAGTTATACAATGTTTGCATTGTTTCCGTCTTTGTCCTATGACAGACTTATTTGTCTTGCACTCCAGCCTGTAGCTTCCTGGATAGAAAAATACAGGTTCCGTCAGGACAGCTGCTTAATAAAGGCACATGTTGAAATACTCAGGTAGAGCAAACTGTTTTCTGAGAAAGTTGCAAATTGCTAGGGGAAGGACATAGCATGCAGGTGGGCTAGAAGGCGTGCAGGTTATGATTCCTGGCCTTTTCCTGATCAGTAGCCTGATCTTGTGAGTAAAGCAAGGCTGAGCACCTGGAAACTTTATGCAGATATAATTGTGTTGGCTGAAATAGTGCAGATAGCCAGGGTCAGTCTCTTTGAAGTGTGGGAGTACTAACCCACACGGACTCCTTGTCTCTACCTGCTTTCTGTCACAACAGACTCATAGCTACAGCATGTAGCACCAGAAATAAAGGGGAAAAAATATTTTGGCTTGTAACAAGTGAGGAAATAAAATCTGGAGACAGCAGTAGGTATGTGCCTGCTCCAAGCGAGCAGTTACGGACTGGTTTACACAGAACTTTGTTAGTTCTGCAAATTGTTTGTGCCTCTGAGAGATTATGCTTTTTTTGTGAACAGTAGCCCTTTCTGCCAAGTTGAAGGACATCGTGTGTCTTATGTGTGGCTACTGTATCTGTTACACAAGTGACAGCACAGCAACAGTAGACTTATTTAATGTGTCTGATGCCAAATTTATTTTTAAAAAGCAGTGTAATTCATTACTGGTGCCAGCCCAGCTATTTGCTATGACCACAGTCAACACTTGTGATACAGCTGTTGCTGCCATTGCACAGTGAGCTCCCCAGTTGGAGTATAGGTTAAAATTGAAGCAGGTTTTTCTTATTGCAGTCAGAAGTCTACAGCATAACCACATAAATACAGCCTTCTGTTGGTACTTGTGTTGTATAGTTGTTGGAATTAAGGATTTGTGGTCGAACTGATGTGTGAGGCTGTGTCTTTTCTTTCTATAGATACTCTTCTGCTGCAGGTTTTTGTTTCTCCATTGGTGTAGTTTTTGCTGATGTTTAGACTTTGTTAGAAAAGGTGGGACAATTCACCTAGTTCCTTAAAAGACCCTTTTTCATAGTCAAGTCAGAAATAAGAGCATATGTGTAGCTCAATGGCTCAATTATGGTCTTGATTTAAAAATGCTATCTAGAATCTTATAGCTCTGAGTTAGAGATCAGATAGAGGGTAGTAGAAGGAGTAAAGCATGTAACTGATGCATGACTCTAAGTATGTTTGTCACAGCCAAATTGATTACTATAGCTGTGCTACTGTTTTGTCCTCTCTCAGACTTTGGTGCTATTATATAAAGCTAATAAGTAACTTGCTCTGTATTTTCTCTTTTCCTTTGTTGTTCAGTGGTGTGGTACAAATTAAGAACGATTATCTGCTAAGTGTCTCTTCTTTTAAGAGGGCAAATATTGTTGGACAGTGTGGGAATTTACAAAGTGTTGCCTCTCTCTGCTTTTGAGATTTTTCTCCCCTCTCTCCGCCATGAGAAACAGGAAAGAAAACATTTTCTAGTGAGGATATTAGTGTCACATTGGCATTTTAGAGTTGTTGGATTAAATGGGTTGTTCTTGGAATTTGGATATCAGCATTCTGTGTTGTTCCTGTGGATACAGCAATTTGCTAAAGTAGGCATCTCTTCGTGCTTTGCCAGTGACTAAATGTGCCTTTCTCGGATCCACCTACACACCTTATGTTAAACTGAACTCATGCCCATTGACTGCTGGAACCTACCTACATTTTTTTATAGATGAAAGAGTAAAGGGGGCAGAGTGTGGACTGAAGGGAATGAGAGTCTCAGAAACCTCACTCCCACTGAAATATTGCTTTCTTTGTTCCCACCTTTACAGAGTTGCATCCTCTGGGGATGGAAAATCATAGACACTTTCCTAAAACATCTGGGTGATAAATACCTGTTAGAGCTCAATGCTGACTCTGTGTGAGCTTAAACATAGTTTCATATTCTGAGTTCTGTGCTTCTCTGTCTTCTTTTTTTCCTTCTTGGGAATATGGGTTTTCTTGTCAATAAACCAGCACTTTCAAATATACTTAAAAGCAAGCTGGTGGAAACATTCATTTGTAAGTAAGCTGAATGGACAGGAATGAAGGTTGTCCATGAGTTTAGTGGAAGAAAAAAAGGCAAAAACCACCTCTGTCATGTAGTTAAATGCAGTTAAGCATTTTAGGTTTCTAACCCTGAGATCCCTGAGATTTGCAGTTATTTTGTTGAGGAGCTTCATTTTATGGAATACTGCTAAACTGGCGTTAAATGAAAGGAGTGTGGGGAAGTCCTATGGGAAACAGTGGCTGTTGAACCACTCAAAATGTAAGGATTTCAGCTTGCTTTCTGTGTTGGTTCTTTACGAAATGCAAATTGAGTTAAGAATGAATGAACATGTCCAACCCTTGAGGGTTTCTATGCTTTGCCTGTAGCGGGGGCCAGGGTTGGGAGTGGCCACATGAGTCTGTGCTGAGATCATTAGGCTGAGGACACCAGCTGTGCTATTATTAGGGGTTTTAAAGTCCATGGCAGATGTTCTTAGGCTCTGTTCCAGCCCCCACATATGGTGCAGTGGAATACATGGAAAAAGAAATTCTGACAAATAATTTTCCCATTCAACAAACAGATTTTAAATTTTTTTCCCCCTGTGTAGCTGGACAAGATATTTATGTTAACTTGAATGTATTAAAAACCAGTTTGAAGTATTTGAAAGAAGAACAAAAAATGTATTCCTATGAGAGCAAATACAAGTGCTTTCCTTGAAAAGAAGGACTTGAGGGTCTATCCAGCACTCATGTTTGAAAATGCATGTGTTTTGCCATTTAAGTATTTGTTTTCTATTTTCTTTACCGCTGCTATTTAGACAGGATCCTTGTTGGATTACTTTTTGTGTACGTATATAGTGCAAAGCTGTACCTGCAAAGATTTTGAGTGATGTTGATGAGACACAAGGGAAGATGTAATAGAGCAAAGAGATATTAATAATGAGATTAAAGTCTTTGAGCAGAAGTACTGCTTATTATGTTATGGTGATACAGCACATAGCATGAAGAAAAGCATGTTTTTTTCTTTCTTTTTGTCATAAGAGTATGTGTGTGTCTTGTTTTGAATGTGTAATTTATTTTCTCTCTGGAAGTCACTTAACCAGTTTAAATGCCCTCAAAGTATAAATCACAAGCTGCTCTGTGGAGTTCTGATATTCTCTGTGTTGTACAAAATGCAAAAGGGAGGTATCAGCCAGGAAAATGCAAGTCTGACTTGATGGCAGACCAAAAGTATATAAGGAGCTGAAGAATGCAAACTATTTATAATAGGTAACAACTATGTCTCTGTATCTCATGTCTTACAGGTTTTTTAGACATGGAAGTGTGTTGTTGCTAAGCAGAACAACAAATGTTTAAACAATTCCCTCTACATCATCCTTTCCTTTCTGTCATCAAAGTATGTGATGTTTTTTGAGTCAAACCAGCTGAGATGGTGCATAAGTTGCCCTGTGTTGAGCTCAAATGGAAGAAAATGGAACGCTTGAGAAGTTTATTATTTATGAATTTTTATGTGTCCATCTCTCAGCTTCTGAACTCTCCGAGGAAGCTCTCTCATAGAGAGCTTTTTAATATGGTTAAAGAGAAAAGGACCCAAAATAAGCAATCTAACAGACAGTTCCTGTTGAGGCTCTTTTACATGCATTTCCTCTGTGCATGTTTCAAGCTGGATGTTAGAATAACAGACCATACCATTGATCAGATCTGAGTACTCATTCTCTGCATTGTTTTATCTGACACCAAGGAAACAGTGTGGGTGGCCTGAAGTTTTTTGGGTTTTTTTTCATTCTTAAGTCAGTGAACTGGGATTTTAATCAAATGCTCTGAGGCACTTGCAGGTCCATATTGCTGATAAGGAATATGTCTCTAGATCTATGAATATGATTTCTCCTTTTGATTTTCCTATCCCCAAACTGTTAATCTTTCTACTTTCTGGTAAGGGTGCTATTTTACACCATTGAAGAGCCAGGTAGTTCTTCAGGCTGTTTCCACAACATAGTCTAAAAGAGCTAAGTGCATCCATGTACTGCACTGTGGGGAGCAATGAGATGTGACCCCAGAAGTCTGTGGTGGTTGATGTGATAGCTGTTCTACAGCTTATACCTGGTCATTTGAGAGTACTACTCTGTGATTGCACCCCAAGTAAGCAGGACTGCGTGCTGAAACTTGTGTGTTGATAACTCAAGTTGATAGCAGTGAGTAATCACTTGCTATTTGAGTAAGATTGTGACAGTTCACAGAGTCACGTAGCTCTTATGAAAAGAACAGTTTCTCCTGTGTTACTGAGATTACACTGTAGGACCCAGAGAAAATTTAAGAGGATTAGTCATGGCATGTTGCATTAAGCCTGACTGCTTAATCAGAAGGATTTTTTCCTGAAGATTATTTTGTTGGTAAAAGTGGGAAAATTGGGATCTTGATGAGCTCCAGAGGCTTGTTTTGAAGCCTGGAGCAAGCAAAGTCCTAGTGCGCTAACATGACTGGTTAGAGCATGTTTTTCTCAGGTAAAAGGTGAACTATCAAATCTGCATGGTGGACGGAGACTGAGCTAAATGTGCTTGTGGTATTAAGCTTGCCTTCATAGGTGGCAGCCCTTGTTGGACTAGAATTGAGTATTTATATAGCTTCTTACTGTACCAACTACTTTCTAACTGAAAAATAATTGCTTGGATTAAAGTGGTTGAGTCTTGCACAGCTTTGTACTGAGAGTACTAACCTTGGGTCAGCTCTCCCCTCTTCCCCCAGTTCTGAACTTTAGCCACCTGTTCACTTCTCTGTGCGTGTGATGGGAGGAAACGAGAAGGAAGATTTGTTACAAACACATTGCTGAAATGCATTTTCCTCTTCCAAGGATGTGCTTAGAGGAAACAGTTGTGCTTGTTAAACCTTAACTCAGGATGTCCTGCAACTCCAGTGATGCCATCAGTGATGCTGGTTCATATACCTCTTTTGGTAGAAAATGCTTCCATGCAGTGGGTTTGAGCTGAACAGTTGACAGTTATATTTTAATTTCTCTAACTCTAGATTGCTTTAGACATATAGGTTCTCATGTGGATGTGTAGCTTTGTGGGTAGATGGAACAAAATTCATCCTCTCACTGAACATATGTTCTAAGTCTCCTCTGTGAGAATGTACAGGAGCCTACTAGTCAGTTTCACTCCTTCTTCAGCCTTAATCAGTATATTGTAAATAGTGTGGGAACTACCATGTTAGGGGTATGCATGTATTTGTTTTATGAAGGTTCATTTTGCTAATTGATAGGCTGATAGATTAACGTGTACTCCTTGGATGTATTGAAAATGGACTGTGGATTTGTTTGTTTACTTAGTAATTTATTTTTTAAATAGCCCTCCCTTCCGCAAGCTTGACATTTCCTTTGTATTGCTGTCTTACAGTACTGAGCATGCTTCTGCTTCAAGTCAGCAGTGGGAAGAGAAATTTGTGTTCTAAAATGAGTGAAGTTCTGAAGAAGCAGATCTCCCACTCTCTCTCTTGTGTCCTAGTTTAAAATTAGATCTGCTGGCCTAACAGGAAGGGGCTTACATTTCTTGCTCATTTTCCAACTGTCAAGCAGAGCATGTAGTCATGCTGAACAAAGCAGCAGCATTCCTGGATCCCTTTAAT
Organism: Irena cyanogastra; assembly: GCA_013397155.1. Taxonomy (NCBI): domain Eukaryota; kingdom Metazoa; phylum Chordata; class Aves; order Passeriformes; family Irenidae; genus Irena; species Irena cyanogastra. The sequence continues at coordinate 169,079 of VWZV01002102.1, read as the reverse complement.
GATGTATTCAGAACTCCAGTGCCTCCTGATTTAATGAGTACAGTGAATGTATTCACAACTAACAAGAGCGTGCTCATTAAACAGCAGTAAGTTAACTGTCTATTCTCTTGTAGCAATCCAGTTCATAATTAAATGGTGCCATATCTGAGTGCAACACTGGGCTGCCAAATGGAGAGGTTAAATGTTCTGTGGATATGTGTGGTTAGAAGGGGTTGTTGGGGTTGTTGGAGTATAAGTAATTTAGCTTAACTTGTCTCACTGATAAGGATACTTTTCTTGGTGGAGACCTTGTGTTAACAGCTCCCAGCCAACTAAAAAGTTTAAACTTAAGCAGTCATAGTGTTAATTTAAGTTGTCTTTTAGCTGGTAACTTTCAATTCTATATTCTACTCCGCTGCACTACTACTGTTGTGTAAATCTGAAGTGTCGCTAACTGGATTTATTAGACTGTAACTGAGGGCAGAATTGGACCTTTGGTTGACTTTACTGCTACATAAACTTAGTCTTAACAATCCTGATGGTGAAGTCGTGACATTTGAAAAATTAAGAGATCAGTTTAGTGTTTTGGATTGGTAGATGGAAGCTGAACAAAGTTAGGCTGCTTAGAGGCATACAGGAGTTTGTTGGAATTGTCTTCACTAATGTTAAGATAAAAGTAGCAGCTGAGTTCTCACCTAAGTAATCTAACCCCTAAAGCACACTTAAATTTTTGTAGAATTGTGGGTGAAAATGTAAATATTGAATTCTTATATTTGCTTTTAATCTAAGGTCTATTCTGAAGTATTTTGGTTTTAATAGTTACAGCCAGTATTTAATAATGGATTTGGAGGCAGAGGGAGTTTGGGCCTGAGGGAGGGACAGCATATGCACGCTGTCTGCTTTTCTACTGGGAACCTCCTGACACTGTCTTGGGGCCTTTTAGCATAATCGGGATGACACCAAGCCAGTTCTTGTTTCAAACCAGCTGACGATCTATTCAGTTTGTGCTGTCTGCCTTTCTTTAAACTGATTTCAGAAAAAGGCCACACAGTCTTTGGTACCTGTTTGCCATCTGGAGAACAAGGCTCCCACGTGGGTGGGGGCAGATGTACTGAATGTTTGATGCAGCCCTCTGCAGCTGCTGCCTCTTATTGCAGGCTGGCTGTACCTGGCTGTGATCTCTGCTCCTCAGCCAGCCCCTCCAGGTCCCTGGCATGGGCTCCTGTGCAAGTCTGTCAAATGGATGCTGAACTCTCTAATAATTCCTCTTTTCCCCAAGAGCCATTTTCATTCAGATACCCCATATAAGCATTGCTGCTTGTCTTCTACTCTGCCCTTTCATGCTAACACTGAATGGTAAGGTTCCTTTTAAACCTGAATTTCCTGCTTCGTTCACGCTAGCATGTGTTATAAAATGTAGGCAAGAATTGTTTGATGTAATTCAGAGAAAGAATATTTTTACACTCCAAAGTAAAGAATAACCTGTTCTCTCCATCTTTAAGAAGAATGACCCACAGTGGTTGATTCAAACTGGAAACCACTTGTTTATTTGACACATCACATGGAGACACACTTGCAGCTATGAGTGTCTTGTGTAGCGTGGGTGTGTGGAGTGAGCACACTGTGTGTAGAGAAAGAGGACAGAGGTGGGGAGGAGACCTCAGCGTGTCTTTGGTTTGTTTTGATCCTCACTAAAGCTTTCTCTGCTGGTTATCTGGAACAAGTTAATTTCAGCTGGTTGACATTTTTATGTAACTCACTGATGGTGGGTTGGGTGCTGCCATAGGAATACCACACAAACTGAGGCAGGGAAGGATCTTTTGCTTTCTACTTCTGTCCACAGGTTTGTTTTTTTTTTCTGTCTATATGGTGCAGATTGGTAAAAGGCCTGTGTGTTTTTCCTCAATTGTGTGTTTGGTAGAGGGGAGTGAGGATGGTGGTTCCTTTGGTTTTTGTTTTTCGGGGTGTAGGACTGCCAAGACAGAAAAGGAGTATTTGGGGGAAATGCTGCTTTTGTTTAAGTCTTATTTCTGAGGTTGAGTTGCTTTTAACTTTGATACTAGACCACAAATGTGCATTAGATGGAGAAGAAAGTGGAGAGTTTGTGTGTTCCTCAAGCCTATTTTTGCAAGGTCTTAAATCTGTGTAAACTAATTCTGAATTTTGTCTATATTTGGCTTAAATGTTTTTATATAAATTCTGAACTTTGTATATGGTTTACAGGTTTCTTATAGTAGCATATAAATTATTTTATGCTTTTAAAATTAAGATAGTCTACAACTCTGCCCACTTGCTCAGGGAATAATCTGCTCTTTACTGACTATATCTGGGTATCTGAAAAGCTGAGCCACATTCCAAATGTTCTAGTTCTGAGTAATAGTTTATCCTGCCTACATACAATGTTTTCAGAGAAGCTGCAGGGGGAGGATTTCGGACTGAGCACATAGTTGCTTGTGGGGGTATGAAATGGCAGTGTAGGGGAAATCTTTCACCAGAAAAATGATCCAAAGTTTTCTCTGTAAACTTTCTTGGTTCATTATTTCGGTTTAGGTCTTAACACTCACTGGGCCCAATACCAGTTACTACAAAGGACAAGCTTTTGTTACCTTGCATTAGTAAAACAACACTAGTTATTAGCACAGGTAAGTCACTCCTTCCTTCAGTGTTTCTCAATTATTTTTAAAGACGATGATCTTTTCATTCCTTACCACCAAGCTAAGATGGTAGTGAAAGTTATATTGCAAACTAATAAAATAATCTGAAAATATTGTATTGAAATACATTGTAGGTAAAGGAAGTCAATATTTTATTGTGCTTTGCATGTAGGCTTATTATAAAGGAGGAGTTTTTTGGTTGAGTCTTTTTTTTTTTCCCATAGCAAAGGGACTATCAAAGAATAAATGTGCCAGACAGTAGATTAAATTACTTGAAATAACTTTGCTGTGCTATCACAAAGCAGACAGTCTTGAGGATGTGTAGTGTGAGTAGATGGATGGTATAGGTCATGCAGTGCTGAATTGGTGCTACTATGTTGACACAATGTTTTGTGGGTAGGCAGGAGACACCTGGTTAATGTCTTCAGGCTTTGAAGGTTCTATTATGTCAGCAAGGTGACCTCATAAAAATCTGTGTGTAAATAGCCTTTATCTGTCTATATCTATACAAGATTTAGTTGCCAGTCAACTAGAGTTAAATTCTAATTTATCTCCCTGGATATTTAACAGTGGCACAGTCTGGCAGAGGATAAGTAATTTTACTGGCAGTTCATTCTTGATTATAGTGTCAGCAAATGTTCTTGCTGCTGAAGATACGTGGGCAAGACAGATGGGAGATGACAACTAAATGGACTCATAGGGAAACCTAGAAGAAAAGTGTTGGTTGAAAAATTCTTAGTTATCAGAAAAACTGTTTTGCAACTTAACTTAAAAATTAATGAAAACAAAAAATAGATTTTCTCAAGATACTTTATTACCTCCTGTAATTTTGGGGAACCATCTCTTGAAATCCCAACTTGTATAGAAAGGGTATGAACAGGAAATCTCTCTTGGTTCTGCATGTTGCTGGAAAGAAAGAGTTTTCTCTGCAATTTCAGCCTTTAAAATTTATTTATTCCCTCCCTTGACCACTGAAAGTGCTGTATTTGCATATTGCTGCAAATGTTTGTTCTGGGTTGTCTTTAACTGATTGTTGAAGGCCTACTGCTGTGTTTCTTTACTTTCTTTTTTTCTTTTTTGCATTCTTTGGGAAGAAAGGAGACTTCGGTTCAGTGTGAAAAAATTTTATTTGTTGTTACTTTAAATCTTGTTGTTTCACTATTAGGCTCAAATTTAATTTCTTTGCTTCAGGTGTTTCAGTTCATGTTTGTGATGAACTAGAGAAATGCACATGGGAATAGAATTACATTTGCGAATGTAAATCACCTCATCAAATCAACCATTCACCATATGGTGAATTTCAGTCTGCTGTAATCATAGCCTGATGCTTGGAACAGTTCTGCACTTTAGTATGTTAAAACTTGGAGTCAGGACTGTTGTGAAGCAGGAAAACAGTGGTGTGAAAAGGCACTAGGAATACCTGCAGCTTCACGGATCGAGTAAATGACAGTTCATGTATCCTAAAGGCTGGATGTTATCCAGTCATACAGTTATGCTCAGTATGGAACTGAGGAATAATCATAGAATCAGAATGGTTTGGGTTAGAAGGGACTTTTAAAAGGATCTTTTTTAGTAGAGTAGAGTTGCCAGCAGCCAAAAGGTGCAATGGGAAGCACTGTAAGTAACTGTTGATGTAAGCGTGAGTATTTTGATTAATTGCAATTGAACTTTTAAAAATGTGTTTAGTTAGACATGATTAGAGACATGACTTCTAATAAGCAAAATCGGATGAGAAATGCTTAAAATTGTGTTATTTTTTCTCATGTCTGAAGGAGCATCTGGTTTGGAATACTTATTTCACAGAGGGAGTTGCATTTCATATCTACAAAGATTTGAAAGTTTATCCTTGGTGCAGGCTTGCCCCCTGGAAGACCATGTTTGGACATCCTTTGTTTTGGCACTATGTTTTCAGTTGGATCAGTCTACAAAAAAACCTAGTGCTTGGAGAAGAGGTGGCTGCAATGCCAAGCTTGTCCTTAATGTGAGGGAACAGGAGGCTGGCTGAGAAGAACTGTTGTGGCTTGTTTTGGAGGAGCGGTTAAGAAAGGGAATTGCTCACAGTTTTCTTGAGGAATGATAAAATATTTCCAAATTCTTAGAAGTCTGTTAAGGTGACAGATCATATGCTACATAAAAATGCTATTTTGAGAAAGGCAGAGTTTGTGACTGGCTTTACCTTGAAGGGTAATTTCAGGAAAAAGGGGTTAAATTTGGTGGAGTACATGTGTGATTGCCAGATGAGCTCCTAGCTCTGTTCTGTCATTAATGTTTCAACACATGCACCAGAAAGCCTTAGTCTTGAGATGTATGGAGTTTTAAAGTATGGCTTTATTTTGCTCTGTAGTTACATCTTACTACTTTTGTGAAGACTCTGGAAACATTCTGCAGTGTTTTCCTGATGTTTAGAAGGAAAAGATCTGTTCTGCCCAGAAGATTTTTGTGTATTGTTGTCTGTACAGCTGTGTTGTCAAATTAATAATTTTGGATGTGGTTAAAAATGTAGATATTGTAATATGCATTTAAAAGATTAAGGTTTTAATGCAGCAGACTGAAAAGAGGAGTAGCCTAACCCTGTTTGATTCAGTTTGTGTACTGCTCTGCCAAGAGAGGGTGAGGAAACTTGTGTGTGAGCCAAAGTTACAATTGCATTCAAATGACCTTACAGCATCAAGAACTGTTCATGTGCGGGAAACACAAATAGAAGCAACACTTAAAGCAAGCCTGCTGGCCAAATGGTGAGATTTTGGTGGGGAAAAGGAGACACAAGAAAGGAAGAATGCTGTGCAGATGATCAGGAGCAAAAGGAGTTGAAAACAAGGTACAACAGGGGCTGTTACGGAGTTGTAATCCCCCAATACTGTTTGTTGCTCTTAGAGCTGAGCTTTGAGTGTAGTGTGTATGTAGTGTGTGTGCAGAGGCATCACTGGCCATGGTTTAAATTAACTCAGACAAAGGAAAGAAACATGGCAAATGCTGCTTTAGTACTTTTCATTTTCCCTTACTCAGCAGTTTGGTTGAATGCTGTTTTTCAGCTATTGCACTGCATAGCGCTGCCCGGCGTCTTTCTCCAACGCTGCTGAGCTGAGCTGCTGTCGTGTTCTCAGATACAGCTTTAGACTGGTGGGGCAGGAGTACAGACTTATGTTTTGGTGTTCAAAAGTAGGTTGGTGAGAGTCTACTCTGCTTCAATGGGTCAAGGATCACTGTTTACTGTGGTTGCCTCCCTCCCTGCCTCCACATCTAGCGTTAAAAAACTGGCATGTTATTTACCACCATGAGATTTTTTTGAGAATAAACCAGAATGAATCTGAGCTAATATTTTAAGTTTACAGATAAAACTGCTTTGGGCATCAGGTCTCTTAAATTGTGGTATTATTGTTAACTATGTGCTATGTTGGAAACAGGCAGATTGGTGCAAGAGGAATTACTTGCACACTTTTGCATGGTTTCAGTTGCAATGAAATTGCAGTTATTTGAGGTACTGGTATTGTCCTATATCTGTTGGACAATTAATTTGTCACCAATTTCTGTTGGCACTCCTGGTGTTAATATTTATATGCTGTGTGTATTAATCTTTGTATATGCTGATAAGTAATTTGGTAGCTCTTAGCCCATTTATTGAAGCATGCCATTAGTGGTGCCTGTCTAATTGTTATCCTGGACTTCATTCTGTCAAAATGAAAATTCTTACAATATAAGGAGTTTATACATGAGTGTTTCCTTTGAAACATGAGGACTTGGACTAAGGTTGTTGTCATTTTATTAAGCTTGTTTTCTGGATGTGATTTGAGTTTGCTTTTCTTACCTCTATTTAAATTCAAAACCAGAACTTTAAAACAGAAAAAAAAGTAAACTAGTTCTAAATTATTCGTGAATTATGAGCAATATGAACTGTTTTCTTTGTAGAACTTTTTTGTAATAAGAGTTTTTCTTTTTAAATCCAATGGCTCTGGAATATTAGATTGCTGTTGGAGAGTTACATTCTTGCATTCTGGTGGCTGGAAGTCAGGAAAGCTCTTTAGATTCCNGAACTTGGCTGTGTCTGAACTCCATGAAAAGAATGAGTATACTTGGTGGATTTGTAAAAAAAACTTGCAACTGCTTCTAATCAAGTTTAACTTCATTTTTTATGTGTTCTTTGTTACAACACCCATTTCAACTTCCAAAGTAGTTTAAAGGGCCTTTCTATCATTGGGAGCTTTTGAGGTTTGGAACAATGCCCATAATAGCTGTTCCTTGCTCTGTGATTGACTGACTTGAAGGAAGCTGACATTTCTTAATGAAAATCTTTGCATTTTAAAACTTTATAGAAATACTTTGCATGTGTACTACCTGCAATACCTAAAATCCTTAATACACTCAAAAATCTCAGTGCCACAATTGTTTTCAAACTATTGTAGGAAAGCAAAGGGAAAGAAACAAGATGTTTTTGTAGAGCTGTTAGCATCTCTGACATGACATTGCAAAATACAGGAGTGTAATTGAAGTTGGGCAGAGATGAAGCTCCTATCAGGCAGAAAGAATGCCCTTATTGTTGGTTCTTTTAAATCCCCCTTCTGTCCCCACTGGTTCAGGTAGGATTATATTGCAACAGAATTGCACTTAAATTCTAGTAGGAGCCCATGTCCTTAGGGAATAGACTAAAAAAAAAATCTGAAATGTTCTTGAGTGTAATGCATCTAATGGGTTCTTCTTGTTCATTTCCATATGGTTCACTTTTTTCCCTCTTGTAAATTCACATTTCACTTCCTGGTAAAGAACATACAGGTATAGTGAATACAATGAATTTTTCTCCCTATTTACTTAACTTACCCACATTTGTTTTTTCTTTAGGATAAGTTTGCTTCCAGCGAGGTGCTTGCATTCATCACAGAGTGGCTCAGGATTTGTCCCCACTGATTTTTGTTTATCTCTAAAATACAGAGGAGCAGCTGCCTTGGACAGGTGTTGAGCAATTTTCACTTCATAGAGAGGAAGTCTTTTTGAAGGAACATGTTAAAATAAATATTTTTGAAAGACTTCGTCTCAAACCCTAAACCCCTTCCAGCACCCAATTTTGTGTATCCCAGCTGTTGCTGTTAGATGTATGAAATGTAATGTTAAATATATGTGCTGTGAAATGGAGTGCAGTCGAAAGAAATGTTTCTTTCTTGTTAACTGTGAACTAGGAAGGAAAGTTGAATACAGATGAAATTTATGTCAAAGGTGCTGTAAGAAAAAAGAGGTCTTGTCCAGCAAGCAGTTTGGTTCTACATGTGTGAAGGGAGCTTGGATAAAAGCAAACAGTTGATCTGTACTAAAACTTGCAGTCTGTACAGATTAACAAGGAAATAGAATAACTTAAATGTTTAAACAGAACTGAAAGTATAGGGACCGGTGTGTAATACATTTACTGGCCTTCCTAACTAGGACTTCTAGTTGGAATTACTCTGTGACAATTCAAATGTGAGGTTAAAGACTGATGAGGATGTATGACCTTTTGGAGCAGTACAGTTTGCCTTCAAGTCATCATGACGCTGTTACAGGAATTACTGGGAAAACCTGACAGTTAGAAGTGATAGGAGTGCATTTCACTGTTTGGGTTCCATTTTGTTAGATTTTTAAGTACTGAAACTATTTTCTCATCAATTGTGATTTTTTTTTGTCTTTGATCCCACTTCAAAATGGATTCTGAAATCCTTTTTCTCTAAAAGAGATGAAATGTGCTTCCTGATGTCATGTGACTTCTCACATACAAAGTTTCATCAGAGCACTGGAACTGAAGGTGATAAAGATAGCTGACAAAGAAACTTTCAATAGAGGAGATGCAGGAAGAGTAGCTGCCTAGATAGGCTCTAAAAATCATGTGAACTTTAAGACACTCAAGAGCTTAATTTAGTGGCAGACTGGTCTGAGAGGCTTAATATAGACAGCTCAGATATCATGTGGAAACTCTAATATAGACATGTATTGATATAAGAGACCTTGAGGTTGTTTTTATTTGTTCCTGGTCAGATCGTTTGTTTGCTTTCCTACCTTAACCCCACTCTTTATTCTCAGGAAATGCAGCAAAATGGCGGCCGTTACTGCACGATTGCACCTGACTGTACCAGAGAGAGTGAAGGAAAATTAGCCTTTTGGTACTGGTACTTGTTTTGATTTGCTCAGCTTTCAGTGGAGTCTTCAGTAAACTTTTTTGGTGCTCTTCCTGATAACTTTGACTGGGAATAACAGAAATAAGTAGTGACTCTGGTCAGGATGTCCTTCTGCTTGCTGAGAAACATTAGTGACTTCTGGAAGATGCAAGGTCACTGGGATTTCTACTGTTTTTCCTTTCTTTCTCCTTATGTCTTAGAACTAGTTTATTAGTATGTCTCCCAATATCGTAGCTTCAAATTATAGCTGTTACATCAACAGTGCACTGATTTTTAACTCTGTTCAGAAAACTCCTTGTTTCTTGCCTGGTCATTAACAAAACATCAGTAGGAAGGTCACAGTGTAACTGATGTGACTTGCCCTCTGATGGAAGTGTCACGGGAAAAGCAAATGGACGGGTGGATTCTCTCTGTGTTTACAGTAGCCGTGGAAAGTTGTGCTTTGTTGAAATCTCCATCTTAACAGGAGGAAGGAGGCTTAGGAAAAGGCTTAGGAAAAAAAGCCACCCATACTCTTAAGTCTTTACTTTAAAAAAAATAGGTTTTCAAGTATCACTTCAGCTCTTACCAGAAATGTATTTGAAATAAAATCATACCGTTGGTTTGGAAGCAGGTGGGGATTTTAACAGTACAAGAAAAAATGTGTCTGGAGTAGGTAGTGTTGGTATTACTCTGGAGTCTTCCTAAAATTACAGTCCTTAATGCTATCAGCATTTATGACATGTAATTGTACTTATGGATCTGTAATTTCATAACTTTAAGAATTTAGTTTGGGAAGTAATGTTATGAAAACAAGAGTGTTGTCTTCCATGTGAACAGCTGAAATACCTCAACATCCTGAAAAAAACAGAGTAAGTAGGACACCTTCATGTTCAAAAACTTTTTAAAGTGATGGTGAATGTTCCACTACTTAAGTTCTCAGAGAAGAAAGATAACTTCGATGAACCGTGTAGAATAAGGGGAGGAAAAATGGTCAGACCAAGGCTTTTAGTGGTTGGTTGCAGAGTTTTTGCTGTCATGACACAAGAACCATGTTGTTCATCCTTTTTAAATAAGTCACAGTATTCTTCTGTGGTAGCACATTCTTCTGTGGTAGAAGTTGCAGAAATTTGTGATCTTCACAGGGAGGACAGTTTTGTGTATGAAGTTTCTAAGTCTTGCCTTTTCTGTGTCTTTCTGAGAGACAGCAGGTTGTTTTTGAATTAAAAATCACAAATACAGAGTTTGTAAGATAAGCAAGTGACTGGGTATTTTTCGTGTTGAAACATCTTTCCATTTCATAAAATGCCATTAAAATTATTCACCCTTCTCAAGGCTTGATGGAAACATGCTTTGCATGCCTTTTGGAGACTAACTGGCCTTTGATTCTGTAGCTCAGAGCTTTGGGTAATAAAGGATTTCATGTGCATTTTTCTGTAGTGATCACAGCATGCAGTGAAGCAGCAAACCCACAATGCAGATATCCTTACAGATGTGACCTGGGCAAGTCTTTTAATCCCCTGTCTGTTTTTTTACTGGTTTAGAGCAGGACAAATGTCTTTGAATGTGGAGAGCCTTCCACTTGCTTACAGAATGTTACATATGTTATTACATGTTCATTCTGAAGACTTCCACAGAAACATCCATGGAAGACTGCTGAAATGCAAAGCAGTATATATTAAGTGCATTAAGTTCAAATTATCAATATGATTCTAACATATTTAGATTTTACAGTCAGTATTGCTTATAATGCAAAACCCTCCACTTTCTGAGATTGCCCGTAAAATATCTGTCACCTGGGGAAAAAAAAAATGTGTTCTGTCTGTGGTGGTCATGGATGGGCATGCAGTAAAGGCTTCCCTACCTCAGCAACCGTTCTTTAGTCTGCCTTTTCAGTCTCTCAGTCATCAGACTGAGCTGTGGAGCTGTTACTAAGTTTGCAGAAATGTTTTACGCTGATAATGTGCATGTCTTGTAGTTGAGAAGTTATTTTTAGCAGTCTGGTGAGACTCTTAGAGTCACTGAGGGACAAAGCCCTGGTGGAGATCTGGAAAAGGGAGCTGCTTGCCAGTGGATTGGATTGGGAGAGGGAAAAATGGTACCTTTCATTCCCAGCCATCTTTTTCTATTTTTGACTACATTGTTCTTTCCTGGTAATTTGCAAAGAAAAGGCACATTTCCCAGGTTTGTAAAATTGTGTTTGGCTGGGAATAATCTCTGTGTTACTGAGGCAAAGTTGGTAGAATTGTATGAGTGGAAACTTCCATTTTCACTATGATGATTTTCAAGGGCTGCCCAGATCTCAAGACACCTTCTAACTGGAGTGAATCTGAGAGGTGCTGCTCTTCACTCTGCCATAGTGGAGAGGCTCTGACCTGAGACAGTTTGTATGAAGTCAGTTATATTAATCTGTTCACTGCCTTTGCTCATATACCAGACCTTTTCCTGACGGTGTAGTTAGTACCCAAGAAAAGTTAATGCAGACAGCAGTGCCACTAAAAAAGCAAATAGTTTTAAATTGTGGAACCTTTAATTTGACCATAATACTCAGCTACGAGCAGCTTTTTAATGTTTAAAATTTAGTAAAACTCCTAAGAGGCTCAATTTCACCTATTTTATTCATGGAACTATTATGTAAAAAGATTGCTGAGGTAGAAAAATAGCAGAAAGCACAAGAGGGTCCACCAGTTTACATGCTTATGTGCTGAAAGCTGCTGTTTTTTCCAGATGGCAGAATAGCTAGTGGGACTCACCTAAGAAAATTGCTGTGCTTTTCCTCTCTTCCAGCTTTTTCTTACTTTTAATATGTGTTTTGTTTCAGTGCTGTAATCAAAGGTCACCCCCAGTCTTTCAGTCTCCACGTGTGTGGCTGAGTGAATGCATTTGTCTTTCATGTTTATCATTGCAAAGAAAATCTGTGCGTGGAGAATTTAACATGGGATTCAGAGTGCTTTGTGGCTTCTCTAAATGACGTACCTGGGAATGCTGCCACATAGCAGATGCATTTCAGTGATGTGCATTTTACTGCTGTAGGACACCAAAGATGAAGTAAGGTAGGCTGTGACAGTTGCTACTGCCAGTGTTCATAAAGTAACACTCCATGCAAGAGAAGGTTTGCAGGCATGCTGAATAACATCCTTCTTTCTTATTAGTATTTTGGGGTAGGTTTTACATGTTCCACCGTGCTATTTCTTTATACTGGAGTAGTGTCATTTATCTGATATGAAAAAACTTCTCCTTTTCTTACTTGAAAATAACTTTGAAGATATTTGTCTGTGTTTCCTCAGACCAGTCAGGATGGGTTCATGCTGAATGTCATCTCTCTTTGTTTTAACTGGTAGGCATTGGTCCTACTCACAGTATTGTGTGATGGCCAACTTTTGTGCTATATGTGCAGTTGTGTGGAGTTTTTGGGGCTTCATCCAGTGGTGCACTGTAGTGTCTATATTGTCTGTATAGGATGTTTGTAGGAAAGTTTTGCATATGGCACTTTAGTTTTGTTGAGTTGGATATTTTCTGCCCACTGTCAGGTAAAACATGTGATGTACTCTGGATACTTTGCAAACTTGCTTAGCTGAAGTTCAGTTTTATTTTTACAGCTGTTTGTAATTTGTTTGAAGAGCATAGACCATAATGGTTAAAACCTGGTGGCTGTGATGGTGTCCCTTGTCTTGCAGCAAAGGGAATTAGTGACGAATGCAAACTGTACTATGATAGCTAAACATGAAATATTTGGTTTTAAAGGATTTTTTAAAGAATGTGTGTCTCTGCTGAGGCTCATGATTGTGCTGAATAACATAAAAATGATGTGGTCAGTGTCCCCTCTAGTTGCCTTTAACTTTGCACTGTGAATGTCCTGGCAGCACTGTGCAGCTGTGTTACCTGCACACATATTTGCACCAAGGATAGAGCACGCTCAAATTCCCTTCCTGCTTTCACCTGTAGGAATATACACTGCCACTGCACACTAATGCACATTCTACATTATTTTGACCTGATTTGTAAATAGATGTATAAATTCAAAGAACTGAGAAGAATAGATTCATATCTCTTCAGTGACGTAGTTGTGACGCATGACTGCAAAATCAAGCTTCTTAGTGAGTGAGAATAAACTTGTACAAGGGGAAAGAGGAAAAATCTGTCAGAATTCAGAAACCTGCATCTAAACACCCTCCAGTAAGTCACAAATGCACTGCAGCAGCAAGAAAATAGTAGTCATTGTTCTAGCTGTGTGTTTGAGGTTTGTGTGGTTTCTTAATTGCATATAAATTGATATCTCTGTATAGAGCCCTTTGAAAATGAACAGCTTTGTTCTTCAGTGCACTCAGGTCTGAACACAATATAAAGGTTGAGGAAGAATGGAAATTATGAAATGGCGCTATTATACAAGAGTTTTTTGAGAACTTGAAAAAACCAAAACCCATCAAAAAACCCCAAGTGTACTGCCAGTTCTTAAGTGATCTGTTGTCTGTATCTGGACTTGTTTTACATTGTTCTTTTCTACTTCACTGTAGATTTAGCGTGAATTGTCAGATATCAGTAGGAGCTGTAAAACACCCTTCTATCCCATATCAATGTGACTGTATGAACAATAATTTATCAGGAGGATTCTGTGGAAGACCATATGGGTGTATGCTGTGGTGTTTGCTTGGAATTTCACGTCGTTCTGGCAGAACCGGTCTCTTCTCTGACCCATCTGGCATACTGTGCAAGTGATCTTAGCCTAGAAAGTGGTGGATCCAAGTCAAGCTGCTGACCTTTCCCTCCTGCTTATTAATAAACCTTCCTGTTTCTCCTGCAGTCAGTGTATAGGGTGAGGCTGGGGAAGAGCATTTCAGCAGCATCTCACCCTGCCAAGAAGGTGGCAGCGTGCCTTTCTCGAGTTGCAGGGAGACACTTTGGGCTGCGGGCCGGGGCTGTGCAGGCAGCTGCTGTGGATGTCGGTGCCTGTGGAGTCTGCACGGAGCAGCAGCTTTGAAGAAAGGGCACAAGTGGTGGAACTGCAAACCTACCCTGGAAATCTGTTAAAAGAGAGAGAGGTCAAGGAAGGTTCTGGTGCAACTTGTTGCTGCCAACACATTCATCCCAGAGGGGCAGTGCTAGACTTACTGCTCCTTGAAAGCTGGCTGCCTTTCTAAACTGCAGGACAGTGGCTTATTTTGGCCTTGACCTGTCAGTTGCTGGTGTTGGTGATGATGGAAGTTTGCAAGGGAATTACTGCTAGGCTTGAGTCATGGGAAACTTATCTGTGCTTCCTGTTTTGGCCATGGAGATTCCAACCTAATGATGAATATCAATAGGGTGTTTTTATTTAATAATGTAAGTGAGGTACATACATTCTGTTTTTTCTTCCTTTTCTGTTTCCATGGTGAGGGATAGATGTGTGAAAACTGAGTCATGGACCTTACAGAGACATTAAAGTGCACGAAAGAGAAATGTAATATTATAAAGAGAAGGTTTTAAAATGATGGCAGAATGTTTCACTGAGAAGAACAGAAAATGGTTCTTGGTGGAAATTGAGGGTCTTGCTGAACCCTGCATTTGGTGCAGGTGAATAAACAGTGCATTTCTGAAAACAACATCTGGATCCAGAACAGGAAGGGATATAAGGGTGGTCTAGTGTAGCCACATCTTTACTATGCACTAGGAATAGCTACAATATTTAACTCCATGTATCATGGTAGAGGAAATACTGCAATTTTCACTTTAGAATACTGTTTTGCCTGAACTGCTGCATGAACTGTCTGGACAGCTATGTTCTTCTGACCAAAGGGATTACCAACAATTTGTTGAAAAAAGCTGAAACTTATTTTTATGGGACAAGTGATAGATCAGAGATCTTTGCCATTATTGGGCATACTTTTTAATGTTATTTCAGCATTTCTTACTGAAAATTGTGTTTGAGCCCAAACCCGCAGGCAGATATACTATAATATTTCACCTTGCTTATGCTTAAAGCATGACCAAATTTAAATCAAAAGCTTTTCTACATGAACTGTAAAGCAAGTTAAGTAGATTGTGTTCATTTCAGGGAAGTCAGTGCCTACGCAGAATATAAAAGTATTTTTGTAAAATTTCTCTCTTTTAATTATGTGATATGCAGTCCTTTCTACAAAAGTTCATTTTTTCCTTCTGCCACATTAAGTTGCAAAGAATTGCTGTCCAGACCTTCTTCAATAGCAAGGAGAGCTTCATATTCTCTCTTGACAGTAAAAGAGATATGATAAAGCTTTGAGGTCTGCTGTACGTACATATTGGACAGAGAACAGAAAATTAATGAAGGCTTAAATAATGAAATTGAAGGTGTGCTGTCTCCAAACACTTTGTAATGTTACTGGCTTCAGTTGTCAAATCTTGGCTTCTTTTTAACTTTTTTAGCTCAAATAAGAGTTTATATATCAAATGAGCAACCTACACAGGGAATTTAAGCATAGGTAGAAAGATTTGTTCCTTTCAGGTCACGTGTTTATATTAAGGATTGTATTTGTAGGCCTTGCTTTCCATTTATCTGTTGCTCTTGAAATCTGAATCTTCCACAACTCCCTTGACAAAAGCTCACTTCTTCGTGCAGAAACCAAAGATGCAAGTCTTTCAAATAGACAGACTATTACTTTGGCCTTAGTGATACTTTCCTATGATCTCAAAATCATCTTCTTCAAATATAACTGTGGGTACTTAAAATCCAGACCATGTTCCAGTCTTATTACAGTTATTTGAAAACTGAATATTGGGAATGATAACTTTCCTTGTGCTAGAGTATGTATGAGTCAAGGGAAATGAATTCTGATTGTGGTTCTGAGGCTGATAGGAGCATTGCTCTGCCAAGTTAGGTCATGAAAAAACATTTTCAAGGAACACATTTCTAGTAATCATCATAATATACTTGTTTTGAGAGAGGCTTTCTTTTAAAGTGCAGATGGGCAACATTAGTGATTTTTTTAGTATTTTTTGACTGAATAAAGAAGTGCTTCAAACGCTGAGCTTTTCCAACCTTGTAAAGCTACACGTTGTTCTCTGCATTTTTACGTTTAGCACATCTCTGTAATATTTTACTGAATTGGTTCAATTTCTTTTGCTGCCCAAGAAAGGGTTGCTTTTGATACTGTAGTGAAAAGTTCCACTTTCAGAGAAATTTCGGTCTTGCACACAAAGAGTAAAATCCTTAACATATAGGAGAAGGTTTGTTTAAGAACTGTTTTCCTCATGGAAAGCTGGCTGGGTTGCTTGCCTGAGGCTGTTGGTAGACTCTGAATGCTTTCTGACTGGGTGCTAAGATACAAATAAGTCATAAGGCATGCTGATAAGTGAGGAACTGAATTGGCTGATGGTAGAGCAGATCAGTCTGTCTAGTCCACTTACAGTAGTTTTCAGTCTCAACAGAAATTTCCTATTGAGCAGGAGCTGTCAGGGGGCAGTTTGGTCAAGTGCTTTTTTACTGCCTGTGCCATGAATCTGCTAAGTGAGGTTCAGTGTCCAGGACTATCTGTTGTGCGTTTTGGAGAACAAGTACATGAACACAGGAATTTATCTAAGGATGGCTTCAGAAAGTGCCCTGTCTAATGGTTATCACAGCTATTTTCTAAAGTCAGTTTCCAAATGGTCTGCAATCATTTGATCCATCTCCACCGACTGACTTCAAATTTCTGTTTCTGTGGTTCTTTGGGAAAGCCACAATGCGGGATTTCAGCTTCAGTCTGTATCTAAGTAAGATAGTCTGCAAATGAAGCAAAAACTGAGCTTGTGTTGTATTTAATTTGCATGTATACCCCCTAGCTTAAGCTCTTATGTAGTTCTCCCCTGTAAGGAGACTTTTTTCTCTTTTCTCTTTTGTTTTGTTTGGGGTTGGTGTTTTTGTGTGCGTGTGTAAAGACTGTATCACAGCTTTGCTCTTGCCATCTTCATGTTAATGCCCCTTGAATTCTAAAAAACTCTGTTTTAAAATCTTTGCTTGTGTGACTTTGACTTTAATGGCACTAAGCCATGGATAATTGGCTCAGTTTCCTAAAATTCCACAGCCTGTTGTTAAGATAAACATTTCTAGGTTCCCAAGAACACAGACACATGTATATGGTAATATACTGATTATACAGAGCAACCGTTAAACAACAAATTCTTATTTTCCTGTTTTATTCTTGATGTTTACACACAAGCATCAGAAGAATAAAAATGACTTGACAGAATAATTGTGCCAGTTTTTAAACTACGTTGTAGCCTTTTGAGAAGGGCTGTGAAATGGCTTTGTTTTGCTGCAGCCATTAGCCCCTAGGGGAGCTGGAGGGAAGCAGTCCTGCATGGAGTGGTGTGTGTTGAGATGCACCCTCATTAGTCAGGGGCACGTGTCTCAGTTGCTGGGAAAGCCTTGTGACCAAAGCTTTGGTATAAGGCCCTGGATTGTTGGTTGTTTAGGAACTTGTGGTCTTGTTATGTCACTCCTCAACACTGGTACCTAAAGTGGCTTATAAGGTTCAGATATCAGCAAGTGTTGGCGATCTGGCTTTCTGTGGACTGAAAAGGGCTCTGGGCTGATCTGCATTCTCCCAGCCCAGAGCTTTGGAGAGGGGCTATAATTATAGAGCTCGTGACAGAGCAGCGTTCAGTTCACTCGTGTCCTCTCAAACGTAACAGTATGGTTGAAAGCGTTGCTCCCAAACACACCTAATCAGAGATGGCAAAAGAAAATGGATATGAGGCCCAGGGGTATTAACAGCCAGTTGAGAAATTGCGGGATAGGCTTTGAGAAACTCTATGCATGTTCAGGATTATAAGGCAACCTTGAAGAATGATGGAGGCTCTCACTGGATTGTGCCAGCTGCTCGAGCACATGGGGAGGTTTGCTGCCAGGGAGTGAGGGCCAGTGATGCTAGTGAGCCAAAGCAGATCGACTTAGCATCTTACTCAGGGCAGGAATTGGTGGTCTGACTGTCCTTGGAGGTAAGCTTCTCAATAGTTGTCTCTGAAATTGCTTCTAGCAGCAACAGGATATTTAAATTTCTTAATTTCTGACAAAATAAAAATAGGATGTTCTTACTCAACAGACGCGGTTTTGATTTGTTTGTTGGTCTTATTTTTTAATCATCTTTTTACATAATTATTCAACTTAGTCCAAAGCAATAAGTTCAGTCTGAAAATAGATGGATAAGGACACAGGAGTTACGATGTGTGGGTTTTGAGTTTTTTTGAGTTTTGTACTTGGTTTTTTTTTTTTTTAGGGCAGTTTGCAAAGAATTTTGGTCCTCTTATTCCTACTCTCACTGACTGTGTGCAATAAGAGACAGTAAAGAAAAGCAGCAGTCTTGTGTTATATGAGATTTTGTGTAAATATTTTCAGAAGGTCAGCTATTGAAATTTGAAATAATGACACTTTTTTCCAATCATCTAAGTCAGTATTTTTTAAAATTTAAAGTGTACCAACTCCATGTAGACTCTTAGAAGTCATTGTGGAGGGTGAGAAATGAGAAATTCCTCCTGTAACAGGAGAAGAACAATAGTAATGCAAAACAAGATTAAAATTCCCCTCTCTCCCCCAGGTTTTAAACCATGATAAATATTTGGTTTAAGCCAGTCTGTTCTTTGTTTAGAGTTACTTGACTAAAACTCTTGGCCCTGACTTGCTGGCAATTAGTTGTATTGTATTTTTGATTAAACAGTAGTGTAGTGGTGGTGGGAAACCAACATACTAGCATGGCCTTTTTGGCTGTCTTCCTCTGCTTTTTAGCGTTGCCCTGAGGAACAGAGTATGGCTGCGCTGGCTCATCAGGGGTTTAGCTTGGAATGGGAACAGATTTTAATTTGAATATCTTTGTGTACTGCCTGCTGTCTTAGTCCCAGCCATTATTCAGTGAGTTCTTGGGGGTTTTGTTTTGTTTCCCCTGTACAAGTAGCTAGTTCATGTGTATGTAGTCCATTTGTGACTCTCTGCTCTGCTTCTGGGCAAGTGCTCCTACTGTTCCTTCCTGTGGATGGGAAGTGAGCTCAGCACTCAAGAACAGGGACAGTGATGCTACCTCAGCTGCTGCAGTTCAGAGGGTTTGTGGTAATCAACAACTCTCCCCAACTAGCAGAAAAGCTGTAACCATAACTCTCATTTGAAAGCCTTTGAGGTTTGTGGAGAAGTAAAGAAGTAGGGAGTTCCATTCTCTTGTGATGCATAAATAAAGAGAACTTTTCATATTTCTGTTATCACTGTTCCCACCCATATTATTTGAGGAACTGGTTTGCTGTTGATGTAGTCATTTTCCCCATACCCGAACTCTGACAAATCTTTCATAGCTGCCTTTTTTTAGTGGTACAAGGAGATTATGCTGGTAGAGATGGTGTTTATGTACCAAAACTGATGCTCTTGCATTCTACTTGTGTGCTCACTGTGTTTGAGGCTGGAGTCCATACTAAATATAACAGCAGCCTAATCCAAAATGACTAGGTGGGTTGTTTGGTTTTTTTTGTTTGGTTTTTTTTTTTTTTTTGTTTTGCTTTTTTAAAATCATAAGATCTTATTCTTATCTTCAGCAAGTATTGGTCCATGCCTTTTGGACCCAGCTTGTAGTGATAGACCTCAGTGAGCACCTTGCACACGCATGGGTGTGAAAAGAAAGTACATGTTTGCGGTGTTTTTACTTTGCATTGTCATACCTCTGAGCTTTGTGTTCTTTCTTCATGAATTCCTTGTTTGCCGCACATGCAGTTCTCATACACTCTGCACCAGTGGCGGTGGTTGAACAGCTTCTCCTTTCCAAGGCAGGTACACAGCTGAAGAAATCCCAGCCAGGAGCATGAGGTGTTGCAGGAAAGGGAACGCACCATTTACATTTTTGCAGTTTTATTTGTTCACAGAGAGAGGGGTATGGTGGGGAGAGCATGGTTTTTGGCCTATATTTAATAAAAGGAGAGGGAGCTGAATAAAGCTCCTGGTGTAATGTGAGCCTTACACAAGGAAGAGCTATTTATAGATCCCTGCAATATTTGCCTGAAGGAACTTGAGAGCAGAGTGGGGCAGTGTTGCATAAAGCTGGGTGAGAGCACACTTGTGCCCTCACAGCTGCGAAGGTCAAACCCAGGGCTTGTCTTACAGTAGGCTTCCACTGTCCCTTGCCCTGAGGGGAGAAGAAACTGATGGGCTTCTTCTGAAGGCCGAATCCTACTGGTGAGAAACTTTGGTTTGTGGAGAGCAGTGGTGTGGTTTTCTTTTAAGAGGCTTATTATTTGTGATGTTTTCACTTCACTGTTTTTTGAGAAAGCATGACTGACTTGATTGATGACTTAATTGTCAAATAAAGCTAAACAAGGTCACAGCAGCAGCTTTGGGGACCTTGAGAGTGAGATTTCAAGCTGTACATGGTTATATTATGGTGTAAGCAGCTTTTTGGTTATTGCTACTGCTATTCTGTCTTTTGTTCTCTAGTGGTGACTTTTTTATTCTAAATGACATTACCATGCCACTGGCAGTTAACCAGGTATTGTTCTGGTTTTGGATGCCTTCATCAGTTTAGTACATGTTTGTTATGAGGCTTTATAAAAGTGATTTTAGAAACCCTTCAGATCTTTAGCTTGAAGACGTTTTTTATGGTTTCACAGGCAGAAGAGCCTTTCTTAGGGAGGCATATACCTTGAGAAGATCCTTCATAGCGTGTCACATTAACATTGGGTGTTGATACTTTTCTGAAAGATTGCATTTGGCTAGGTCAAAGCATTCCTAACCCCACTATGAAAGAGAAAAAAAATCCAAAACCAACAAGAAGTGTGGAATATGATCTGGATGTACTATAAAGCTAGGAAACTTAAGCAAGAAATTTGATTAAAAGGGGCTTGAATGGCTTTAAAATTTTGGATAAGGGTGTAGTCTGGAGTTGTCCAAGATTTTATCCCTTTAGTTTTTACTGTAAAATTACTGGAAGTCTTGTAGCTTGAGAAATGCAGAATTATGTAAAGTATTTGAAGGTAAATAAGGTGCTTCTCACATTATATCATTTATCTATGATGCTTAGACTCTTTGTGTCCCTTGAGCTAGAGGTTTTAACTAAGCAGTCAGCATTCTGCATGTTTAAAAGGCAGCTTCTGAGCAGAAGCTAACCCCCATGGTTTATAAGAGGGTATATACTAAAGCACATAATTAAAACAACTCAGTAAATTATTTGGGATCATATTCAGCCTTTATCTAAAAGTTAAACAGTGAATGTTTATGTATGTGTGTGTGTGTAAAAGCCAGACCTTCTGCACATGGTTGTTTCTTCAGGGTCTGACAAAGTGTATTTAAATGGAAGAAGGCATTTTGACTGGCTTTTGAACTCACCCACTTAGTGAATAAATTGTTTTTAAATTTTAAAAAGCAAACTTTTGTAGAATCAAAATGTGTGTTATGAAAGAAATAAGAATTTGAATACTTAAAGCAATTCCAAGTTGCTTCAGTCGATTATTTTCCCAAACAACAAGGGTAGGTGAGCATAATCTTGTTAAAGATGAGGCAGACATATACATAGCTTTGATTTGCTTCAGTGTCTAGATGGAACATTTTGCATCTGAAGAATTTCTTTTTGGTGGGGGGTAGATAAGAACCTTGACGTTTCTTTATAAACAGCTTAGTAAAACTTACCAGACTTAGTTTAAAACAGAGATATTTAGTAGATTTGTAATGTAATGCACAAAACAAGGAAGGATATATCTGGTGGGACTCTTTCAAGTATATAAAAGGGTGGAATTTGCACATTCTAAAACCCTCTGATGTGTTTAAGCAGCAGTTGCTACTTAGTAAATGAGAATATAGCATCAGGGCTCTGAAGCTCTGGGCAGATGTGAAGAGTAGAAAGCTCTCTCAATCCCTTGATATCTTGTGGTTCTGTCTAAATTAGCAAATACTTTGGTCAGTAGGGGTGGGTAACTAGATCAAAACACTGAAGCTTCATAAATCTTCATTACTGATTTGAGGGGGTTACTTTAGATTAGATTTGCCTGTCGCCTTGGGCTGAATGTCCCCACTTACCTGTGCAGTTTAAAGCTTCTTGAAGGAGAAAATTTAATAGGTACATGTCAGATGGCTTGTCAGTGATGTAGCCCATGGGGCTACCTGAAATTTCATGTCCTGTGAGACAGCAAGTAGCATTTGAAGTGCATCTTGCAGCAGAATTTTCAGATTCTTACTCAAAAGAAGAATCTGAAAGATAGTTCATATGTACCAGAGCTGTTATGCAAAACCAGCCAGCTCACAGTAAGTAGTTTTGCTTCTGCTCTAGACCAAACAGCATAGTTGAATTACATATGAGAGTATGCGTAGCAAAAGGATGACCTGGAAGATTTTAGTCAGATGTTCTGGAAAGATATTTTTTCTCCTCTGTTAAGGAAGTATTTCTTTAAATTGGCAGACATTCACAGTGTCTCAGCTGCCTTTTTAGACTATTGAATAAAAGTAGTGTTTGAATCACAAAATCTGAGCTCGATAATTAGAAATGGTTCAAAGCTTAATATCCACCAAAGGGTGCAGCATGTAGCTGTTGGGTAGCACATTAGGAGTTCCAGATGTTTTATGACTGCAGTAAATTGCTGTTGCTGCAATCCAAGATAGTGATAAGAAATGTTGCAAAGTTATGGATAACTTATTCAGCTTTGCATAGCTCTAGGTAAGCACATGGCTGAATATCTCTATCTTTTTCTGCTTTTGATGGAGGAAGAAGGGTTACTTAAAGTAATTTGTATATTTAGATTCAGAGTTAAGTTGTGTTTAGTGATGCCAGAAAACTTCATCTCAAATGGCAGTGAAAAACCAAGTGGTTTATTTTATTTGCTTGTATGTGAAATTTGTAATGTATGAAACTCAACCTTTTCCCCACAAAACAAACTGCAAAGAAAATAATGAACAAATTTCTTTTCATGTTCAGAACCCAGAAATGGCTGACTGTTGTGGAGTTTTTTTTCTCTCTACCTCAAAACTATCAAATTTTGGCTGTTGTCTAATGTAAATGTGTCTCTTAGCTTTGAACTGCTTTGCCTAGATAGCTGGCAAAGCTGGATTTTTTTTTTTTTTTTGTAAGTGGAACACAGTGTTGACTAATCACAGCTCAGTTCCTGACTTGGTTTTGTAATCTGGGCTGCCACGGGTACAATACAGTCAGTACCCAGTGTACTTCTTCATCAAGTCGTGGTTACGTTGCAGTCGTAGTCCAGTCTACTGTGTGGATGTACTATTAGATTGCAGAGGTGTTTGGCTGTGTGTAGAATTTAATATCTTGATATAGTAATCATGCCACTACTCTGTTTTAGGCATTTATTGAGTTAGACCAAAATCTGAGCATTCTACAGTGGTGGCATTCACGAGCAAGTATTTGTGCTTGTGTGATCCCTCTAACAAGGTGCAAGGTTGGAATGATTGCCTTTCAACAAACAACTAACAAATTAGGTTTTTTTCAGAGTAGAATGACCTTTGTTAAAAAGATATAGATGATAAACTTTAGGGAATTTTGCTCTTTCAGCAAACAGTTTTACACTGAAGAATTTCGTTCAAACATTCCAAATTAAATATTTCTTTAGTTCCACATCTGTCTATTGGCCTCAAACTTTCATTCTATTTAGACTGGGAGAAATGGTATAATACAGCCAATGGTACAACACAGCTTGTACCATACTGAGGCAGAAGCTGAATTATATCATATGAGGTAGTAGAGGACTTATTTAAATCCTATATGCAGGCTCCTGTAGACATATGCAGTGGAAAGAATGAAGTGTGTTGAATTTTATTAAGAAAAGTTATAATTTGATTTACGAACTCTGAACTTGTTTGGATGTCAGATTAGGTACAAAACTATGATAATGATTTATATCCTCGTTTGTATGTCAGAAGGAGTGAATACCAAGGAGTTCAATAACAATTTGTACCATCTTGTTTGTGAATATTGTATGTGGAGGTGGCACTGATTAAAGAGTAATATTAAGGTTGTATGTTTCCTGGGGACAGTAGCTACCATGTCCATGGCTGTTTTGACAATGTGGTAAATGATGTTCAATTGCAATTTGTTTTTATTTTCTGCAATAGGAAGACTTAGAAGTTTAAAGGACAAGTGTGCACTACCTTGTGTTAGGTGGTAATATTTGCCTTGCAAGAGAGGCTATGCAAACAGTGCCTCTGTAGGTTTTAGAAGAGTGAACAACATTTCTCCCCTGTTTTTATGGAAACTGAGGCTATTTAATAAGTCTGAAAGGAAGCAGACACACACATTTATGCTGGCTTTCTTTTCTGCATGATACAAGGTTTTAAGATCAAGGCAAATTCTCTTCATTAAACCTAAACATTGCTTTCTCATGTAGATGCTGCGTGTGTTTCTGTAGTAGACCAAGCAGACTGACTGTTGTGAATTTTGGGAGGTTTAACTTTTGTTCCTTCTTTGTGCTTTCAAGGTTATTTTCCTCTGGTTTCCAGAAGTGCCAACAGTGAAACAATTTGCGTGAAGGAAGAGCATTGATGACTTTTGTTTCTGAATGCGTATCTCTATTTTACTTTTAAGAGAGCCAAGGGTTGGAGTGGCGCTTACAGGAGGGGGAGAACTGGTTCTGTGATACCTCAGTAGAGTGAATGTTAAGAGGTGAAACTCATTCAACACAAACTTCCAATGCAAATTGGAATGTTATGTTCTGGCCAAAAGTATTTTTGGTGAGGACTGTGTGGGAGAGAGTCAGAAATTGTGGTCAGGTATGTCAGATGCCGTTTGTTCAGGAAAGTTACAAGATCTTAAATTCCCAGAACTCGCTTGAAGGCTGCAGACAAATCGCACCTTGGTTATCAGTGTTATTTCATTCAGGAGTGCTGTTTTCTTACTGGCTTCCTGAGGTTACTAAGGCAGGGCCTGGGGAGGAGAGGAGTGCAAGAAAAGCTGAAAAATGCTGTTGGAGCTTTTAGTTATTTAAGCCTAGTCATGGCCTTGTTCATAACAACAGACTTATCTAACACTTTCCCAAAACAAATGTAATTCACAGATGTGTGGTAGCAGTTAGGACAAAATTGAGCCCATCTACTCAGTCAGTGTGTGCATTTCCAGTACTTTTTCTTGTTTATAGCTTAAACTGTTTCAGTGCAGAGGGGAAAATTAAGATTTGCATTTTGATTCTGACTTCATTTCAGCAACTAATTTCTAATATCAGTAATCTCCCTCTAGTTATTTCTAAAGAGCCACTTGAAAGGGGACCATTTTAAAAGTAATCAGTACAAGTAGCCCTATTGTTCTTTTCAGTTTGTACTGTGACAGTGCAGGAATAATGGATGCTCTGCAGGGGAACCATAACACTTTCTGTTAAAGCACTCAAGTGAAACTTTCTCTTCTTGCAGCTGCCACAGTAGAGCATAGTTTTTATTAGGGTATGGTATAAATTTATCATTCAGTTTAGTGTGTTCCTTTAGCTGTTACAGTCCTTACAAAATACAGTTTTTATGTCTCTGACTGTGAGAAGTATTTCCAGGTTAAATTATACCATGCAGGAATGCAAATGTATGCAATTGAGGAAAACTTAATGAAATGTTATTTTGTATGTAAGGGTGTTTTTTCCAAGAGTTAATATTGCCCATCTGTTTTCTAGTTACGATGTTCTGATTTCAGTGCAAATGTGTTGCACTTGTTTAGACCCTCTGAAAGGGGGAGAGAATTTTGCTTTTTTGTTCTTATGCTTGTGTTGAAGGGGAAAAATGATGCTGGTGCAGTGTTCCAGCTTTGTTGCAAGACTTTTCTGGAGCTTTCTCCCAGAAGGTCCAAACACCTAATCTTTGTCTTAACAGTTTAGAGACTGATATTTGAGTCTTACAGTGAGTTTCTAGAAATACTGTCATGTTTTGTTGGAGCAATAATGTTATTGGCTAGAAATGCCAGAAAACAAGATGCTGAAATACTGAGTGTAACTTTAACAGCAAAATAAGATTGTCTGGACATGTTCCAGAGGTTAGAGAGAGCCTTCTTCACATAGAATTCTCAAGAAAACTGTTGTTCTCAAGCACTGAACATAACATGTTCTGTTGCTGCACTTGCATATGGGCTTTCATCCACACCTGCCACTTGCAAATTAGTGCAATTGTGTTTTCTTGCTGTCTGTCTTCCTGTTTTTCCCATGTTGTCTGGGTGTTCCTGTGTGGCTTGTTCTTCAGCTGCTGCTTATGCGTTGTAGCTATTACATATATAAAGTCTTTCAAGTCCTTTCCCAAGTCTGTTTTTTTGCAATCCCACAATAATATTTTCCTTTCCTAGCACTAGGGAGCATTTGCATCTTTCCTTACAGTACTGATAACCAAACACAGTACCATACCATCAATTTTTGCGGTGCCTTCAGCTCCTTACACAAAATGTTTGGTTAAGTTTTGTGAGAAATGTGCTCTTCTCCATTCCTTCCCTGGCCAATTCCATCTTGCTGGGGACATCAGTATCCAGCCTTGAGGGACTTCCCAGTTTGAGGCTGAGGCACTGGGGAGCAGCAGTGTGGTCAGTCCTTTAACTCAGGGCACCTTGAGTTTTATTTTCTGTATTCTCTGTAAAAGGAAACTAGAGGTGCCAGCTGCCAGTCTGTCAGTGAGGGGCTGGGCTGTACAGTGGAGAGGAAAGTCTAGTACAATTGCAGTATAAACTTCTAATTATTGCTGTTTTGTTTGCTATTAGTTGATTTCAAATTATGATGTTATTAAAGTTCCAGTAAATCAACCAGGGATGTGCAGCCTGTCTGTGTGACCTGGCTCATACAGATGCTGGGTTACATAGAACTTTGGCCAGGCTGACATGAGAGAAAATTGATGAATGAGCCAAGGTGAATGGTCTGTGCTTAATGCAAATTGGGATAGACAAAAATATGGATGTTTAATCAGCTTTTAGTAAAAAACACAGTTCAAGGACTGGCACTTGGCTACTGTGCAAGGTGGAGAGTGCACACAACTGGGCAAAGTGCAGAGATAGGCATCTGCTCTATGAAGAGTATAGGGATTTTAGTATTTGCTGAATTTGTCAGGTTAAACTAATGTTTAAGGAAAAGAAATTAATGTATCCTGATATGCACTGTTTGGAACGGCTTGAATTGAACATTTGTTTCTTTTGTGTTCTGCAGGCTTCTTGAAGCCAACTCCAGCGAAGACAAGGAGTTCCATCTGTGCCAGCCAGCTCCGGTCTCCAGTGCTGGTCCCCCTGATGGCACATTGCACAAGCCTGTGAAACCTGCCAAGCTGGACGCCACAGTTTTGCACGACTGCACTTTGGCCGCCACTGTGCCTCCCTCGGAGCTGTCGAACCATGCAGTCCTAGCCTGCAACACGGGCATTCACGAGGAGCACTATGTAAGCGAAGGCGTGGAAGATGATGTGCCAGACTGCAGAGAGTACAGAGATGCCTGCACCATTACTGGTAAGCAGTCAAATCCTTCACCTTGGTGAGCATCTGGTGGTGTAGAGTTAAGCTTCTGTTCTTAAGCTCATGGCGGGGTATCTGCTTCAGGGACAGTGCTACCGCTGTTCTGCACAGTTTTTCTTCTTTAAGAAGTGATTTCACGGGCACCAGGATTTTCAGTAAAAGCACTTTGTAATGTTTAAGGTCCTTGCGAATAGGCCAGACCAATGACAGCTGTACAGGTTACTGTACTTATGTGCTAGGGAAATTGAACCATTTGAAAGTTCGTTTGGAAAATAACCAAAGTCAGGCATGAGGAGAAGGGAACACTGCACCTTAAAGTTTATGGAATGCTTGTCCTAATGTTCAGCATAATTTAGATTTCTATCTTCATATGAGAATTGCTTTCTCATAGGAAGAACGTGAGAAATAGGGATGGAAGAAATAGGATCTAACATTTTTGCTGTACATGTTTTTGCTTTTCAAAGCCATTTCATTTTTTCATGTTCATTCTGGAAAAGTAAAAGTTAATGTATGTGGAATAGCTTCTTCTGCATGATTTTATGAAAGGTTGAATACCTTATTGTAGATTCATATGAATAAATGGAATATGTGTTGAAGAATGGTATTTTAAATAGACTTAAATTCTTAGTGCTGTGGTCAGCTGACCCAATTTTTTTGTGTTTGAATGATCACTGGAACTCCGTTTAGCAATTGTTATGGCCATGAAATGACAGGCAGCTTCCATTCCAAGTGCATGGTTTGTTGGCTGAGCTGTGAGGCTTCTTTTAGCCTGTTGTGACCTTGTGAGTTCTAAGTCCTTTTGGGAATGTTTGAGGAGTCAGCTGAGGTTTTGGAAGGGAGAAATGAGATGTCTGAGAAAAACAGCAGTAAGACTAGGGCCATTCTATTTGGCAGCCAGACACTTTTATCCTGAGTTACTTTCAGCCGTTTCTAGAATTGTCTTTAAATCTGAGAAGTAACTAATGGTGACTGTCAGCAGCTGCTTTAGTAGCATGCCTTAGCTTAGCTCAGCCCAACTGTGTAGTTACTAAGGGCTGATATTCTGAAAAAAAAGAAAATAGAAAGAAGGGCAGAGGTGCTCTCAAGTCCACCCTGATTTCCTTGTGAAGGCAAGCAACAGGATTAACACTGGAGTCACTTTGTCAGGTATGCATCTACGTAAAATAAATATTTTGTTTTAACAAACTTACTTGCCATCCTTCCTTCCGTGTTTTCATGGATTTAGAGCTCCTTAACTGGTTAGTTTAAAAATGGTCATCCTTTTGACTTCCATGTAGTTAGGTAGACTAGAAACTGCACATCACATAAATGCATTCTGGGTAATATAACTGTTTTCCAGGCCCCTTGTAGAAGGATCTTGCAATCTATTCTGTTGGCTGTGGCCGGTCTCCTCTTCAGCCCTTCTCCTCTCTCCCCTGTTAACAGGAATTTTACTTTGTTTTTCTGTTTCTGACTACAAGCCAGGACAACCAACTTCTTTCATGAATCAAGACGCCTTCTTGATTATGGTTTCTTGGAAGGCAAGGCAAACTCACTTTTTAACATTTAAAAAGGTTTTGTTAAATGTAGGCCAGCACACGTTCTTGCTACTTCACATTCCTTCAAGCCTGATGTAGCTTCTGAACCTCTTTCTTTTTGCTTGCCTGTCAGCCAAGTGTTGTTTACAGATTGGTCCTAAATTGCTTTTTAAAATGGATTTGCTGTTCTGCGCTGTCAGATTTGTACTGTTTGTGACCTAAGGACAACATGATGTGACTTGCAGTAGAAATAGCAGTGGTTTTGTTGATTGTTTGGTTATTTGGGTTTTTTTTTTTTTGGTGTTCATGGATTTTTGGGTTTTGGCTTTTTGTTGTGCATTTTAAAGGTGTCAGAGGGCATAGGCTGGAAGTAAGAAATTGGTCTCATATTCCCTCTGTAAAATCTTTATCAGTTTTGTGTGCAGGTATGCAGTGTATACCCTTGAAACAATCTGAAAGATAAATATTTGATTGAATTGTCAGGATTGTCAGGAACTTTAACATGAAGATGTTGTTTAGTTCTGATTGACCAGTTAGCACTATTTACATTTTAAAATTGTTTAGTGGGAAAAAAATTACTCATATCAAGTCTGCATATACTATACTTCTAATACCAAGCCTTGACTCATCCTAGAGTTCAAATTCAGCAAACAGGGTAATCTATATAATTTTTTAGTCTTGATTAAACACCTACAGCCTATTGTACAAATTATCTGCAAAAATTTGTGTGAATAAACGCTTGGGCACATTTAAGAAAAGAATGGGTAACTGAGTCACAGTGTGGTGTGGTGATGCTTTCTGGAATGCAGCAAGCTAATGGTAATTGCAGCTATCTCTGATATAGCTAACAGTAAATTATATGATGTGCACATTTTGCTATTTAACTTTTCAAGACCATTGATGCTCAAAGAATTTTTAATGCTGCTTCCTTTTTGTTATTGTTTTTGTTTCCTGTTGTGTTTGCTGGCAGTAGAGGTACTTTGGCATTCTGTCAGCAGCACCATCTTTCCTGCCTGGGACCCAAGAGCAGAATGTAGCTGAGAGCATTGCACGTTCTGATTGTGCTAAGCATGTGTTCTTGGATATAGGGTTGGCTTCAACACTTCTTGTCCCCAAACCATCTCAGAATTGTGCTTGAACAGAATTCTGTAGGAGTTCAACTAGAGGTATTTTAGGCAACTGGTCTGGATAGAATCCTTGCTGTGCTCTTGTGTCAGAGAGAAGATGAAAGTTACTTTTTAGTTAGGTCACACCTCTCTTAATTGTCCTGTTGTGTGGCCTAAAAGCAATTCAATTGGTATAACAGAATATGCAGGCAATATGCACTGTAGGCCTGGGCCCAGGTGACAAAAGTAGTGTGGTGAAAAATTTCCTGGAGCTAATGTCTGGGAGAGGGACAGCAGCATAAAAGCACCTTTCCCACTGAATTTGATACTAAAGCACCATCCAAAGCTCATAGGTGCTGCAAGTGAAGCTTTATGCAGGTAAATGCATTTGAATCTGTGCTGACTTCAGCACAGAAGGGCATATGAAATAGGATAGTTGATCCATTGGAAAAAATTGTTTGTGAATGTTTTAAGAGTTACTATGAAAAAAGTGCTGGTAGAGCACGTACTTTCTAAACACTAAACCTGAAAATTGACTCAGTAGGGGTTTTGATAGATTTTTTGTTTTGTAATATTTAATTCTAGGTTTTGTTAGCAAGATTTAGGAGAAAAGATCAATGTAGTCTGACTTCATGTTTTCTATTGCTATTGATTGTGAAGCTCCTGCAGGTAAATGGACAGGAGGCTCAAGCCCTGAGGTTGGAGACAGTAGGGAAGCACTGTATGGAAGTGGCATGGTGCTGCTACATGTGGGAGGCACCTATCGTGTCCTAGTTCTTTTTCTTTCCTTTTAACTTTTCTTTTTCTTGCTGCTCTCATTCATCCGAGAGTGTAGAGATAGGAATACGGATGTAGCACCATCTAGTGTTCTTTTAGCTAGCAAGGGAGTGGAAATGCTTTTCAAGGTCTGTCTGTCTTTTCTGTAATTGCAGTGCAGACCTGAATACTTTCAGTCAGACATTGATGAAAACAACAACTGGAGTTGG
This sequence comes from Irena cyanogastra, assembly GCA_013397155.1. Taxonomy (NCBI): domain Eukaryota; kingdom Metazoa; phylum Chordata; class Aves; order Passeriformes; family Irenidae; genus Irena; species Irena cyanogastra. The sequence continues at coordinate 138,371 of VWZV01002102.1, read as the reverse complement.
AGGCTTTCTTCTCTAACACCAACACCACCCCCATCCCATTTTTTGTAGAGAAGGAAGAGCTGTAATCTTGACATGAAAAAGCAGAGTATCACTAAATTGCTTAGTAGTCCCAATTTTATGAATTACGAAAGCCTCTTAGTCTGATTGCCTTTTTCTTATCTGTTAGCTGCTGTCAGACAAATCCTGTCCCCCTGGAAATGGGGAGTACAGTGGGGATGGAAGTCAAATATCACTGGATATTACTCTTGTGATAGCTGTCTGACTGCTAAAATATTTTTGTGAGGCTTTTTGATTGTGGGTTTTTTTTTCTTTTTTTTTTCCCCTCTTAAAATATGCTTAACACAGTATCCTTAGACATCTTCAGTAAGTTAACTTTGTCTGCTTTTGCATGTCTGAATACTCAGTATATGCACTGATTTTGGTATGGTGTACTTTGTAATTCAAGAGCTAACTAACTGCTTAATATGCCATGTAGGTTTCCTTCCTCCTTCTCTGAAAAGGGAGAAAATGAACGGACTGTAATTTAAATTGCCCAGCTCCTTCATTACTTTGCATGATTCATTTGTTCATTGTACTAATTACTCTTAATAAACACATGTGTTTTCTGGCTGTTTGGGACAATTTCAGGAATGTGTTTTCTAGCTGTTCAGAACAATCTCCTGAGGGCTGTTGAATTATTAGGAAATGCTCTGTAGTAGTAACCTGTTCCATGTCTTACTTGGTTTGCAATTAATATGAGTAGGTTGTTTTTTGGTTTTTTTTTTTTTAATTTCTGAAAGCAAAGTTACATTACTGGAGGGGTCAAACAAAATGTCTTTTTTTTCTCAGCAGGAAGGTATCAGTGAGAAGACTTGGTATTGTTTGACCTTCCTTGAGAGTTGTGTAACTTGCACATTACTGCAGTGACTGCAGTGGAAGGAGTCATAACATCCAGAGAAACCAACTTTCTCTTGCTGCCAAGCCTCATTCACACAATCTCCTAGCAATATTTGGGTGCAGAAAGTTTTCTCTGGGTTTTCACCCTGTCTCTGTCCTTATTCAGGCTTTAAATATGTTCCCATATGAAACAGATTCCATTCTCTTTCACCAAATTACCGTCTTCATGGCAACATCAGCCAATTTTGATAGCTGACTGATCCTACAGATAAGTGGTGTCATTCTGAGCATTTCTTTATGTAATCACTTTATTTTAAAAGACATGCTTAGGGCTCACAGAATTTCCATCCCATTGTATGTTTGTCTCCCCCAAGATGCATGTTTTTGTGTTGAAAGGCTGAATTTCTATTCCTTCTGTTTTAAGCGTGATAAAGCATAATGACTCCACATTAACTCCATAGGGATTTAGGTATTACAGGTCGCTATGAGATTGCTTTACTGTTGTTCTGCAGGTAATGGGGAGAATGTGGCTGTCCTGTTCTAGGTGTGTGAATTACCACTAGAAACCATGTGCTTGCTGTTCTGAGACTGTTCAACAGGATGCTCTGGTTGGTTTTGGTACCTGTTACAGACCTGCTGGTTGACTTCTAAGCTTTAAATGGTTAAAAAAGTATTGATGAAATATTAACAATTTTGAATTGCTTCCCGTTATTTGAATCTCTTTGAGTTCTGTTGAGGTTACCTTTCTCTTTTACTGTTGTGGTTATATTTCTCTTTTACTGGAGCATAACTGGTTCTAGCATTTGCTTCTTTTTCTGCTCCTGGTTTGGGGTGGGATTTCCATGTTTTTCTCAGTTTTTTTAATATGAGAGAGGAGATATTAAATGTTGCTTGGTGGAGCTGGAACTCAAGCAAAGAGCATAAGAAATCCTCTGCTGTGTTAGACCAGCCAGCTCAGGACTGTGTTTCTGACTCCAGAAACTGCAGATACTGGATATTTGAGATCACATACTCGGCCACTCTCAGCAGTCTTCTCTCAGCATAAGTACCCCCATCATGCAGAACTATTTATTGTTGGAACCAGTCCATAGCTTTTTCTTATCTAGATCTGCTGATTTTTTTACCCTGGAAGTTCATGGTTGCTACTGCTGAGTGCAGTGACACTGATCCTGCAGTTTCTGTCAGTATTTGTCTTAGTTATGCAGGATTTTGGTGACTATAGATCTTCTTTCCCCTTATGAAGTTATAATCATGATTTTGAAAAACCTTCATAGTTTTTACACCCTGTCTACTCCTCTCTCAGCTGTCTTAGTCTCTCCTTTTAATAAAGCTATAAGAATGTTGGTCCTTTCCTCAGCCCATTTACTTTATTGTGAATTACTGTCACCAGTCTCATCCTGTAAGCTTGATCTAGTTTTGGTCTCTTCTTCCTCTTTCCTGACACTTCTGTAAGCAGTGATTGCTAAACAATCTTCTGAACAGTCTTCCTTTCTCTAAAGAATTCCAAAAATGCCAGTCCTGTTAACATGAAATAGCTCCTTCGGCATGACTGGAACAATTTTGAGTCTGACTGTTAGCATACTCTGACAAAATGATCTTATTCTCTGTGCCTGCTGCATCATTGCCTCTATTTTTAATTTTCTGTCTGGCTTTTGGTGTGTTCTCAGTCAACTTCATGCAGATTCTTCCCCCCTCACATCTTCCCACAGCTGCTTTCCAGCTCTTACCCTTTTCAAGTTACCTGATGTTTTTTTCTGACTCCTCACCTGTGTCAGGTTGTTACACTACCTCTTAATCTGTATCTTGGGCATATGTTTTTCTTTTATCAAGGATTATCTTTTTGTGGTTTGATGACATTTGGTTGGTTGGTTTTCCCTTAAGCAGAATTCTGCTGCTATATAGCCCTTTTACTTATTTATGCTTTCTAATACGATCCATGTTTTTTAGTGTAAACTGTCAATTCTGAAGTCACTATGAAAGCAACTGTTGAGATTACAAGTCCAGTGTGACAGTTTGAAAGACATTCTTCTTAGATTTCCCTTGTTTTGAGAAGTACTTATCGTTCCTAAATATGTACTTTATTCAAGGTAGGGGTGCATGAAAGCAGTAAGTGTTGATCAGTGTTCTGGGTTTGTTCTTTGGAGAAAGTACTGAAGGCGAGTGCCTAGTAGATTTTTGGGGGTTTTTTTTTGGTTTGCATTTTTTGTTTTCCTGTTGTGGTGCAATGAATAGTGAGGAAGACTAAATAGCTACATTGGATTATTGGTGCATTTAAATATGTGAAAATAACTTTCATTCCATAATTTAGTTCTGCAACACATGAAGTTCAGCTTTACCTTTCTCCCTCAATGTATGTGTGTGTGTCCATAATGAAGCAACACATTTTTCGCTTAAAGTAAGCATCTGTAAAGGGCAAGCTACATGAGATTTAATTCTCATGTTTTGCTTGTGATTCTGTGAAAGCTTTGTTGACAGCCATTGTTTAGTGGCTGGCACATTTTGCAGCTGGGCTGAACAACAAGGAAAAGCAGGACAATTGCTTTTCAGGGTTTTATACTCAGTGATTTATCAATGGGGTTTTGAGACATTCGCAGTCTCTCTTGGCAGCTAGAAGATCCTAATGGTTAATGAATGTGTTTATTCTTACTGCTGCTGAACAGTGCGTTGCCAGCATGCTTTTCGTACATGAATAGCTTTTGTTCTTACTCTAATAGAATAGCCATGGTGGCAATGTTTCCTTTTATTTTCTGTTTAATATAAAAATCATGACTATGGGTGCATTTATCTACATGGAGAAAAATTTCCATACTCTTATTTAAAGCTAAGTTCATTTAAATTTATGACATGGTGTACTGTAGGGTCCTAATAGTTTAATGGGCCAAATCACCAAATCTATCTTAGGTTTTATTTGTAGCAGGAATGTGTATGTAGGATGGAATCAAAGCAGGGAGACTTCAACCTGGTAAACAATGGCATTCCTCACATAGGAACTGTACTTTCCAAGGGTTTCATCTTTGTTAACTTCGACATTCTCAACTTTATCCTAGTCTCTAGCAAGTATGTTTGGCCAAGCTGAAAAGAGATTGGCATGGAATCTTTTGTTTTCCCGTGGAAGCTGGGATGTTGTGCAGTTTTTTCCATGTTCAGAGGCAGAAGAATCGCTGCTTAAACAACTTTAATGTCAGGTGTGGCAGAACTTGTAATTTCAAATCATGTCGTGCCATACCAGTCAAGTTACAGAAGCTGCCGTGGCTGTTTGAGGAGTCCGAGTTTTAGAGGTATGAGACAGCTTTCATGTTGAAGGGCTTCTCTTCCAGATGTTTGGCTTTGCAGCCAGCAGTGAGACTTCAGATGTGTAAGCATGCTAAGGCTATCTTTCCCTTTGGACAAGCCAGCGAATTGGATTTTCTTTTTTCTTTTGCCTGAGAAGCTAACTACTTACTTTACATTGAAACACATGTCCTGAGTTCAGCAGTATTATTTGAAAGGCTTCAGTACAGTTAGCCACATTCTGGGAGTCTTAGAACTGACACTGAATAAGAATATGGTAAGTTCTGAGGTTTTGCCTATTGCTCTCTGCATATGCCTGTAATGGTTAAATAATGCTCAAGAAATACTTGTAATTGTAGACCTCAGTCAATACTTAACGATTGTGTCTATGTGGGCCTATAGAACTCAAGTAATGGATGATTACAGGCCATGTTTTCCTCTTCAGTAGTGTAGGTAGCAGCCTAATTGTGTGGCAGAACTTTCTTCCCTCTGCTTTTCATTTTTATGTGGATCTGTTCGTAGTGATAATGAGGAATTCATTCCATCACTGTCTAAATGGACAGAAAGCATGGGGAGGATGAGGCTATTGGGCTGTTCCAAGCAGCCAGGAAATACCTGCTGGAAAAACATTTAGAGAAAGACTATCTTTCTTGCTTCCATCGTTGGAATGTGGCTTGTGGGTCTTCTGAAAAAGGAGAATGCTAATGTAGTCATGGCCTCCTGGCCGCTTGTTAATCTAGATTAGGTGGCTAATCTCAGTGTCACATGGAGCAAAATTAGCAGTCAAAATCTTCTGGTATTTGGCATGGAATAGCCTCAACTTGATGAACTTCGATTTCTTGTGTTACATGTGGCTGGACTTTAGCCTCCATGCTGTAGCCCTTGTCTGCAGAGAACCTTACTTTTGCTTAACTAGTATGGAGCCAGCACTGGGAGTGACCCTTTGCAGGTATTGTGTGCTTTTTGTTTTTTGAAATTGTTATTTATTGACTGTCCATTCTCAAAGATTTAAAACAGGGGAACTTAAAAAAAACTCTGAGAGAACTTGGTGTCAACAGTGAGTGCAGTATGTGTGTGGGAAATAGGACAGGACTGAAAACCAAAGAGAGGAGTATGTGGTCCCACGAAGTAATGTAGTAGATTTCTTTATCCTTCCAGCTTTCTTCAGAGAGTTTCCTTGTTTTTCTTGTCTCTTTTTGTTACTGTGCTTGTATCTACTTCTCTCAGCTGCCTCAAAACGTAGTGACAAGTTATGATGTTTGAGTTCCTTTGCAAGAAGTGAAAGATTTCCCTGGGGGTGCTACTGAGGCATATTTTGGTTTGCTTTTGGGGTTCTTTTGGTTTAGTGGGGATTTTTTTTGTTTTGTTTTGTTTGTGTTTAAGAAGGAGAGGATATTTAGACTGCCCCTTTCTGGCTGTGGGCTGAGCACCTGCTGCTGGGGTTTGATGTGGTGGAGTTTCCTGGAAGATGCTCAGGGTGGGCATGTGATACAACCTGATGACCAAAGCTTGTGTTTTGAAGGTTGCCAAGCAGCCCAGCACTTCCCTAAGGTCACACCCAGAGAGGAGTTGTTTTGCTGCACACACCACTTCTGTTCAGCAGTTGTTTCCCTTTGCTCAGAGGAGGCACTTCTGGGTAGCACAGCCACTGTGTGCTGTTTGCAAGGTGTTGGCTTCCGTCAGGGGCACTGTGCTCTGGAAATGATACTATCTCTGGGTAGTTTTCTTGTGGTCTTTCCTGTCATGACTTCTGTGTTCTGGCACACCCCTTCTTGAGCAGAGCCCTGACCCTAGCATGGTTCCTGGTAGGGCTGGGTTTATGAGCGATGGTTTTTTTCACTTACAGCAGTGGGCTGAAAGCAGGAAACTGACAGGCAAAATGTCCTATGGGATTTGGGGGTTCGGGTACTGAGGCAGTTCTGCCAGCAGGTGGCAGTTTGTCCTGCCGGCAGGTTCTGTGGAGACCTGGGAGTCCTTTTAACCTTGGGAGGGGAGCTCTGCTCACAAGCAAAGCAGTAAAACCGTGAAGATAGAGATGGTTTGAACCAGAATGCAGACAGGCAGAAACTATATATTTTATGTTCTTTGTGAGGACTGTACTGATAAGCTGTTTGCATTGTGTTTGTAAAGGCTCCTGCAGATACCAGGCTCTGAGGTTTGTATTGTTTGTTTTCTATGCCTGTTTTCTGCATGTTTTCGGGTGTTCTTTGTTGGCCACCACACTCCCCATGCCCTTGTCCCTTCTTATTGTTCTAGGTTCAGTCTCTGAATTTGTCATTAGTTCTAATGTGAAGTTCATGCTGAAATTGAGCAAGTGCTCCTTCTTTATCAGTCAAGCTAGGTTTTTCTTTCCTACAGTAAGATACATCTATAGCCATAAACGGATGAAACCCCGAAGTCTGCTAGGGAATAGAGTTTGACAGATGAGATGCTTTTAGGTGACCATGTTGATAGGAATGAGATCTTCAAAGCTGTCAACCTGTGGTTCATGTTGAACTTAGCTGGAGTTGAAGTTAGTTTGACTGAGGCTGAATTGCTTGTTTATGAGATGCTGGCATAGTTCCACCTATCCGAGTAACACTGACAGCTAAGTATGTATGTAACTCTTTGTGAGAAGTGACCTAATGTATGAGTGCAGGATGCAAAGGACAGTGGGTGACCGCGCCGCACAATGCCTTGTGATCTCTGTGTTGTCATGTGCAGAGGGGGAGAAGGCATTCCTTGAGGAGTTGTGCTGTCTCCATACAGTCAGCTCCCATTGTTTTAGACTTCTCACTCCATTTTCTCTATGATCAACTCCTTGCTCACTTGTCAGCAGAGGAAAGATGTAAGTGTGCATCTGAAAATAACCAAGTGTACTCTTATCTTCACATGCACATGGTTGTCCTGCAAATTCTTTCTTTCTCTGCATGTGAAAAATAAAAAAAAAAAAAGTGGGGGAAGGAAGAAGTCATCCTCCCACCTTCATTTCACTCTCCACAGTGAGGAGTTAGTTTACTATATTTAGAGCATTTTGTATGGATAGAGATGTGCCTAGAAGAAAGGAAACTGATGAAATAGTTAAAGGTACCTGCATAATAAAAATTCCTTTAAGGAAATATAAGCAAGCTGAAATAACCAGTGAAACTTGAGTGGCTGTCTTGAGAGGCATGGGGTAGAGAGGTTTGATATGTCCAGAATGGGAGAAACACACCAGCCAGTTAAATGCCAATGTGTGAAAAGATACAAAAAATTGTATGGTAGGTAATCCATTCATAACTACCCAAGGGATACTGAAGTGGGAAGAAATATGCAGAAGAAAGCTCAGCTGGAGTGTTCTGCCTGTTTTGCATGTTCTTTATGGAAAGAGAAGATTAGAAACTGTAACAAGAAATTAACCAGGACAAAAGTCTTTGAAAACATTTGTTTTAATCTCATTTAGAAAACAGAGAGCATGAGGAGGAATGTTGTCAAAATTACTGCAAAGCAGACTGAGCACCTTCTTCATTTTCTGAGGAACAGGGCATGGAGAAATACATATTTGCAACAAAACAAGTGAGGTGGGGTGTTCATACATTTAAGCTAAGAAAAAACTAAAGCAGTAGAACATGTAACTTTCAAAAACAGTATGAAAAAGGGTGAAATTTATTAATTTTAAAAATATTTAATTATTTCTATGAACTACTGAAAGCTATAGAGTTGCAAGAGCATAAGCAGAACCTGGAATGATCCATGCTTTACTAAGAATTATGAGTTGATAATTTATTAACTACTAAAGTTGGTTTTGATCTGCTTGTAGAAATTTATTTGCCAAATGTGTTTTCCAGAAAACTGAAAGTTGAAAATTGCTTAGATTACAAATCCCAGAATCCATAACAGCAACTCAAAAGGATATGGTTCAGCTATATTTTGATGTATCATTTTTTAATCAGTTAATTGTTTTAAGTGTAAGGTGTTATAATTTTCTCAATAAAATGGAGGTCCCACCTTGGAGAAGAAGTGCTTTTTTATCTGTTGGATATCAGTTAACTTAATCATAAATCACAATCACAAATGGCATCTTGGGTGTTCTTAGTAGAGAAGTTACTTAATGGTTTATCTTAGCAGTTCTAATTAGAAATAATATCAAAACCTTTGTGGAAACACAATCAGGGTCTTGTAAAAAATATACCTGGTGTTTGAGGATGAGGAATGGTGTTAATCTGCATATCTTCTCATAACAAATGTGTGAATTTCAGAAAAGGAAGGGGGGGGAAAGTGAAGGGGGAGAGATTGTGTAACTGTAGCACTGAGAATATTGCCGTGATTTAAGTGGCGAACTGATGTTTAGTCATGAACAAGTGTAATTATGGTCTCTTGTTTTTCTGAGTAGGCAATTGCATCAGAGCCTGTTCGTATTTCCTGCTGGCATACAGATTTTAAACTTGCAGTAGAAGTTAATGACAATACCATCATAACAGCGTCATAAAAAGTTGCCTTTCCAATTACTCATTAGTATCTTTCCCAGTTACTAGGCCTTTTGAATTGCTTAGAAACGCTCAGGATTTATTATATGGTAGAGTAGAAAAATTTTCTTCGTTGACTTGTCTGCCATTATAATTCTTATATCTTTACTGTGTGGCCTTCACATTCTAGTGGATTGCTCTTCTGCAGTAAAACTGTATGGGGATTTTTTTAGGGTGTGCATGTGTTTTTGTTTTTTTTTTTTCTCCTCACATTTTATTGGTCATTTCCTTTGCGTTCATTTTTCACTAGTTTTTGGGATAAAACAAACCAGTTTACTTATCTGTACAACTGAAACTTTCTAATCTCATTTATAAAGTCTGTTTCTTTTGGAAACCTTAAAAAAAACAAGAAAGATACTAAAGGTTTGAATTTTTCAAAGTTTTTATTTCTTTGTTCCCAAGACCATCATCTTGGGCTGTGAGGATTCTTGCACTTTTTGGAAGAGAAAACCTAATGTTTCAGCCAGAAAAACTCCCCCAAAACAACACAAATGAAGAAAAAATCAACTCTATTTTCTTGAGATTGAGAGGAATTAGGTAATCCAAAGATAGATGTATAAAAGAAAATTCTTTTATGTGTACGTGTATACAGAAAGGTTTTTGATTGTCTTGTGGATGTCAAGCAGGTGTTTTTTAGAAGATCAGCTGTCTTTTCTGCACTCAGATAGTTGCAGGCACTGAGAGGGTGCTGTCAGCCATTAAAAAGATATCCAGGGAAAAAGAAAGTTTGTAGTTACAGGCTGGCTCTCGTCTTTCAAAGCATGGGGAGCAGGTCTTGTTTCTCTGTGTAAGCCAGTAGTCCCTCTGAGAAGGTTGCAAGGACCTCCTGAAATGTGTGCAGGCTGATTCTTGCATTGCACAGAGCTCTATAAAAACAGATGCACGTGTGGGCATCTCACTGCAGGGAGGCTTGGAAGACACTCACAGACAACAGCTAGCAGAACAATCTGGATGAAGGCAGAGGAGAATAGCTCCTGATAGGTAATAGCAGACTCCTTGAACCACAAAATACAACGCAACTTCCCCAAGTGGGTTATAGCTCTAGTTATCAGGGTTTTGTAAAGTATGTAGGCAGGAGATTGACAGTATGAGTTCATCCTGATGTTGTCTGATAGAATAGTATTGTTCTTGCAATTTTTAGTGCTTGGGATGCTTTTGACAATGTAATTTCTGGCTTAGAAAGATAAAAACCAGGTAATTAATGATGTACGGAGAAGTATGTGTTACTTCCCCATTCTCTCTTTCCTCCCCTTCTTTGACAGAGGTGAGTTCTACTAAATTACAGTGGAATTGCAGGTCTACCTTAATCCGGCAAGAGTAAGTTTCTCTTACAGAAATCAGTGCCCTTGTCAGGAAGCAGCAAGAGCAGGGCTGCCTTACAGGCAGCTGACAGGATGGGAAGGGCACAATCCTTGTTGGCACAGCCCAGTCCCTTTGTTCCCAAGAAGAGCAAAGGTGCTGGCAGCAATGGCTCAAATTGACTCTCCAGGGGTCGATCATCAGGCAAGTGCCAGTGATCCAGGAAGCCTGGACGATGAGTCAGTGTCAGTAGGGAGCAGAGCTGGGCACAAGTGTGCTCACAGCACTGCACAGGGCAGGATCAGGGAGGGGCTTGGGGTGCACATGGGGCTCCTGGCAGAATGTGCTGGCTGGGGACCATGATGAGCCTGGTCGTGGCAGTGTAAAGGTACACGGGAGCGCTCAGGGCCTTGATGGTCTTTGCTGTTTACTCTGGAGTGAGTCTCAGCAAGAGTTGCAAGAGCTATGACACTGGTTAAAGAGGGAGCTCTGGTGTATTGTTCTTCCAAAAAAGGCTTAGATAGCTCTTCCTTACGTTGTGTGTGGGGGTAGGGGTTGTGCTGGACAGTGGTATTTTCTCTTCACACTGGTGTGGAAATGGAAAATGTGCAGGTTGATGCACTAAGTATTTACTGAAAACATACCATGTGTTGCTCAGTTTCTTAGTAAATATTTAGCATTACTTCGTATTTAATTGTATATGATATTTAAACTTACCTATTTAGAACTGTCGTGACTGTTTTGAGTATTGACACGCTCTCAAAATTCTTCATTATAGTATAATATAGGTTAGAAGGTGCCTCAGGAGGCAATCTGTTCTGACTTCTACTAAAGGCAGGTCTTCTAGAGTAAATGCTCATGGCATTGTTTGCTTGACTTCTAGTCTTCCTGTGCCCCTGTTTGACCGTCCTGAAGATAAAAAAGTTTCTACCTTGAATTGGGTTGTTTTGTGTTAGAACTTCTCAGCTATCTCTTGGCCTAAATTTAAAGGTCTAATTTCATTTGTAACATTTTTGCAGTTGTTGTTGGCTGTTAGTATCCATTTTTAGAACTGTTTGCAAACTTGATACATTTGTGAGCATGAGGGGCCGCAGCACAGAATGCAAGTCAAGATAGTGTCAAAAGGTGCCCTGGAAGTTCCTGTAATCATCTTTACCAGTGTGTCTTAAGTGTGAACTGTGACACTGTTAGCTATTGCAGACCTGGATTTCTGTTTCTTGAGAAAAATCTGCCTGCAGAAAAGGCAAAAAAGAATACGGTGGTACTAAATTGTAGTCCAAGACCAAGTTAAGGAGATATGTAAGGCTTGCAAGCTAAAAATGATCTGTGAAGTAGGACATGAAAAATGTACATTCCTCTGTGCACTAATCCTTTCTTCATACTCCAGCTGAAACCAGCTCTCTATTCCCCACCCTAGCCCACTTATTCTTCAATAAATGTCCCTGCTTCTAGAGGTGAGGCTTTTTGTCACTAAGAAAGCATGCCCTTGTATTACTAATAAATTTTGGGATAATTTGGGATAATTTAAATAACTAGTAAATTTTGGTATTTTGGGATAATTTGTGCCAGGCATGTCTTCTAAACTTATTTGTATTGAGCTGTTCTTTACATGCAGCAAAATCTTGTTGATATCAAAACAAACTGAAGTCTTTGAAAGCTTTTATGTATAGAACTCAAGGTAACTAACAGAGATTGTTCCCTTTCCCTTAACAGATGTGTGCAACAGTACCAATCTTCCTGAAGTTGAAATCATCAGTCTCCTGGAAGAGCAGCTGCCTCATTATAAGTTAAGAGCAGATACAATCTACGGTTATGACCACGACGACTGGCTTCACACACCTCTCATTTCCCCTGATGCGAATATTGATTTAACAACTGAACAAATAGAAGAGACCTTGAAATACTTCCGTAAGTCAAAAACTCAGAAATTGTACTGAAAAACAAATAAAACAGTGCTATTTTTCTTACCTTCTTTGAAGTATCTGTGCAATTCTTTGAAAGCTGTGGAGAGCAAGAGAACTGTTTGTGATTTAATGCTTTGGTCTCCAAGATTGTGGTAGATAGAAAATGAAGGGAACATTTAATCAAGAGCAGCTGTTGCATTTGTGATTTGTACGTGCACCTTTCCACATTATCAAATACTGGAGAAACTGAAATACTTCTTTTTGCCTGTGATCTCTCTCAAAGAGACTGAAGTTTCTGTATCTATGCAGCTTAGAAAGCTTAGACCTCTTTCCATATCTACTTTTTTTGAATGTGTTCTGTGACACATTGCACTGTTGTCTGGTGGCACTATGTGCCAGCATCACAGAATGACATTAAATAATTTTGCTGCAGCTTAAGCTTCTAGAAAAGCCTTGTGAAGAACCAAACTCTGACTGTTTGGTTGAGATGGTTTGTCCCTTCATTCTTTCTTCTGATCATATTCGTACTATTAGACAAAAAATATTTGTGGCTAGAGGGAACATGAGTGCAGTTGTGACCTCTGTGGTTATTCATTCCTTTGTTTGAGCCTGTAGATTCTTTATGATGGTGAATGGATTCATGTCTCTGGTTTCTTCCACTGTGAGTATTGACTTTGATGTGCAGTTAGAGAAGACTTTTATGATTCGTCTCAATGACTGCTATGCTAAAGCAATAGCAATGGATTTACATGGGTTATAGTAGTATGTAGATTTAGGTAGACTTACTGAGGCACTGTAGAGTTTCAGGAGAGATGAGTTACAGGACTCAGCACAAACCTGTGTGAAGATGGCTTCATTGCATTTTGAAGTACCTGAACAATCACTATGTGAGGAGCACAACTGGTAAAGGAAAGCATGAATGATATGAAGAGTTTCTGATGTTCATGCTTCAATAAAAGGCATGAAGTATTTTAGTAAAAAACTTACATATGCTTTCCACCTACCCCCAGTCACACAAAAGTAGTGGGAAGGATGGGGAGACAAGCTGAAGCTGACCTGTGGAATCATATGTACTGCTCCTGGTTTTGTAGCAGCCTATTAGTGCTGTTGCAATGATGGCAGAAGCTGGCTTAAATAAATATTTTGAAACGTAAGGTTTGCAAGGTCTTTAGTAACCTGATTAGGCCTGTCTCACAAGTAAAATTGTCTGTGTGGGTGAGCTGTTGCAATAACCATGGGAAAAATGTTTTGCTAATGGGACAAGGAACTCAAAAATCCCCACAGCAGCTTCGTTCTACCAACTGAGATGATGGTAGGTATGTGACTGCTGGTGATGGATACAAAATACAGCCTGTGCTGAGGATGAATTGAGAGCAGCCCTGAGGAAAGGAATGTGGGGGTGTTGGTTGACAGTTCAACATGGTCCAGAAATGTGCACTTGTAGCCAAGAAAGCCAAATGTATCCTGGGCTGCATTGAAAGAAACGTAGTCAGAAGGTCCAGGGAGGTCAAGGTCAAGGGAGGTGATTCTCCCCACCTACTCTGTCCTTGTGAGAACTCCCACCTGGAGTATGAGTCCAGCTCTGGGGCCTCCAATGCAAGAAGGACATGGACCTGTTGGAGTGAGTTCAGAGGGGCACAAAGATGATCAGAGGGCTGGAACACCTCTGCTGTGAATACAGGCCAACAGAATTGGAGTTGTTCAGCCTGGTGAAGAGAAGGCTTTGGGGAGACTTCAGAGCGCCTTTCAGTACCTAAATGGGGATACAGGAAAGCAAGAGAGAGACTTTTAAGCAGACCCTGTAGTGATAGGACAAGGGATAATGACTTCAAACTGATAGAGTGTCAGTTTAGATTAGTTATATGGAAGAAATCCTTTACTGTGAGGGTGGTGAGGCACTGGAACAGGTTGCCCAAAGAAGTTATGGATGTCCCATCCCTAGAAATTATCAAGGTGAGGTTGAATGAGGCTTTGGGCAACCCTGTCTAGTTGAAGGTTCCCTGCCTATGGTAGGGTGTTTGGAACTAGGTGACTTCTAAAGGTCCCTTCCAACCCAACCCCTTCTATTATTCTCTGAAAAGGAAGCTGTGAACAGCAGAGAAATTGAGTAGCATAACTGCCTGAAACTGTGAATACTTAACAATTGTATCTAGCTTTTAGCTTACAAGCATAATGACTACAACTTTACCATGTTGCTGTGGGTGTAGATTTCTTCCAATCAACTGCCTTGAATGAAAAAAAACCTGAGTGTAATTCTTGCCACAGTGTATATTTTCTGCTTTTATTAGGAAATAACTGCTAAAAAAGAGGAAGCAAGCAAAGAGATTTTCGATAAAGAAACGTTTATTTCTTACTGCTTACAGACAGACACTTATGTATAGATAGTAGTTCAAGAAGTTTAAGCAAATTTGGGTCTAGCCTTACACTGATACCATGGCAATTGACATCTGACTTTACCCTTGTTCAGTTACTGTGAACTAGTCACAGGCTCCATCTATACATGAGAGTGCAAGACCATAATAATAAGTTTGCATGTTTCAGAATTATTGCATTGATTGCAAACATTGTTTTATGGCACAATAAACTATGAAAGTAAAAATACTATTTTAAGTAAGTTGGCAGAAAGGTTCTGTGAATTATGCCACCACCACTTTGGAGAGTGTTTCAGGGTGTGCCTGCTTGCACAATTTTCAGTGCTGCAGTTAAGCTACTCCTCTTTTACCTGTTTAGTTTGTTTCAAAAACCTTGATGAGGGTGTGAGCAAATACTGTAGCTTGTCTCTTTGAAAGTTTGATTTTTCAATGACTTATGAAAATTTCCTTGCAGTTGTTTGTGTGTTGAGATTGATGGTGGTTTATAACCTGTTGGTGGAAATAGGATGAGTTTCCCACTGTGTTGATCCATATGGCAGAAGAATCAGCAACGACCCTTAGGCGTACTGTTGTTGTGGCTTGTTAGAGCAGATTTTTCTGCTTTCCTGTGGCTTTTTTGAGGTCCTCAGTCCAATTTACAACCACAAAGACTCAGAATCAGTAAGAATCTTCTGGGCCACATAACACAAGAAGATGGACATAAGGCTACTTAGCTCTCATTTTTAATTAATTTTTGAAGGTATTGGTAGAAAAATGAACAGTCAAATATTCAAGCGTCTTAATTTATTCAGTGTTTTTTGTGGGGATTTAAGCTGTAACACAGGATAGGTGATGTAGAGATTTAGTTCTTGAAATTTAGTTTGCCATTGGGTAAGAAGACAATTTGGAGGAACTGAATAGTATTAGGCCTACAACTGTTCTTTTACATTCTGGAACCCCAAAGCACATCTTTGTTATTGTTTCCTTCAGATGGAAGGCTGAGCTGGTTTTTGGCAAATGAATAAAATAAAACTTAACCTAAAGCATAATCAAATAAATTCAGTGTCATCTGACCAGTCTCATTATATGGTTGAGGCAGAGTGTCTTTTAAGTAAGCCTAAACAGAAGTATGATACAGCAAAATGACATTCCATCTCCCTGCCCCCAGAGTAGGGGCAGTCAAGCTCACTTTTAGCTGGGGACTGTGGGGAGGTCTGTGTGAGAGGCAGGCCTAGAGCACAGCTCTGTGTGAGCACAGCTACCAGAGGCAGTGAGCAGGCACAACAGTCTGAGTTTTTCCTTGGCAACTTAGGGAGACAGGGCCTATCTGGAAACTCTCTGAGAAACAGGGTGCCTGCTGCTGCGTGTAAGGTGAAGGTAAGGTGAGCCACAGGCATGTGCGCCTCAGGAAGTCCTAGTGGCTTCTGAGAAGCTGTCAGGTACTCTTGACCCAAGGGTATCCTTAGCCTTCTTTGGAGCTGCTGCTCATTAGGATTGGTCAGACACAGCCTACAGATGTAGCAGTTTCTCTGGAATGGTGCAAAGAAGGGATCTTCATCTGAGTTCAGAATAACCTAAGTCTTCAGATGTGGTGGCAGTGTGCCACAGGGTGCATTCTCCAGGTTTTGGAGTACCTGTCCCTCAAAGCAGAGACTTTAGCCCAGACAGAGCTCCAGATTGGGAAGGCAGCCCTGCAACAGTGAGGGATCTGGAAGTGCCCAGAGCTGCTCCCTATCCTGAGGCAGAAAGAGATGGCCTCCTTTCGTGCAGGTGGTGTGCTGCTGTGGAAAAGCTGTCACCAGGTAGAGAAGTTGAGAGGAAGTCAGCAGGCTGTGCCGCATCAGGTAGGGTGAGACACAGGCAGGATCTAGGAGTGGCTGTGACACCGAAGGATAGTGCTCCCATTCAGAGGGACTTTGACAGGCTGGAGCCATGAGTCAAGAGCAGCCTTGTGCTATTCAGCAGAGGGAAGTGCAAAGTCCTGCAGCTGGGAGGAACAATGCACCAGTAGATGCTGGGGTCTGGCTGTTGGAATGCAGCCTTGCAGAAAAGGATCTGAGGCATCCTGGTGGACACCAAGGTGGACATGAGCCAGAAATAAGCCTCTGCTGAAAAGCAAGCTAATGGCATCCTGAGCTGTATTAGGAAGAGTGGTATCAGTGGTTTGAGGGAGTTGTAGTCTGCATTGGTGAGGCCATGCCTGGAGTGCTCGGTCCCATTCTGGATTCCCTTAATCTATATTCCTTCAGTGTAATGCATTCCTTTCCTCTCCCAGGAAGCTGCAATCATGTCTCTCAGTGGGTTTTTTGGGTTGTTAGAAAAATAGGTCATAACCATGCAGCTGTAATATTTTTGTCTAGCCAATCGAACGTGGTATTAAGCTCAACTTCATTTAACAAATGTTTTTGCTGTCTCCATGAAAAATATAACAAAAAAAAGGAGGGAATTGTAATGTACATTATTTCCAGCTGGTGAACAGTTTGCAAATTTTGTTTCTTTAAAGCTTTAGTCTCGATTTTCTTAGTTATAGATAGGGGTGTATTCTCTTAAATGTCTGGCTCTTCCTGTTACGGTCTTACTTAAAGTGTTTAAGTGTGCCCAGTGATACGTTAATTAAACTACACAGCTGGTTTTGCAGGAAGGTTGCTGAAGACATCAATTTTGATTTTATACAAATGCAAAAATAGTGCTCTCCAGTAATTATCTGGCAGAAGGGAGAAATAATCCTTTCATGCGGAAAATAGCTTTTTGTCATTAAGTACTTTAATTTCATCCAACTGCCCCTGTCTCATGTTAAATAATTTTGTTTCAGTGGGAGAGCAGTTTGACTCTCTTCTACATTAGAAGAGTCTTTTCCCTTTATCAGGTGAGGTCAGTGTGCCCTTGTGATGTGAAGCCAAGAACTCTGTCCCATCTGGAGGAAACACTTCTACTTTTTTGAAGCCCTGGATAGTCATCCCAGTTTGATGAAGAAGAGTCACTCAAATCTGAAGCACCAATTTTTCTAAATACAATTCTGAAGCTGCTGGTAATAATGGCCTCAATACTCTAGATTTTACTCTGGGTTCTACTCTTTCCAGGTAAAGCAAGACATCTTGTTAAGTAAAGTATTACACTGGAAGAGATCACTGTCCTAAGTTTGTCCTTACTAAATGTGTAGTCACAGGATGACTCCTATTCAGTGTTCTTTTAGAAGGTGCAAACACACTTCAGTAAATTATTCAATTTTAGAAATAGGTGTGGCAGCCCATCCCTGAAAATCAGTTGGGCTTTTAAATATGCTTGCTTTCTCAGTTTGCAAAGTATGTGTTGTGGCAATGCTTGACTGTGATCAATATGCATTGCATAGTGGTGGCCTGTACAGCTACTGCTCTGATAAAAAAGGACTCCAGATGATGTTAATGGGATGGGCAACTTTATCCTGGGTGGTGGTGACTGTACTGGTGACTGTAGAAAATGATGATGCGATATGGTGTTTAATTATCTGAACCATCCTGAGACTGTAGCCAAGAGAAGAAATGTGACCCAGAGGTAATCAAATGGGAGGTAATCCATTGCAGCTGCCTTGGAAATACTCCATCCAGCTCCAGTGTTCAGTTTCAAAAAGCATCCTTACAGAATTGTAAAAGGTTTGGAGAAAAAAGCTGAGAATGACTAAGCATGAAAACACAGGATTTATAGTGGCATGCTGTGTAATGACATTCTTTTAAGACTTTATTTGTCAGCAGAGATGACTTGCTTGCTGCTTTGCACCCTAGCAGTGCCATGCACTACAGTCTTGAGTATGCTGCTGGGGTAGATGAAAGTACCTTTGTCAAAAATTCTCTTCAAACAAAGGAAAGGGTTTGTGTGGTTTTTATAACCTGGGTAATTTAGGCACATCAGTTTATTGTTGACCTACAGCATGGATTTATTTCAGCAAAAAGGAAGGAGAGGGCTCTTGAGCTTTGCAAGCCATCTTTTCTTGCTAATGAAACACCTTTGCAACCACAAACTTAAGGAATGCTTAGTCTAGCTGTTCACAATTGGCTACCAGAATTCTTTATCAATCTCCATGCTTTGTGGAGAACAGATAAAGGGAAGAGTTTGTTTAGTTAGAAGTAACCATTGAAAAATATAACACAGTTTAGCCGCTGAAAGGGAATGCTGAACAAATGTGAATAACTGTATTTAGATTTGGAATAGGAAAATGCAGCTTCCTTATAGTTGCAGACCTATTACCCTAAATCTTTTTTTAGCCCCATTGTATATGAACTTTAAGGTAGGTAACACAGTAATGTATGTGTTGCAATATGGAAATTGGAATACACAAAGGTTCGAAGTTTGTAGAATTGGTCTGCCTGAAAAATGTACTGTTCTGATAAGTTTACTATAAAATGAATCTGGTACACCCCTGTAGGAAGGAAAAGTAGAGCTGCAGAGGTTGAAAGTAGGTTCTGCAAGTGTGCAGCTGCTTTGTCAGCTTGGTCACAAATTCCTGTTCAACTTGACAACCTTTCCAGCTTCATAGAGTATTACCTCATGTAATTGAAGGGATGCTTGGGCGTGCATACCTGGATATATAGTACTCTGTCTGCCCAGGGTTTCTGTCACCATGCTGGGAAAATAATACACTTATTCTATACTTTCAAGTCTCCTGAGACATTCTAAAATCGTTTGGCCACACAAGTGATTTTCTCTACAGAAAAGTAGTGCCTTTCTGAATTATGCTTCCAATCAGATCTGTAAAAAAATATCAATAAAACAAAGAAACAAAAAAGCCCTAAGCTCCTGCCTTGAACTATTTTTATCCTGTCTCATTTAAAGGCAGTGTGTATGCCATGGGAAGGACAATGCGAAGAAAATTCTAGCATGTTGAAAATTTCCTTTGTTTAAAATGTAAGCAAATAAAAAAAGGAGATTGTCCCTGCAGCAATTTAAGTTGGTAGCCAGTGTTAATTCTTTCTATTTTAAATGCTTATTTAATAA
Organism: Irena cyanogastra; assembly: GCA_013397155.1. Taxonomy (NCBI): domain Eukaryota; kingdom Metazoa; phylum Chordata; class Aves; order Passeriformes; family Irenidae; genus Irena; species Irena cyanogastra. Next base: position 119,219 of record VWZV01002102.1, on the reverse strand, counting down.
CATTACCAGACTAAAATTACCTTTTGGACAAAAATAATACAAGTGGAACAAATAGATTATATGCAGAGCAATTGAGTTGATGTTGCCATAGGAACCTTTCTTTTTCTCTTGCAGTATTTTAACAGTGTAGCCTTAATTGTATTTAATAGCATGTATAGGTTTTTCCTTGTGTGTGTGCATAACTGAAACTCTGCAAGACTCAAAGCTACTGCAGTGATGATTTCTTATACCAGTGAAGTTGAAATACTGATGTGGCCAAGAAACTAAAGCATTTTTCTCTGTGTAGCTTGACTGTGCCTTACCTATTTCTGTTGCAGTAAAACAAAGTGGTACTAGTTGTGGAGTAGAATAAGTGATAACAACCTAGAAGAGATATCAGTGAGGGCCAACTTAATAGATATCTGCAAAATCATGAGTGATTGAAAAGGACAGATGGACTGAGCATTCAGATTTCCAGTGCTAGAAGCATCAAATTAGGTTATAAATGTGAGTTGCAAAGCAAAAGGTGGGGGGTTTGTATATCATGAGCAGTAGATCCTTTCAAGAGAATGTTGGAGATGCTAAAAATGTAGGTGGGCTCAAGAACAGAGAGGGTAAGTCATTCAAGAATTGCTAAAGTAGCAGTAGCTGTATCTGTCTCAGGCTGTCTCTGAAGATGAAGAAATTAGAGGTTGGGAGGGCAGTTGTGGGAAATGTTGGACAGTTCTCTATTGCCTGCTCATGGCTATTCTTGTGGATGGAGTCTGGCTAGACTGACACCAAAGACTTCCCTGGTCAGACCTAGTATGGCCTCCTACCTTAATCTATTGGGACAGACTAAGTCGCAACTTAATCTATCCCAGTGCTTCTACTGCTGTTTGCAAAGAATTAGCATTTCCTAAAATAGGGGGAGAAATGAGTGAAGACTATGTGCTGGTTGTGAACAAAATGAGTGTCAGTCCGTTTGGTATCTGTACCTGCCCATATTCGGACATGCTTTTTGAATTGCTATGTTTGGCGGTTTAATGCCATCTGTTCCTCAGACAGGTTCTCTTCTAATAGCTTAAACACAATTTTATTGGGGGCTGCAAAAGTATTTTCTTCCATTTCCAATACACTGCACACAAACATGAAGTTATTCTGGATGATGACCTTCAGCATTTTTAGGAATAGAGTAGTGAAAATTTGGCCTAACCTCTTTTCTTCAGCTATGAAACTTAGATGCTTGGGAAAAAAAAGGGGGGGAAGTGGTTCATGGAGAGGGCAAAAAGTAGAAACAGATTAGCTTTTTTTGCAAGGAGAAATGTATTGCTGTCCTGATTTTGCTGATTCTTTCTTTTTTTTGTTTGGCATTTCTCAACAGCAGGATGCAGAAAGGATTCTATTATATCAGATCAGAATAGTGTAATAAAGCAGTAACATAGTTTAATTTTCCATGGGGAAGTCAGGCTTTTATCAAGCTGTGTGGAGGAGAGTAGTAATGGACTAGATTTTCATTATTAATGTACCGCATGTCCCCAGTGAATTGCAACAGTGTGATGCTGTTGTTCTGTGAGCGGTAGCAATGGGTTGTATCATCTTTCTTAGCAACGATTTTTGTTTCCAGTATGGAGGACTCCTTCTAGCCTGTAAAGCCAGAAACAGCAAAATGCATTTTCTTCATCTCTGCATCGCTTCTGGAGCCAGCTCGTCTCCATGGCAACACATTAGCCTGAAAGAGATGTGGAGACTGGGGAGGAAAGGAATGAGTTAGAACCGGCCGGGCGGTGGTGTGTGTCCCCAACGTCAGCGCATCAGCCTTTTGATAGGAGGATTTTGTTAACACCCATCCAATGCTCCTGTGCAGAGCTTCTTTATTAGAGGAGCCGTCAGGGCATCTGCTTCCCTTCTGCATCCTTTTTCTATTTTTTTTTTTTTTCCTTCCAAATACACCTTCCACACCCCCTCACCCTTTTATTTTAGTTGCGGCCTCCGTGAAGATGTGCAGCTCATTTTCAGCTTCCCGTGAGCTGCCTTGTGCTCTGGCATTTTGCAAAGGCAGGAAGGCATGGCTGCATTTCACTTGACCTTAGCAGCGAAGTGAAATCTCCTGTATGTCACTGAAGGATACTGACTATGCAGAAATTTATTGAAGCAGATTATTATGAACTGGACTGGTATTATGAAGAATGCACGGATGGTAAATATTTCTTTCTAGTCTCTTGTTGCAGAATTTGGAGCTTGTAAGACTGGAGCATCGTTATTCAATGATTTTAGAAAGGAAATACCCAGAAAAAGGCAACACCCAGGTGTAGCAGAGATGTCTGCACCTCTTTTGCACCTCAGCATCTCTTGTGAGTGTGCTGCAAGAGACTGCTGTATAGCTTTTTCCTCTCTGAAGGGAGTGGCAGAGCAGCATATGCTCTGTATGAGCTGTCTTTGGGCAGGGGAAAGAATATTCGAAAAGCTAACTGTATCTATAATAATTGAGGTGAATTTAAATATACTGATGTTAATATTGATTATTGGTTTAAGTTTGAAGTCTGTGTTTTTTCTGCATTACCAATATCCTGTAATATGTATATATTTGGTGTGTTAGTAGGCAGTACATGTTTTATCTCTGGTTATTTGTCTGTGAAAGACATTGAAAGTGTAGAATTTTAAAAGCGAGCAGGTTAACTTTTTGGATTGGAAGAATTACAAACTCTGGCAAGCATTATCTTTTGTGTCGTTTGCAATTTTTATATAATGTTTGCTAGGGTGATTATTTCTGTATCAGGAGACTGAATGTTTTCATCAGGCTTCTGATAAAAGGCACACAAGAAAGGGTAGGGAATTGCTAAAACTGTATTCTCTGCAGCAAGAAAAAAAATCAAGATCTCTTATTGGTGGCACTCTGAAGCAAGATGCAGCCTTTGGGAATGCAGAAGTTTTATATGAATTTTATTCTGGCTAGAGAGCTGAGCTTAGCTTAAACAAGATCACAGTGAAGCAAAGCACAGAAAGCAGGAGCGTAGGCCTAGGGGATAATGTACATATGTGATACAAAAAGATATTTCTTTTTGTATTACAAAGATAGTGCTCTACAATACCAGAGGGGATGTGAAACATAAAGATAAGGGTGACAAAATTTGAATGTTTTTTTAATGGTTCTTTTGAGTGTCATGTGCCTCCATGTGTTTCTCAGTACTAGATTTCAGAACTGAATGCAGTTTCAGAAGCTTGTTACACTTGAACTTCTATCATGTTTAATTGATTACTCCTGTCCAGGTGTTCAAAGACAGAAGTGCATATTTATTTGAGAGAGCTGAGCACTTTAAGTTGGATTGAATCCATTATGTAACCTTTATCCTGTAGGTTTAACCCTAGTAAGTACTGTAGCATCTGATTAATCTGCATGATGTAACAGCCTGAGTTGGCCTGCTTTTAGAAGCTTAAGAAACAGACCAGTTGTACGGTCAATAGAAGCTGTAGCTTTCCCCAGGTTAAAGCTCCCACAGGTAGCTTTTTTTTTTTTTTCAGTTATTCATTTTTATGATCTTTTGTCTGTCTGGTTAAAGTGTCATGTGGAGAGGTGGTGTGCCTGAATGTCTGAGCTAAGAGCTGATCTGCTTACCCATTTTGTCTTAAGCCGTGTGCTGCAGCTGGAGGAACTGTGGGAGTTCCATGGTAATGGCATAAGCAACAGGTGTTGGGCAAACATTTAAATACCTTGTGGGATGAGGGCCTCAGGTGCACAGTGGTGGTTGGTTGGATTCTGGGCTTACAGGTTTTCCTGTCAGTGCTGAGCCCCTGCCCAGAATACTTCTTCCATGAGCTGAGATCTGCAGAGTCAGCCTAGGGTATGTGCTGGTAGTTCTGCTTGAAGTATTTGGGAAGTTCTTCCCTAAGAGAAAGAAGGGTTTAATGTCTGATAGGGAAATATCTCTCCAACAGGTAAGCCATAATGTTGTTTGTTTTTTCCATTTTTTTATTGCTATTATTTTTCAAATTTAGGTATTAGTTTTTACTTGCTTGAAGGGCAGTGCTGTCAGTCCTGTCTCAGCCTCTCAGGTGAATGGCAGTCTCATAGGGTTCATAGAATTTTATGGGGTTTAACTTTCTTTTGCTTCTTTGAGCTCAGGTGTGTGAGAGAGAGGAAGATTTGAGAGAATCAGTGGAAGACACAGTCTTTGGCCTTAGATAGTGGAATGTTCATTCGTGTTTAAAATAGTGTTGGCATTTACCCTTGACAGAGAAAGGTATTCTAATTGTGGTAGCAGACAAAAGGCATCATTATAGTTGAAAACAGAGCTTTTCCAAAAACTTGAAGAAGATGACATATTAAAAGAGGTGCCTGTCTCTTGATTGGCTTTTTATTTTTCTGCCATGTGTTTGTTCATACCAAAGTCATTTCCCTGAGATTCTTTTTACATTCAGTATAGTGAGATAGGCAGTTGCAGCTCAGCTGACCTGTTTTGAATAGCTATTTTAAGACAAATTGAAGCACAGTTAGAGGGCCAATTTCTGTGACATACATGGACTCTTCAATGCTCAGATGTATGGGTGCATTCAGTTATGAATCCCACCCAGGTCACCCTTCGTGGTAAATAAAACATTGGAAAATAGTGGGTGGTACATTAAAACTAATAGGAATCTTCACAAGGTAATATCCTGAAGAATTATTTTTCTGATGAAATTGTTCATACATTCTTTGTCAGAGCCTCTAGGACTCAGATTTCCATTTAAAACGGATGACTTTGTTTGGTTTCCTTTATTTAATAATTATTTTAACAGCATATAGTTTCTTGTTTTTCAAAGAAAAAAACAGTCTAAAATTATATCAGGATGTAAGGTTTTAATGCTATTATTTAACTTAATAGGTAAAGCAGCGACTCACTGTTGCCTCAGATGTAATGAATTTCTGTACTGACTGACAGTAATGATGTCTTCAACTTGAATTTGGTGGTGGTATTCTTTCAATATCTTGTAAAAGAAAAAAAATGCTCAAAATTTACAGTTTATAAGTCTTGGCAAAGACTTTCTAGGGTTAGAATAATGAATTAATTCTTTTACGTAAGATCCTTTACAGAGTTTATTTTTGGTAGGAGTAGGTGGAAATAGACAATAAAATGTCACACTCTATTTGAATCACTGGTGTTAACTAACATAACAATAAATTGAAACTTCTATAAATAACTACTACACTGTGCTTTTTATATACATTTTCAAGTAGAATATTTTATAATATGAGTGGCACTTGTCACCTTGCTTGGTGTTAACAAGTGTATTGTGTAGGTGTACTGGAGAAAGAGCTGGGCCTGTACTTGAGTAGGAAAGTAGCTATTTTCATAGCAGACTTGGACAGAACCAGTATAAAGAGGAAAAGCTGAAACTTTTCTACTGATATTACAAAAGATAACAGTATAAAAATTTAGGTTCATGTAAGTGTTTTTAATATAAAAAAAATTCTTTAAAATCTTGCATGCAACTTGGGCGAAAAAAATTAATACTAAACCCCCACAAACTACCAAACAAGTAAACAAAAAGATAAGTATATATCCATAGAAATTTTTCTGAGTATGCTTGTTCCCTGCCTCTCTCTTACTGCATTATTTTTCTAATGAACAGTGCTTTCTACAGAAATCCAGATTGACTTTAGAGCAAATTACTTTTCTTGTGGTTTCTTCCATTACTTGTTTATTTCCACCGCAACATTTTACAACAGTGCATGAGTTCAGTTGCCTACAATTCCAGATGACTTGTGAATGTGCGATTGGATCTTTCCTCCTCCTTTCATTGGCCCTGAGTTTTTGCAATTTCTTGTGGAGGATATAGTGTCTCTCCGTTTTTATCCCTGCCAGACCCACGGTGTGCCTGGTTTGTTACACGTGCTGAACCTTCTAACCACTTTTATGTTTGCCTGAGCCACTCCATCTTTTTCCAGCATCCCCTCCTGTATTTTCTTCCCACTCACGTTGAAATGTTTTTACCACCTGTTACGTTTGCAGTTATTGTTTAGAGCTTCTCTCCTCTATTCTATTTTCCACTCCACTGATACAATTATCAGCAAGCTCACTAACTTTCTTTTTAACAATAGTAGACAATGTTATCTTGTTCTGCTTGATCTCTTATGAGTGATTACTTACTGTTGCTTTGCTTATTTTAGTGTGGTGTCCCATCATCTCTCTCATACATTGGCCCCTTTTGTGACCATCCCTGTGGACAGAGTAACCCTGGTTTTACTCTTAATCTCAGTGGATGCTGTCACTGAGTATGCTACTGAAATCTGGGAGAATCTTATGAATGCCTTTAGCATCTGGTTTCTGAAGCAGCCCTTGCTCTACAGCTGTGCAGCTAAATTGCTCATTCAGGCTGATCTCGTTGTGCTCCCATGTCTTTTATCTCTATACATGATAAATGTAGTTGAACCTTGCTTATATTCGCATAATTGCTGGCACCATTTTCCTGGTTTTCTGCTTTTTGCCATGCCACTTCTTTCTCTTTACTGCTTTGTTGATTCCCTGTCCTTCATCAAGTCGCATAAGCCACATAAGGCAACACACATTGCAGCATAGAGATATTTTTTGGTTTTATTCTGTCCAATTGCTAAGTATCTAGATAAGCGTTTTCCCATTCATTCAATTTCTTTCCCTCTCTTCAAGAACAACATGCTGTCCTTTTGGTTGAGTCACAGAAGACATTTTCTGTGGAATTTTGAAAGAGTGGGAAACATGAAACCTGTAAAAGTTTGAACAAACTGACTTTGCTTGACTCTACATATTAACAGAAAGCACACATTCAATAACCAATTTATTTCCCTCCCTGAAGAGCCTACCCCAAAATACCCACATTTTTTCATTAGCATGTTTAAACCCAAGTGCTGCCATTTCATCTGCTGTTTTTAGACTTGTTGGCTTACAGAGAATCTTTGTTCTAGTTGCAGCATTGTTAGCAACAGTTAATTGTGCAGAAGTTAGATATTTTTTTTGATAAAGGGAAGTTAAAGTGATTTGAATGCATTGGAGTTCCTTGTAAATAATGAGTCAGGATATGAGGGTTTGTTTGTATTGTGTCCAGCCTCACCCTTCTTCAAACTAGCTTCTGGTTTGTGTGTTTCCTGTTTCATGGCAGAGCTGCTGAATATACTCAGTACCTCAGTGCAGCCGTTGTACTGGGAGTGTTTGGAGCACTGCAGCCCCCTTAACAAGCTTCCTGACAGGAGGTAAAGTCCTCAGCCACTAATTCAGAGTGGGGATTGCAGCAAATACACCAAATTTATTTCCCAGTGGCAACCCTTAAAAAAGAATCTTCATTCTGGTATACTCTTAAAGTATCTGAGTATGTGTTTACAGGAAATATTAAAAATCTCATTTGAATCTTTCCAGTTTAGATTGTGTATTTTCAGAATGGAATACAACATAGCTTTTTGTTTTAAATTTTTATCCATAGCTGCTTATTGTTTGACATTTGTTGGAAACCTGGCTTATAATCTTTAACAAGTAAGTGTTCCTGCACTGCTAAGGAGGTGTAATGAAAAATACATGAGAAATGAGTTGATAGTGTGAGGGTGGGGCAAACATTCCTTCTCCACCCATTATAAATTTGTTCCAGCATTTATCGTATGCTGATATCAAAATAGGAATTTCAACGCTTTCTCTCAGCTTTTGAACATCAGAATCCTCCTGTGTGGTATGAGTTGATATTAGTTACAGTTCAGAAGTCAGATTGTGGGAATGTTTAGTTACTCTCCTTATATTGTCATGTGTCTTGGACAGCAACATGCCTCCTTTCAGTGTGTCCTTCATAAGCTTGATAGTTAACTGTAGTTGGCTGCTTGTCAGGATTATTAAAACCACAGCATGTTTGGCAAGGGTGGACTTTTCTGTCCCTAGGCTTTAAAAGGTGCTTCTTGCATTTTTTTAATATAACTTATTGTTTTGGTTATTCTCTCGATTTCCATTTTCTAGCTATTACTGAAATGTGATAAATGGTCACTGAATGGCAAGTAGGTATTTACGACCCTTACTGTCTGATTGCAAGTATTTTTAAAGAGTTGATTCACTGTTACGGGGAAGAGCTGAAGACACAAAGGTCTAAGCTTCAGAAACTAGAAGTAATCCTCATTTTTACTAAAATTACATATTTTAATGTAATGATGTGGGGAGAAAGAGACAATCATTTTTTCATCCGAGTTCTTGAGGTTATTGCAGCAGCTAAATATTGCAGCTGCTGAAAATTGCAGTACATTTTGGCAGTCAAAGGTCAAGTTGCTTTGAGTGGCAAAATCTTTATTCAGAAATCAGTGTTTCTTTCCTCAGCAACCACTTACATGTATTTCATATAATTTGGCTGTTATTTATATAAACATTGTTGCATTGTTTGCATATAAATATCAAGAGTTTAAAACATAGAACAGAATCATTCATCATTATTGTGTAAAAGTAGTTGTTTCCCATCTCATACTACCCCGTTCTTCCTCACTGCTAGAGAAATGGTCATGGTGAAATTGTTCCTACATGACCTTTTGGTTGAGTGACAGACGTACATGACCCAAACTGTTAGGTTCTGCTGCCTTGTAATGTAATGTTTGTCTGTCTATTCCTAGCAGTTATGTCCCCTCAGAGGATGATGAGGTGCCTTTGCCTTGCAGTGCCCCCACTTTGCCTGCAAATGCTTTGCCCCGTGATGTGGATAGGAATGCTTTAGCAGCAAAGGGCGCCTGCTTGCCGCTCCAAGTAAGGGAGGCAACTTAGCAAACATTAAATATCTATGCCTACAAAAAGTTAAATACGAAAGTTAGCCTGTCCTATGTGTGTAGTCAAGATTAGCAAACACAGCCTGTTGGAAACAAAGAGGTCTGAGCACAGGAGATTTGTTTCTCATTGAACAAAGGAGAGGTGAACAAAGAAGAGATGCGTGCACCCCTGAAAATTCACTTGGGTGCTGTATGTGGACTTGTGAGGTATTTCTTTTCCCACAGCAAACTGAAGAGAAAAATGACTGTGGAAAACACGATATTTGACAGCTAATGGGATATGTCATTTAAGTTCTTAGTACTAGTGTAATCTCTCCTTTGTAGAAGCAATAAAAAAGCTCTTTTCCCCAGCCCAGTTCTTCACTTAATGGTTCTGGCGTGTGGTGGATGCTGCAGTCAGACTACTGCACAATAGCCCTGGGTATCAAGATGTGTCTGCTGGGTGGGATTGGCTGTGTGTGCACAGGCTCAGGCTGTTTACAACTCCAGTGAGGTCTTGCTGCATTGGGCAAGGTGAGAGGTGATTTATGACTCTGTGCCAGTGCACACCCTTCCCCAGGTGTGACACACAGAGGCTGGGTCAGACTTCAGTGTTGAGACACTTGTGGGGAACTACCACTTCATTCGTAAGAGCAGGGGCAGAAGAGAGGGAGCCTTCTTGATGTGAAGAGTGTCAGGGAGGGTCTTTCAGCCCACTGACTTTGTCTGAAATATGTTGGTGGGGCTTTTGAGCAAAAACTGGCTACTGTCAGAGCTGGTCTGAGGAGCAACATAAACCTTCTAGTAATTATTAGACAGATGGTCTCTTCCCTCCTCCACCCCATCTGTACGACTCAAAGCTGTTGCACTAAGGACAAGTACTCAGTCTCTCCAGAGTTCCTTGGCTGAGCATGTGAGTGAGGAAAGATGGTATCCTGCTTTGTGGAGACCTTGCTCTGCTCTCCCCAAAGATACAGCCTCCAAGAGAATGACTTCCCATCGCCTGTGAGACTAAGGCATCATTTCGTGTCTATCTGGGATAACTGCAGCAATGTCAGTAAACGAAGAAGAAAGTTATGAATATGACTATGAAAAGGAGAATGAGAGGAAATGCACTTTTAAGAGGCAGAGCCTTGATATCTTGGAAGAAGGTACTTGTCACCTTTTGTTTTTAATCTTTTGTGGTGGTAGCATTTGGCTACATACAAGTGATTTGAGTGATATTTGTGGATTAGATAGACAAAATTTTGTGTTTACACGTGTAGCCAGTACGTTTGGAGTATCTGTCTAATATCTAAATAAGATAAATCTTAATTTATGTATACTTCTTGAAAGAAGAAAGGCATGATCAACAGATGAAGGCTGTGCAATACCTATTTTGTAATGAAACAGAAATTGGGAAATTTTATCTCTCTGGAATTGTAGTGCATTTTTTATATGCACACAATCTGTGTGTCTTATGAAACTGTATCTGTCTGTGTCTTATGAAACTGTATATTTTACGTTGTCATTCCCCACAGGTGCTTCTAGAACAGAGCAGCAATTTTGTGCTTATCCATGAATTTGAAAGTGCATAGACAGAAATAATCCAAGTGTGGTGTCTTATGACTTAAATTTTCAATATAAAAGCTCATCCAAAAATGTTGTTGTACTCTCTGGAAATAATGGGCAACTGGCCCATTCAGATGGAAATGGGAATGTACGTGCATTGGAAATCGTTCTGTGCACCTGCTGTATAGACAGGGTATCTATCCTAGGGCTGCTTCCAACCAATCTGGTAACCTTTCTCAGGGTTTCAGGTAGCAAAAGCTGAATGCCCCATTCCTGTTATTTCATGTGCTGTAAATTGTTCTCTGAAGCAGTAGTTTTATGGTAGAGAATTGTTACTTCCAAATAAACTGTTATAAAGCTGATGTAGGGATGCTTTGAAGGATTGTTAGTGCAGAAAATGCAATGTGCTGTGAATTTACATCCTTGTTCACCTCATGGTTAACAGTTCCTGTGTCCAGAGTTCTTGGTGACTGAACCATGCTTTTTGAATGCCATTGCAGAGGATTTTCCTGTAAAAACTCCCTTGCAATCAAATATCTCACCTGGTTTTCAGATTTGTGTGTCTGTGCAAAAAAGAAAGGTGCCGAAGGAAATACCAATAAAATGAAAATTTTAAACTGGGGATTGGGATGGAGAGGAAGATTATCAAGAGATGCCAGCTGACATTTTTTTTGTATTTTATTCCTATTTTATTAGCAATTAAATTATTACTGAAGCATACATCATGCTGTCCTTATTCTTTATGCTGACTTTGCGTTTCATCCAGATCTAACAGTCTGAAGCTGTTCTTGTTGATTTTGAGAGGGGGGAAAAGAAAAATATGAGTTCTATCTGGGATAAATTTAGCTGTCTTTCTACAGTGCTTTCATCTCAAAAGCTCAGTATGTGTTTGAAATGTCTTCTAAAGATGTCTTTTCTTCTCCACCTATGCATTCATATCACCTACACACTCAGTGTAGCAGAGATACAGATAAACAAAACCTATATATGGTATTTCTATGTATCTTTGCACGTGGGAGTGCTTGCAAAGGGTAGTATTTCTCTAGGAGAATGGGTGAGTCAATCCATTCTGTAAGTAAAGCAGATGGAAACACCAGCATGTAGCCTTTTCATTCTGAACAAAAGAAACATTTTAGCTCTATCCGGCTGTTAATCTGGTACCAGAAATGGGAAATCAGAGGATATGCTTCACTTCAACTATTTATAGTTATTGAAAAGAAAAGGATAAAAATTGTATAATTAAGACTCCTTAACTCTTTGGCCTGTTCCATGTGCAGGATGTGTACTCACTTCTTGACTGTTATTTCCATAGTCATTTTGATGTGGTGAGGTTTTTCTCTGTCCCAATGTTTAGATGCTGTAACTCCCCTTAGTCCTGTTTCTGGAGCCTGTCACACAACCAAGGTTATGCCTGGCAGCTTTACAGTTGGCTCTCTCGATGACAGTGGAAGGCACCTTTGGAATTGTAAAGTTGCCTGACAGCAATATTTTACTCTTCATTTGATAAGCTGGCCTTGGGGCTGACTGCAGTGAAACTTTGCTCAGGGATATCTGTTGATAGTGTCTTCTCAGATTTTCTTCATAAATGAACCTGAGCTGTGAAAGGACAACCTGTCAACTTCCTTTGATTAGTGATTTGTTGGGTCAACAAATTTCTGAAAGAGAGCTATGTTTTGATTCTTGCTTTTGCAACTGGGACAGGAAAAGACTCTTACCTACGTAGGACCTATGATGGCAGCCATTTCCATTTACTAATGTAGAAGTTTAAAAGTGCAATTTATCTAAAGTACGTAGTAAATGCAGGCAAAGAATCTGCCTCAAGTTGAATTAAAAAGAAAAAAAAAAAGTCTTGGGATCACTATTAAAATCTTAAATCAGACACTCTAGGGATCTGACTTTCAGAAAATGTAGAATACAATAGGACAGAGACCATTCTGAGCTCTGGAATCAGTGAATGCTAGAGCAAAAAAGAGAGGGAGGAGCCATTCTTGAAAGCTTTGGCACAACCATTCCCTCCCAAAGAGTTGGGATAGGAAAAGACCACATATTTAATAAAGGAGGTAACTGACAATGTGTGGCTTACAGGCTTGTAACTTCATTTTAGGATTTTTAAAGATGTGCAGTCCAGATTCTGATTTAAATCTTTCACACATTTATTAGTTACATTGACTACAGTCTAGACATTTCTTGACAAAAAATGAATGGAAGAGAATGTCAAGACAGTAACTCAGTGGTAGTAAAAAGTCCTGCAAAAAAAGTTTTAACTTTGAAGAGAAGAGCTATCCTGAGCTGTATCTGTAAATGATAGATGCATTAAGGCAGTTGAGAGAATTAAGGTGTTCTCTCCAGAGACTTTTTGTTATTTTCTTAGTTTCACTTTGTGTCTGTATTTTCCAAGTTACCACATTTGATCTGTTTATGCTAATAGAAGGAACAAGTGTCTGATGCTTTTTTTGAAATTTCTTTTAACTTGATTTTTCATTCATCACTAGAAAATTTGATGCAGTTCATGTCCTACTTAGAGGAAGTACTTTGAAATTATTCCCTGCCTGAGGTTTCAGGCGGAGGCTTTAGAAAAGAAGTAAAAGCACTGGTTTGTTGTGTTTTGGGGATTTTTTTGTGAACTTGCGTTTAAGTAATAACAAAGGTTTTTATGTAAGGCTTTAATAATGGATTTGCTAAGCTATTTGAGTACCCTATGAGAGAAATGGCAGTAAACAAACACTCCTTGAACCATAGCCTTAAACAACGAGATAAAATATCTTCTTCCAGAAGAATCAGTACTTGCAGCTTAATATTAAAACATTCTTTTGCAAACGGTGCTATTGAAATTACAGTAATTTGAAGAAGACAAAACCATATCTATTGGATTATCTGTTGAACTTCCTGACTGACTATGTATCTCTCACAACATCATGTTCTCCCAGACTCCTGCACAGAGCTCGTCCACAGTGTGACCTGACAGTTGTGAAGCGGTTTTCGCGCTGTGACCGCTTCTTATCCCTCTAACCAGGGTCACGCCACCGCTGACCTCCCCGTCTGCCTTCTGGAGCGACTGGCCTGCTCCCTGCTTTGGGAGTGCTGGGGGAGCCTGGGGGAACTGCTGGGCTGTTCTGTTAGGATTTGGATTTCTAGCAAGTTGTGACCCAGAAGCACATTCTTCAAGCTCTGGTGACAGTAGTGTCTTAAAATTTTTAAGGTCTTTAGATGGGCTTATTCTCTGAGGGCTGTCTCAAATGTGGCAGGCAACAGCAGATCTGAAGCCTCTGCCCCAGTTTAGCCAGGGCTGCCAAAAACACCCCTGCACTGGAGGAGAACCTACCATGTTTATCTCTTTAACTGTGGAAAATCAGTAACAGCTGACAGCACATGTGAGGTATAATTTTCCTGAATTTATTTGAGAGGTGATATACCTAATATGGCACAGTTTCAGAATTCCACATGTGCTTGGCTCAAGCTGATGTAGTGCTCACAGTAACCTGTGCCAGAGCATAACTATCAGTAGCTCTGGAACTGAAGCTGCAATTTTTAGTGAGTGCTTTATTCTTGCAGCGTAAAAATAGCCTTTGAGGAACAAATCCATCGAGAGCTGAGGAGTCCAGATGCCAGCTGACATTCGATGGCTAACGCTTGCCAAGTGGCAGCAGGGAGCATGGCTGCTCAGTCAGATTTGCCATGTGTGTTCTGTGTGGCTCCATGTGCAACCTTCAGGATGCAATGCCCTTGCCATTGCATCTTTGGTGTTTGGACAGAGCTGTGAGCAGAGGGGACAGAGACAGAAGCTGTTTGTGATGCAGGGCTTGTCATGACTGAGCAAGAATATAGCAGGCCTTGTCAAAGTTAAAAGCTTTGGGTAGGGAACTGTTACGGAAAAAAAAGCACTGTCCCCTCCCACCCTCCCACCACCTTGCCAATAAAAAGCATGGGTGTTTAAATGGCAAGAGATCTGTGCTCCATGAACAGTGTTCGTTTCCCCTGATGGAGTTTCTGATGAAGTAAATTTTGATAGTAGGGAAATCCTCATGCACTAAGGCCTTCCCTGTTAGACTCTATAATTATACAGGTCAATACTATCTGCCCCAAAAGTGAAACTTTGCAACGGCAAAGCCCTCTTTATGTATCCCAGTAGTTAGAAATAGATGTGAAGAGGAGCAGTGAGAGCTGCGCTTTACTCTTCAGCAGCTTCAGCTCTCTTTTATTTCATTAGTTTATCCTTGATTGATAGGTCTCAAAGATGAAGAGGGAGGATGTGTTGAGGGATGCAGGGAACAGGAGCTGAGAGATACCTGTTACTGCTGGCACTGGTGATGTTTTTCCCCTCCTTCTATTTGAATCCTTTGTTTGGCAGGTGGTGGCTCATTGCAGAAGCTGCCAATAGTGGTATTCTTGTTCCCCTTCCCTTCTATGGCTGTCTCCTCTTCCTGCAAACATCCTTTAAGTAGCATGCTTGTTGAATAGGTGACTTTCAAGGAGCAATCCAGAAAAGTGCAAGTGTTCCTCCATGTCCCAGTGCATCTTCAGCTTGGAATCAGTGCTCCATTAACTAGATGACAAGAAATAAATGCACATTCTTTCAGGGTACATCCTTTCAGTTGTGCTTACTGTGGGAAACACAAGAATGTGGTTACCAGTAAATTTGCAGGCTTTAGGATAGTATCAAGATGGTGCTGGGTACTTTAAGGCAGAGGAAATGTTTGATCTGTTTGTCCATTTGTATGTTTGGCTTTACAAAAAACCCCAAATACTTTGAACTGCAAATGTGTCCCCAATACCATGTATTTAATGCTGTCATGAAAATAATGTGAAGGGAGTTTTCTCTGTTCTTTGTTTCCTGTTTTGGATCAGTGACATTAGCTTCAAAGCACTTCTCAAAATACGTGAGTTTTTAGAATTATTCTTTCTTTCTTTCTTTCTTTCTATGTTGTCTATCAGCCTTCTCCATAAGCTAAGAAGTGCAAACTGTATTTGATGTGGCTGTTTGTATGCATCCATTCACTTAGACACAGTGCTCCCTGTCACCCTCAAGCAAAAAACTACTGATGTGTGAGTGAGCAAAAAGAGGTCAGTAATTTGGTACTGTAGGTTTTGCATTACAAGGCACTGTCCTTCATTTGCTCTTGTTTTGTCTTTACAGCAGCATTACTGTGCTCTCATACTCATCAGAAATTCCAACAGGCTAGAAACTTACTATGCAGGATCCATTACATATGTGACATGTGGGGGGTAGTTTTCCACTGCATACTTCACTTACAACACCTCTAAATAGTTTTTCAAAATAGTCTGTCTTTTTCACTGATAGATTTTTTGATCATGAAAGAAATAAATACTGCTGTACTAGGAATTAGCCAAATGTTATCTCATAGTCTGTGGAGGCTGATCAACTAGATATTTAGACACTTCATAGGATTTTTTTTAATTATGCTTCTGAATTCCACTCTCCCCTTACTTTTCACCTTCTCTTCCCCACAAGCCTTGATTTCTGAGTAATTGAAAGCAGCACCTTTTTGCAAGATTGCCCTCCTTCCAAAAGGAAATCCTTCCTTTTAGTTAGTAGCTCTGTGTTTCCACAGTATTGTATGTTGTAGTAGTAGTAGTATGGACAGTAGTTGACTGACAGATTTTATTATATGTGGTCTACTGAAATTTATTTGTACTTGGATGTAGAGGATGTGTTAAAGGACACTTCTGCTTTGAAACCTTTTACACTGGCAGAGTAGTGTATCAAGATCTCTGTTTTGACAATCACCAACAGAACTTTGATGGAAATTTCTAGATATAAAAGCTGTTGGTGACCAGATTCTACTTTGCTGCTGGTAATGTCTGCTGTTATACTGCTGTGGTATTGCCTTGCCAGGTTAAAGTTTAAATGGCAAGTTCTGAAGGAATAACCAAAGGACTATCCACACAATCAACCTTTATCATTCTGCCATCTGAATGACTTTATTCTGTCTGTGGGAACACCTCCTTTTATCAGCCTGGCTGTTAGGAAGGTTATACATTTACCTGAATCAGGGTGGTGTGAGGTTGCCATAGTCCTGCTCATTGCTGATTGTTAGTGCTAGGTACAGAATTTAAATGAGCTCGCTAATGACAATGTCAAATATTATTTTATAGTAGTGATGGAATGTTGTAACCAAGGGAACTATTTAGTGTGCAATTGTATTGGAAACCTGCTGGCGTCGGGGTTTCTGATAGATGATTTATGGCATGACTTATGAACTTACTATATTTAAAACAAAATTGAGTTTATGGTGATGTCAGTTTGTGTGTGTGGATGAATAGTCTTCTGAACATTATACCTTCTGTCTTTATGTGAAGTTTTTGTGGAAAACTTCTGTTAAAACTCTTTTTTAATTATAGCCAATGCTCTCTGCAAGTTACTGCATTTTTTTTTTCCTGTGAATGCTTATTAGTCTGCTTTTGGGTAATGTAACTTGTAGTTTATAGATGTGCTATGTTTTTCCTTCTGCAGTGGTAGAGTTATTCTTTCTATTGATATGTCATATTTGTCAGGCTGTTACTTCAAAGCATAAACTTTTTACTGTTTCCACTTTCAGACTTATTATTTGGATAAATGCAATTATCTTTTGAATACTTTTGTATAGAATTCTTTGGAGTTCACTGGCACTATGCATGTCAGTAGTTTAATATAAATGTTTTTAGGATATGATTTGCAACAGTAGAATTAGAGAAATAGGAAAATAAACAAAGAAATAGAATTTCTTGCCATAATTTCAGCAATTTTCTGATGTTTAGATAGGGAAAAGTATCCTCCAGCATTTCAACAGATATCTAAGTACTGTAGCATTTGATGTATTATCAATGTGCCTTAGTGGTGATCAGCTGTATATTTATATATACGCAGATTGTATATTTATGAATTAGGCAGTGTTGTTTCCTTGGTGTGACAAACTGTCTCCTGCTAATATTACAGTTCTGCTTTTTTTTTCCTCCTCACTGTATAAATCCTATTAGGCCTGATCTGTCTCTTCCCCCGCCTTAGTGTGCACTAGAACAACATTAGCTTGTCTGCCAGACGGAGCCTTAAGTGACATTGCCAAGGGTAAATCCCTTGAAGAGCAGTTCAAGCTACAGCAGCCTGATAGCTCATAGTCTGTGTGATCCATTGAATTTCATTAACAGTCATTTTCCCCAGAATTACAAGGTTTGGGAAAAAAGTGTAGTTGGGAAAAAAAAATAGAAAGATAGAGCAGAAAGTGCTGTTGTTTCCTGTGACTTTTGGTGAATTTTTTGAAAACTTGTTGACTTCTAGATAAGTCAGTGTAGCTTCTTTAAGGATCATCTATGGTAGTAGATTGAGCTTCTGCATACTTTCTTCAGTCTGACAAAACTCCTGGTTCCACCTTAGTGGTTAACAATCTCAACCAGTCTAAGTAAATATTTGTGATGGGTGATACTGTGGTCACCATGGTGTGGCTGGGTATTACAAAAACCATTTCTTATTTTGCACGCATACTTTCCTGTCTTGTACTGTAAAACCCAGTGCTTATCAACTTAATATGACATAGTCTCTTTCTGATGAACAGTGCCCCTAGCAGCATTGGAGTTGCTTATTCATGGAGTAATGCATGTCATACAATGAGTGACAGGATGGAATCCTAATTATGGATCTAAGAACATCTGGTTTGACTCCCTGATTGTTTTTTTTAATAAACTCAATATATTGTTCTTCAGAGAAAAAAGTTTTAACATTTTAAATTTGTTCTGCCGCTGACAAAAGCCAGTGCTTATTACAAGAGGAGCATTTGTATTACCAGTATCACATGAATCTTGGATTTTTTTAGGGTCGTCTTTGGGAGTGGATTGTAGGTTTGTTTGTTGTTTTGTTTGTTTTGAGCTTTTAGCTCTTGATGTGCTCATCCAGAAGTTGAGATAAACAGTTTCTTAGATGAAAAACTATGCACATCTAAACTTAGAAAGATATTTCTTGCAAAGAATGGTAGTTGAACTTCACTGATCCTTGTGCGTCTTCCAGCTCAGAATATTCTGTGATCCTCCCCAAATGGTACTGCCTATCTGATTAATGTTTTGCTTTATTTCTTTGCAGTTTTATGTGCTGAAAGAGTGGGCCAGATGACTAAAACATACAATGACATAGATGCTGTAACACGTCTTCTTGAAGAGGCAAGTATTGCATCTGTTTCAGGACACAGTATGATGAAGTAGTACTGAAATTACGTGGTACCACTACTAAATATTGTTAGTAGATTGTACTCCACTGTGGAAGAATAAAGGCTCTAGGTGTGTGTACACTTTATCTCATTGGTAAGGTAAATATTCCTTCTAAATAAAGATCATTTGTTTACCTCAGTCAAATGGATTCATTACTTCTGGTTATTTTTCATTTGAGGCCGTGTGACTTGTCTTGGCTAAATGTTTGCCTTAATGGAGGAGGAGGAGGAATCATCTTAAAATGACACATATTTTTACAATACATGAAAAACTAAGAGTATCATTATTTATTAATATATTCTCTTCAGAAAATAATAAAGAAAAGCTCTTATTTTCATAATAATTTTCTCAGATAATTTCTTTCCAGAGAAGTACATAGACACAAAATTAGAAAATATCTCGTACTCTATTTGTCTCCTTTCCTTTTTTTTCCTTATGTTTGGTTGATTTGGTTGTTGTTTGTGGGATTTTTATACCATTATTTTGAAAATTGGTATTCTTGTAATCCTTAGCACTCGAGAAATGTCAAAACACAACTTTCAGGGTACTATGCTTATGTTCAATAAATATGATGATAAATTGTTTGACTAAAATCAGCTGTTTTTCTGCAGTAAACTTGAGCAATGATTTTCTGAAGAATGCTTATGAGTAATTCTTTAGTTGAAAACTGTTACAATTGTATTAGTTTATGCCTGACTGCAGTTTGGCCCTTTATACTCAATAGCTTGCTTATTGCAATGTCAAAAATGAGGTCTTTCTAGCCAATTGGGGGGTCTGTTATTCCTGTAATTCTGCGAGGAAACAAGCTTGGGAATGAACGCTCACATCTCCCACCTGTTCTGGATACCCCTCAATGCAGTACAGTCTTACATTTTGTGCTTTGAGCCAAACCCATTCAAACACCTCTGTGCAAATTACCTGTTAAAACTGATGTGTTTAACTGATTACCTGTTAAAACTGAAAGACTTCTGGAATAATTCATCACCTTGTAGGAACAGCCTGTGGCCTTGTTTGTGCCTTATTCCCTTTGCCTTGTTTGGCTGAGATTTACTGCATTTGGTCTATGGCTCCTTCTAGTAATGATGGCAGCATTCTGCCAAAGTGTTTCATCCCCTGGGTCCCTGTAGCCAAATGTCTATAGATCCAGGCATCACACTCACAGGAGCAATGCTTGAAGGACTTACTGAGCCAGTGTTTCAAAGCTTCTTATCTAATTTCCTATCTGGATATTTGCAGGGGAAAAATAAGGGAGTGTATAACATGTCAAACTTTATTAAAACAGATACTTTCAGTGAGCCTTTTTGTTTTATTTGACCATCATTTCTGATGAAATTACTCTGTTCATAGGGATAAGTGCACTGACAGCATCTTTCTCTGTTCTCCATATGATGGTTATCATAAGAGATTGCGACCATTTGCAGAATTTAACTCCTCCTGTTGCTTTCACACATACGAGTGAGAGAAAAAACAAAAGCTGCCCCTTGTCTGTCCTTCATGTTTGCAAGCTTCAGGTGCTTGCATTACGGTGTTGAAAGGTGCAGCATTTGGGAAGACAGGAAAGAGAAGATCTTGAAACAGCATATGTGCAGGTATTTCAGTAATCTGTCCCTATAGCCTTGAAACTGAGGAAAGGGAGTGGCATTAGGCCTGCCCGGGTATGTGGTAAGAATTGGAGCAGATTCCTTCATGACTCTGCTTTCTTATCTTTTTCTAATAATAGTGTACATGTGTCTTGCTTCTCAGTATTATTTTTTTTACACATTACTGTAATAAATCTGTTCCTTATCATTGTGTGAGTAAGAGGCCTGTCCCCAAACTGAGATTTAGAGCTGAATTGCTAAGAATTGTATAGAAAGGCTGAGGAGGTTATTTGAAGAGCCTGGATATACACTTACATTCCTCAAACTGGAAGTTAAAAAACATGGCTGCTAGATAGCTCCTCCTCTATAGAGTCAAAACTGCAGCAATATATTTTTTCCACTCAGTATTTATGAAGTGAGCCAAACTAGTGAACAATAAGTTGGCTTAAAATATATCCAAACATATTTTGGATAACTTCGTGGCACCTATTGTTCTGAAAGATTGTACATAAGATTAAAGATTTTATGGCTAGATAATGCCAGTAACTTTCAATGCAAATATAAGTCTGACCTTCAGAAACCATTTGGAAAATGCTATTTGCAGATACAGCATTGATCAGTCACCTCACTTTATTTACTGGTAATTACATAACTTTTTTTTCCATTATGAAAGCCTCTTCATTCAAATTCATTGACTTCAAATCCATGTGAACAGTAGCTGTATGTTTTGTAGGCTTTATCATTAACATACACATGACATAAGGTAACATTTAGTCATAAAATCTGGGTGGTAGTCAGGGGCAGTAAGTCAGCTCCAAAACAGTATTTTCAGCGACAGGGAGAAAATTCTTCCTCAACTGGTGTTGAACTAAGGGTACATTAAGGAGTTAACCACAGCACCATTTTACCACTGTTTAAAAAAATCTAGTAGTTAAATAAGAAAATGATAAATAGAAATGCTTAATGAACAGTGTAAAATTTTATGCAGTTTCTCATACTCTCCCAGGCAGATTACAATCCCATGTACCAGCTTCTGCAAGGCTGAGACATCCATATGTACATGTCATCAGCAGGATAAGCTTCTAGCTTTTTTTGTACCTGTGGTGATCTGTCAAGACAGGTGACTTCTAGTACTGTGCTCACAGAGGAGGGGGAGGAAGACGCCAAGCATGACGTGAGAGTAACCACTTAATGTAGTTTGGGGCATCTGCAAAAAGGAAAGAGATAGGATTTGTTTTTATACCAAAGCACTAATGGTTGGCATGCGCAAAAATAGGAGCTGAACATTCATTGTGGCAGAACTGGCTTCTACTCCTGCATAGCTCGTTGCCTTTTATTTGTAGGTGGAGCAAGTGGAAACTGAAGAATGCTTTGAGAGAGGGTCAGTGATTTCTGAATAATGCTTTTAAGATATGCAAGAGTAGAAAAGGAAAATCAGTAAAAACCCCCGAACAAATAAACCCCCACAAAAGGAAAAAGTCTTTTTATTATTAAGTGCTTGTTCCTTCCCTTCCAAGGCAATTTTACCCTCCCTCTGATCCTTTGGTGATGAAAAAAATAGAAATTGAAATTTGCTTTCTGTTCTTAACACTTCACAGAAAGAACGGGACTTAGAATTAGCTGCTCGGATCGGCCAGTCACTGTTAAAGAAGAATAAATCACTGACAGAAAGAAATGATTTCCTGGAGGAGCAAGTAGAACACATCAGAGAAGAGGTAAGTTTTTTATGCCTGAATCCTGTATATGCAGTGATGGGGGGAATTTCCTTCTAGCTTCACCTTGTCCATATATTTGGCTATGGGGAACCTGCTCCCATGTCTAACCACCCTCTCTGCTAAAAATGTCTTCCTTATATCTAGTCTAAATCTGCCCTTCTTTGGTTTAAAACCATTACCCTTTATCCTGTCACAACAGACCCTGCTAAAAAGTTTATTCCCGTCTTCCTTATAAACCCCTTTTAAAGTACTGAAAGGCTGCAATATGGTCTCCCTAGAGCATTACCTTCTCCAAGCTGAACAACCCTGAAGCTCTCAGCCTTCCCTTATAGGAGAAGGAATATTTTTGTGGCCCTCCTCTGGACCTGCTTGAACAGGTCCATGTCTGTCTTGTCCTGAGGACTCCAGAGCTGAGTGTTCACCAGAGAACAGTTGAGGAGGAGAATCACCTCCCTCAACTTGTTGGCCACGCTTCTTTTGATGCAGCCCAGGGTGTGGTTGGCTTTCTGGACTGGGATGCACACATTGGTGTAACAATAAAATACACCAGAAAGCTTACATCATTTCAAGTAGCACCTGTGCTTTAAAACAGCTCTTTATCTGTAAGTACAACTGTCGCTGAACTCCAACTTAATAAATGAGCTAGGAGCCAATGTTGTTTCTCCTACTCTGAGACAGTGGCCTTGCTTTTTGAATCTCACCCCTATGTGGTTTTGAGCAAGACAGAGAGCAAAAGAACAATGAACCACAGTGGAGTAAAAACTTTTTAAATGGTTCATAAATAGCACTGCTCAAGGGTGTAAGATGTTACATTATAAACATCTCACATAAAGGATAAAGTGCAGATGGAGTGATGGGTGATATGTGATAAATGGTGGTGGAGCACATACAATGAAATAATATCCGTTGATGTGGCCTACCCTTTTTGGCATGGAAAATTAGTTCAGTTCTCTCCCAAAGGAGTGCTGCAGCTTGCTGCCCAAGTCCCATCATGAGGCAGACCAATGTATTTGTGTATTGGTCCATATGACATGTACTAGGTATGTGCAAGGTGACTGAGCAGGACTGTGCATTCATATCATCCATCCAGAGTGGAAAATTTGATTGAGGAAGGTGGAGGACAGGGACAAGCTGCCTCTGTCCATGTCTGCTTTTATCTAGTGGGACTGAGGAGCAGCATTAGGAAAAGTGCCACCAAAAATAAGCCTCTTACCAGGTGGCTTGGTATGTTGGGCCATATGTTCTGTCAACACCCCTCTTTCACACTGTTATTTTGACTCCTTCATAAACTGATGCTTTTGAGGCAGAACTCACCAGACTTTAAAGTCGTGACACTTTTTTGTATTGAAAATCTGCCTTTAGTAGGTTGCAGATTTTCTATTAAAACTGAATTTTGAATATTTGAACAGAACAGTAACTAAGACAATTGTCTTTAAGGGAAATAGATAAGAGAAAAGAATTTATTTGATACTTCTACAATTCTGTAAACATTGCCTAAAATGGTTTGTCTGGGAGATATGTGTTTTCTGTAATACAGGGACAAATTCTTTCTGGTATGTGGTATAAAATTAAGATTTTATTGGTATATGTATCATAGCATTAATAATTTAGCTTTATATCTGTATTTGTTTCATGGCATTAATAATTTAGCTTTATATCTCTTTGACCTTTGTCATGACAAAACCTTCTCTCCATCCCATTAAGCAGACTGAGTTTTTCCTGTGCGCTGGTAACATGCCACGTTGATACGTACATGTCGAAGTTATAAAGACCTGTGCAAAGTGCATCAGATTCTTGGGTTTGTCTTTTGAGTTTGTGTTGTTAGGCATTGCTAAGTTTAAGAAGGGGCTGTGATCATGTTCAGTAAAAGCTGATGTAACTGAGATTTTTTTGCTGTACTGGAGAGCAAAAGGGTGAGTGGACTGAAGCAAGCACTTCAGTGTATGCACAGACGCTTGAATCTCAGCTTACTGTTTCACTACTATATTCTAGAAGCATAAACATTATACTGAGGAAACATTCTTAATTGTAAAGTATTTTGCTTACAGAGATGGGTGTCTGCCTTTTCAGCAGCAGAGTGTAGTTCCCAGGTACAGTGTGTCTATCTGCTGTTCAGTAAGAATGCTGCAGCTCCATGTTCCTTTTCTCTGGGATGGTGCTGCCTACACTTTGGTATTGTCTCCTTTGACATTAGAGCTCAGTATCAAAGAAATGTAAACCATAAATCTGCACAATGTGAATTGTATTTGGATTGGAGTAGCTCACTAGGTTTTAGCTTCTCCTAATCTTTCTAAATTTCCCAGTTTCTGCTTCTTTTTCCTCTATGTATTTTGTCTTATGTTTCTGAAGCTAAAGTGGCAGCACTTCCTATGCAGTGTCAGTCCTCAAATAACACCACCTCAAACCAGTGTTAACTTCTGGGTAATACAGCCCTCTAGAGCTGTTATTGGAGTTCCAGGTTGCCTGTCATAGTTTGTGTTTTGATGATAGGTTTCAAAGTCCAGATTTGATTTTTTTCTGTGTAAAGTGAGAGGAAAGGAAAATTATAATCTGGAATGGTGGCTTAAAATAGGGAACATTGTTTTTGGTCTATTAAGAGTAGAAAGTAATGTTGGAAAGACAGAAAGCAAGGGCTCAGTCCCTATTGCTTGGTAACAATACCAAGATTGCGCAACAGTAACGGGGCAGCGTTGGCTCCCGAGGGCACATGTTGCAGTGGCTTGTGAAAATGTAGAACAGGCTATTTATGTTCATAAAACAAGTCCAGTGTTTTGCAGTATGGAAATGTGTACTGGCTTTGTCTGGGATGCCGACAATATTCTTCACCAGCCTACCTGCTTTGGGTTTGGGACTAAATAAATCAGTGTTGATAACAATGGCTATTGCCAGGGAGCACTTGCACAGCACCCCCCAGGCTCTTTTCTTTTTCCCTCATGCCCCTCCCAGCCTCCCCAGCCTTTTTTTTCCCCCCCCTCTTTACTCTGTCCACCATCTGCACAAGATGCTGGGAAGCTAACCCAAACTGACCAAAGGGATGTTCTATACCATATGTTGTTATGTTCAACAATAGGTCAGAAAAAGGAGGAAGAATCTGGGATATTAATGGTTATGGTGTTTGTCTTCACAAGTGACAGTTCTGTGTGCCAAGGTCCCACTTTCCAGTAAGTGGCTGAACATGCAACTGCTGATAGAAAACAATGAATAAATTCCTTATTTTACTTTGCTTGCATGGGAAGCTTTGCTTCGCTTATGAAACTGTCTCAGCAAGAAGTTTTTCTTGCTTTTGAGCTTCTGAGTCTCTCCTTCGTCCTGTGGGGATTGTGGGGGCAGACTATGTGCTCAGCAGGTGTGTGCTTAGCCACTCACCAAAGTTAAACACACCACAAAATGCTGTATCAAAGGGAGGTGTTGCTGGAAGTGACTGTAGTGAGTGTTTCACAGCTTCACAGCCTGATTGAGATTGGAAGTGAGCTCTGGAGGTCACCTTGTCCAAACCCGCTTCTCAAGCAGGATCTCCTACAGTCCATTGCCGAGGACCGTGTCCAGATGGTGTTTGACTGTCTCCAAGGATAGACACCCCACAAGCTCTCTGGGCAACCTGTGCCAGTGCTCAGTCCCCTCACAATTAAAAAGTTGCACCCGATGTTTAGGAGGGACCACCCATATTTCAGTTTGTGCCTTTTGTTTCAAGTCCTGTTCCATTAAAAGATCAACCTTTCTGACTGCTCACCCTCTTTTGGAAGATTGGAATGCTCGGAAATTGCAGTAAAATAGTATCTTCAGTCTTTTTTATTCATAGAAAAAAAAAAGTAGCAAGAGCTGGAGATGATCTAGTGTCCACCCACAGACAGTATTTGAATTCTTGCTTCTTAAAGAGGCTGAGTTATAATGTGCTGAAGGGAAATAAATTGCTATTTTTGGTTCAGCATTTTCACTCTTCCTGAAATGGAGAAAGCAAGCCTCCAAAAAATTAATGCACAAATTTTGTTTAATAGTTTTCTAAAATGTGGTTGGATGGGGATGGTTTTTTTTCCCCTTGCTATTTAGAACCCAGGTCTCAGGAGGACTTGGTGCCTTAGCACTTCTCATTATGCAGAACAGTCTTAATTAAGTAAATGACCTTGTTTGCTTCAATTTCTGAACAATTCAAGTGCTTTTCTGGATTGTGTCTACTCTTTTGTTCGATGAAAATGGAGTTCACATCTATGTCATTGACATTCTCTGTTTTTTCTTCTAATAAGAACTACAAAGAAAAGTATGCTTACAATATGAAAAGCAAAAGTTTAATAAAAAGAAACATACTGTGCATTTTTTACATGGGAAAGTGTAAACTGTGGACCAAGACTTGCAGTGCAAGTGGAAGGGAATGGATGTGTCTCATCAGTTATGCTGTCTGTAGTTATGCAAGGCAAATAAAAGTAATCTCCTTCTGCTGGCATCTTAAATCACAGCTGTGAAGTGGTGTACGTGCTACTGTCTAATTGGGCTTTTAATCCTTTTCTTGGAGAATAGCAATATAAAGTAACAAAGATTTTGTTTGTGGAGCTCACGATTACAAGGAATCTTAATCACCCAGTTTTGATGTTTTGTTCATTTTTGATGTATGTGTGTAATAAGTATGGGAATCCCACAAACTACTTTACCAGAGCCAAAAAAACCTGGAAACTGACTGCAGCCTTCACTGTTGGAACAGCCACAGCAGCCTCCCACTGTGTGGTGGTGTTCTGCAGCTCAACAGGCACTTGAGTCACAATTGTAACCTTACTAGACAAGCATTTCAGTAATTTTATGTAACAGCACTTGGAGAGGAAGAAATATCTGCATCTGAGGCCTACAAGGTCAGCATCCAAGCCAGAGGATGACAGTCATCACACAAAATGGATAAAAACAATGTTTGGCTTGATTGTGCCACATTAATTTCTTGCTGTATCATTGCAATATATCCATTACCATGCACGTGAATCTAGACTAATGCAACAGTGAGTCAGGATTGCTCATCTTAAAGAAGGTAAAAAAGAAACATGTCTAATAGCAGTGAGTAATTGCATATTTGGTCTTGTAAAAAACCATTTAGTGGCTACTTTAAAAGGTACACTTTCCCTTCTTTCTAAGAAATAAATTAAATAGTTCTGGTCTGTTTCAGTCTTAGACTCTTGATTTAGTCAAAGATGATGCCTGGAGGGTGAATAACGAGCTAATTTGTGGCGGGTTTGCTTAAAAATGTGTCTGGAAAACTAGCTCACTGATCTCTGAGCTCTTTCTTTGTGTAGGTTTCTCAGTTGCGGCATGAGCTGTCCATGAAAGATGAACTGCTCCAGTTCTATACCAGTGCTGCAGAAGAAAGCGAACCGGAGTCCGTCTGTTCCACCCCGTAAGTCAATCGATCTGCAACTTTGAACCGTCATCTGTTGGATGATTTCATAACTTTGAAAAGTGGTAAAATTGCCCCTATATTGGCTGGAACTATAAAAGGGACTCAGAACTTGGTGCAAGGCTCGAGCTGGAGGAGTTGCACTGAGCCAGCTGGCTATCCAGGTGCCTGCAAGAGCCAGGAGGGGAGAGTACGTAGGGAGGCTGCTGACACGACGCTGCAGCTTTCAGAGGAACTGAGTCACTGTTGTGGTGGGGCAGCCATGGGTGGCACTGACAGCAGCCCAGTACACCACATACATTTGCATGTTCTAGGACATGCTACAAGAGTGACCTTTGTGCCTGAAGGACCTCTGAAGGCACTATGGAAAAATTTCAAGCCAAAGGAAAGAAATAAAGCATGGCTGACAGTGTGGATTCCAGGCAGTTAGCTGGCTGGACAGCATTGCAGGCTCTGAGGGGCTGTCTGCCCTTGCAGAGTTATTGCTGCATTCTGATGAAGCGTGTGCAGCATTAATCAGGAGCTGTTGGATTTCTCTCTGTAGTAACATGGTTTCTTTTCTCATAGCCTTAGCTGAATAACTTTTCCATAGGAAATGTGCAGAATAATAAGTAAAATTTTTTAATGTTCTCTTTTGAAATTCACTGCAAATTTATTGCTGCCCAGAAGTACTGGCATGAAAAAGCTTTATTTCATGTGGCTCTGTTTGCTTTTGAGACCTGTGTTCAGTCTGTGCTTCTGTGAGATTGACTATAATACATGTAAAAATTACTTAAAATTGTTGCTTTTTCCTTCAAGGCTGAAGAGGAATGAATCTTCTTCCTCCGTCCAGAACTACTTTCATTTGGACTCTCTTCAAAAGAAACTCAAGGACCTTGAAGAGGAAAATGTTGTACTTAGATCTGAGGTGAAATTGCTCCCTTTGTTTTGCTTAATGTAGTTGTTCATCTAAATGCCAGAACATAGGTATTGAGAAACTTGTATTAAAAGCTGAGAGTCTAACTAAGAGTATAATTCCACATATAACAGATCTTTGTAGTTGTTTAATCACCATCCTTTATCCTTTTAAATGAAGGAAAAGCTAAAATGTGGAAGCTACATGGAATCACAGAATTGTTTACATTGGAAAAGAGCTCTAAGATCATTGAGGCCAACCTTTGACCAATCAATACCTTATCAGCTAGACCAGAGCCTTGAGTGCTATGTCCAGTCCTTTCTTGAACACCTCCTGGGATGGTGACTCCAGCCCGTTCCAGCATCCTATCACCCTTTCTGTGAAGAAATTCTTCCCAAATGAACGTACATGCAAAGCAGTGTTTGTGCAGTAAGTGTGTGCAGGAGCATGGACAGATTTTGGAGTCTAGGATTGAACTTTGAAACAGGTTGTGAAGGGCTGACCTGGCAGATACGTGTGACTTGAGCTTCAGATCTCAAGTTTGTAGGCTGGCATGGTCTCTGATACCAATTCAGTGTTTGTCAAAATAATAATTGCTAGCCTAAATTTGCATTACATTTCTTCAGCTTGTATTTCAAGTCAGGCAGTTAATATAAATTGAATGTGCTTTTTTTTATTTCTTGTAATATTCTGTTTGTTTCACAGATGACACAGTTTTTAAAAGTTTAATAATTGAATATGAAGTGAATAATTTTATATTTTCAATCCAACTTTTAAACAGTAGGAGCATGTTACCACTTTGCAAACATGTAGCAGGAGAGATACTTTAGGTCTAAGAGTGAATATATGAAAACAGAATGTAACTACCATTTTCCACTGCAAATGCAGGGCCCGTTGTAAATAGGTAGAGCCACACCTTTGCACAAGACACCAGGTAATGGAGACTGCTGTGCTCTTAACTAAGAAATTGCACAACGAAGAGGAGCAATAGATGGTCTGAGTATAATGAACTTTAGAACTGAGAGAGCCACTGCATCAGGAGCTGGTAGGAAATCCAGGCACAGACGACATCCAGGGAGATGTAGTCTGTGCCAGCAAGGCACAGGATGAAGCCAAATCTGAAACCTGTGAGCTGTGCAGTTCTCTACAGATGCAGTCTTTGGGTGTCTGTGTGTGCCCTCAGATTTGGGAATAGATTACAGACCCACCGAGGTGGTGCCAGACAGAACCAGCTGGCTGCAGCCATGCTGCTCTTGGCACTCCCAGAGTCAGTGGAAAAGACAAACCAGGGGAGGAGGTTGCACTAAGGTTTTTTGTGGGATATATGGTTACAGTGCCAGAACTTTTCAAATAGGATCAAACAGCATGTTTTTTAATATTTGAATGCTTAATTCAGTTATTTAAACCAAGAATTTATTTAGTTTTTTGTGATACCTAGCTTTGCTCAGGTGATCATGCTATTATTTTGTATGTCCAAGCCTTTCTTTGTCTTTTTACTTTTAGTGCAAAATACACAAGTGACATCTAGTGGGGATATGGTGATAATGATGCAAGTTTCTCCATACAGTAATGTCTCTGCTGAATGTTCACCTGGCCTCTTTTCCCAGAACATGTGGGAGGGCAGGCAAAAGCTGTAGTTTCTCACTTGTCTTCCTGAAGGAGTGATTAGAATAGCTTGTGTTTCTGAAGCAGATGGAAGTGCAGCAACAGACTGGCAAAGAACAAATGTGCTAATGTAGCATATTTGATGTGGATTTCTTGAACAGGCCTGTCAGCTGAAGACTGAAACAATTACTTATGAAGAGAAAGAACAACAACTTGTCAACGACTGTGTAAAAGAGCTAAGTATGTCCCTACTTCTTTACACTTTTTTGAGATAGTTCAGGAAAAAAAACAAAACAGACCAGTCAGTCATGTTTTTCTGTGGTAATTATTTTCTTGTTATAAATGGTTATGAGGAGAAAATTTCTGACTAAAATTTTACAGCAGAAAATTTTGGCTGAAAGCTAAATATTTCTCATTTAAAAATAGTTTTGCATTGAAAATGTTCAGTCTCCTTTGCAGCATGAGCACTTGATGCCTTTCTGGTTTTGTGTCCTACTGTGTTTCTCAAAAATACCTTACTGTAAATTGGAGGTAGGATTCTGCTGAAGCAAATGATGTTTCAAAAGAACATCTTTATGCTTACTTTTCTGATTTTGGGTTTGTGATGTTAATTGTAATTACTTATCTTAAAGGGGATGCAAACATCCAGATTGCCAATATCTCCGAAGAGTTAGCAAAGAAAACTGAAGATGCTGCCCGGCAGCAAGAAGAAATCACTCATCTTCTCTCTCAGATAGTCGACCTGCAGAAAAAGGCAAAAGCTGTAAGCAATCCAGTTGAGAGACTACTGTTGTTATTTGCTACTAATGTAACTGGAGGACACATTAAAATCTTCTCTGTGCTAGAGCCTAAAGGAAATAGTCCACCTTCATTATGTGGATGACCTTGTTTGGTGTTTAATATCTGGTATACTTGACTAGAAAGTATCAATTTATTAAATGCTGCATATATGGTTTATCAAATGCAATAGTTAAAATTATTTTAAATATTAGATACAAAATTCTGCTCTAAGTGATGTTGGTGAGATGAGAGTGTTAGTGCAAGTATTTCAGTGGCCACATACTTGTTTGTAGGTTCTTTTAGCAAGGTGCATTCTAATACTTTGTGTTCTTGTGTTAACATTTTAAACTAATTTGTAGATTAATATTGCTGGACAGGTTAGAAAAGTTACAATGTTCCTATTTACCTGTAGCATATGATACAAATATCACAGGACAAAACATCACAGTATTTCTAACATTTTTTGGCATATTTTAGTGTGCAGTTGAAAATGAGGAACTTGTCCAGCATCTGGGAGCAGCTAAAGATGCCCAGAGACAGCTCACAGCAGAGGTGAGTACATTGCTTAGAAATACAATAATTTAGTAGCCAAGCAATGACTGTTCACTTTGCCATGAGAGGTTTAGTCTGAGTTGGATCAGAAATATTAAATAGTTTTGCTTGTGTATATGGAATGAAGGAACATTTATGTTCTTAGTAGAGTTCAAACCCTTTTCTTTCCTATTCTCTGTTCCTTCAAATGACACAAATTTTGAAACACGTATACTTAGGGGCTGTACAGGAACAGCTTTAGAGGTTGACTTCTCTAGGCTGGTAATTTCAGTCTATTTTAACTAGTGAGATAACATGGAAGAGCTCACTGATCCTCTGTTTGTTCAGTGTATAAACATAGAGCAGTCCAGTATTTCTGGTTGTCTTATGGGTGCTACATTCTCATGAAAAAAAAAATGGACAAGATGGAATGAATAGAGCATGATCCCTTTAAGATGTGTCTTGCACTTGCACTACTTGGTGATAAAGGTGGGAATGGCCAGAGAAGCTTTTCCAGTGAGTGGACCTTTTGTATCTATGGTGCTCAACAAATATTGGGCTCATGCCTCACCATTGCTTTCTTAGGAAAGAAAATGAACCGGATCTCTTTTTCTAAACCAAATAGCTTATTTTTATGAAAGTTCTAGGAGTGTGGTGTTTCAGACTTCTGCCCCTTTGCCAAACTTTATTGAAGTGGCTGATGGACCCAAAAGCTGTGAGGGTACACAGACATCTGTAGACAGAGTGATTACATAAGATGTGTTTCCTGAGAAAGCTAAAAATAAGGCATGGTCTTAGGCTGTTGAAAGCTATACATGTATATGTATGTATGCATGAAAGTCCTGGCTTTAAAATTACTAAGTCCTTTGGACCATTTTGGAATGTGTTGTCCTCAGACCATGGTGTTTGCCACTGTGGTCATCATGGCAGTCATTAAGCAGTAAACAAACCTGATCAGACTAAAGATACTTTTTTAGCTCTGTATCTTCTCCTTGACAATGGCTTCACATAGATGCATAGGGAAGGAAATGGAGCAAACAGTTCCTTCTGCATTGTTACCCTCGCTGCCTGCCCTCCCATTACTAATCCATGTTATTAATGATCCTCCAATGATACTCAATTGTTGGGGATAGATTCCATTGAAGTGGGATATTCTTCCCTGCACTGTTACTGCTTACCAGTATTAAAAGAACTTGTAGAATTTTCATGGTAATAGTGCACCCCATAAGATCCTGGACTGTTTTCTCTATGTTACAGTTGCGAGAGCTGGAAGACAAGTATGCAGAGTGCATGGAAATGCTTCATGAGGCTCAGGAAGAGCTGAAAAACCTTAGGAACAAGACAATGCCAAATGCTATATCACGTCGGTACCACTCCCTTGGTCTCTTCCCTATGGTAAGCAGATTTAAGGAAAAACCTGCACACACCAAGCAAAGGAAGTGTGTTTGCATCTGCCTTACAGCTTCAGGGATAGGATGCTAGGTCTGACATAAGCATGGGTGTAATGTGTATTTGTATAGTCTTAAAGGATACCTGAGTGATTAGTTTTGCATACCTGCTTCTGAAACAGTGGTGCTGTGCAGCTCTGCTGCAGTGTTATATACAACCTGCAGCTGTCTGTGCTTATGCTGTGAAACCTGGGTAGCATTAACAGGTTCTTACACAGTTCCATACATCTTTATTGAGTATCTCCTGTACTGTGGTGCCTGATGTTCATTAGGAGCTTCCTGTTTATCTTCAATATCCTTGGAGATATAACTTCCTAATAACATAACAATGGTTTCCATACATGGCATGTTTCTAGTCATTTGTGATATACATTCTAGTTCTTCAGTCTAAACCTTTGAACAGGGTTAAAAGCATACCTTCTTGTTTTATGGTGACTGAAAATTCAGTGGTTCATTAAAAGAATGTTAGTTGCTAATCTGCATTATGGCAACAAATTATGGTGGTTTCACTGGTGTTATCAACTTTCTTTACCTGATTTCATGTGATCATGACATTTAAAGCTCAGGGAGTATCCAGTACCCTCAATGAAATGAGAAAAAAGAGTGGATAAGAATGTGTCCAGTGACTTACTCTGTTTGCTTGTGTATCTCTAGAGTAGTTAAATTACTTCTGAAGGCAATGGTGTCAGTGGCTTCTTTTGAAATACATTAATGTAATCAAGCAGAAAAATCTAGCCTGCCTTGTCTTGTCTTACTGCTGAAGAAGAACACATTTTGTTTGTGCTCACAAGAAGTAAATTGCCAACAAAGGCTTAGTTTGCCTTTTTGTGCTCCCTTCTGAGGCTGAACACAGGCCAAATTAAAGTGCAGACGTTTAATAATATAAGTTGTGCTTGCAAAAATGATACAAATTGTTCTTGCACAAATACAGCTGAAAGCTGTGAGAAGTATGCTTGTGCTGAGATGGATTTATGTTTTGTGTTTTGTGTGAAAATGATTTTCAATAATTGAATTATGGGACAAAAGATAATTTAGGTTTGTTAATATTTGATACTTAGACCCTGCACCCAGGTAAAACTTAGTGACCAGCTACAGAAAATTGATGGCCTGTTTCCTCTAACCTTATGGAGAAAGTGTATAGTGCTTTGTGCCAAGAATCATGTCATTTTTGTGGATGGGTGGTTAATGCTGTGGGTTTTATGTTTGTTTTAAATGAGAACATAAAGAGCAAAACGTTACGCATGAAAGGCGAGTGTTACTGAGTATGGAATTCAGTCTGAGTAGCTGGATCATGTTTTTGTCTACAATGCTTTTTTAAGGTTCTTTGGCAGATATTGTGTATCATCAGGTGGTACACACTGCAGGAAAATGAAGCTAAGCCATATTTTTTCAGTGCTTTAAATATCTGCATTAGTTTTCCAGTCATTTTTCGTATTGAAACCTTCCTTTTTTCTTCTAGAAATTCTCTTCATTACTTATTTTGTATCAGTAATTTATTATTTTCTGTCATGCCAACCTATTAATACTTTGATATTTGTTTCTCTTTTGTGCTTATTTTTAACAGGATTCTTTGGCAGCAGAGATAGAAGGGTCAATGAGGAAAGAACTGCATTTAGATGAACCCGACTCTCCTGACTTGGCGTACGACTGAAAAGAATTGGTTCCTAATTGATTGGTTATATCTGAATTTAAATATTTGATGAGAAAAGAAAAAAGCCAGGAAATAGTTAAGCTAGACATTTAGAAAGAAATATTTCTAGCTGAATGTGAATGATAGAGAGAAAGGAAAACGAATTGCCTAGTTTTTGGGGTGTTTTTATTTTCTCCTAAAGCTGCCAAAAGAAAACACCTATATATTGGCTTTGCCTTGTCTTGTAAACTTCGTTCCTCATTGGTGAGTGCTGTGAATGAGAAAAGGTTTGTTTTCTTGTGTGTTACCATACTAGATTTCTTCAGTTACCAGTTAGGGGAGGAGTTCAAGTTAGTAGGTTTTCTCATGATGAGTTTTATAACGTAAGTTACCAGGTTGATCTAATCCAGTTTTTACAGTAAGAACATCAGGGCAGTAAGAGATTTGGAGTGGTTGGGTATTTAGTGTGATGCCCATTACGCCTGTCCTGAGGTTCTGTTGGGTTAAACAAGAGAGTAGTTTGAAACAAGTTAAGTGCTTGTGACAGCCCCAAAGCTATAGATAGATACAGCTTGGCAGAAATGGCCTCACTGATGCCAGTTGCACGTGTACTCCAAGAGGTTTATCTCACAGATTTGTACAAAGACTGGATTGTTTCATTTGAAATAAGTTAATCCAGTTTACAGGGTCTGTTACAGAAACAGAGTTTACAAAACAGGGCAGTCAGGAAAGGTACAGTAGGCACTTCCCAGAAACCTTCTAATTGCATTTACAAAATGCCTGATGCATACACTGACCTTTTCTGAGCCTGAGCCAAGAACTACAAATGAGGCTTTGACAGAGTGACATGTTGATTAGAAAAATGTAAGATCAGAATGTTATGAGCATGCTTAAACCCCATAGGATCCTTTCATCCTTCCAGTATAGTCAAACTTAAAGCTAGTTTAACTTCTTTAGAATGTCGTATTTACTTTGCCTGTACCAGAGGAGGATACTTTTTTTTGGTTGTGTGGCTTGCCTTGTTTATATTAATTGTTTGGTGGTAGTAACTTTTAAGGTAGTAAGGTTTTATCAATAAACATGGGACTGTTTATTGATAAATACTCTTAGATTCAGCTTCATAAAGATACACAGCCATAGACCTGGAGCCTCTACACAAAGAGTGCAACTGTATGGACAGAAGGAAAGAAATTTAAATTACATTAAATAGCCCGAGACATGCAATCACTGTTACAACCTGGCAGTGTTACCTTTCAGGTAGAAGGAATGTGCTATCCTTGTGTTCAGCCATTGCTGAACTGTAAAACAAAGCAGTGGTGGCACTGCTGCAGCATGATGGAGGGTAGTTTTATTTTGTCAATAAATTTCTGCTGAAGTGTCACCTGATGTCAGTCTTGAAGCAGGTGAACAGTGTTTGTTATGGTATAAAGGTAATGGTGATAAAGAATGAACCGTAGAAGTAGGTCAGATATGAAGTTTCCAGATTTGACAGCCTCTCTCTCAAGTCTTGTTCCATTGTGTTTCTGGGATCTTTTTCCTTTTTTTTTTAAAGTACTATTTAAGGGGGTTGGAAATCAGTTTCAAAGAGAAAAGATACAAGACTTGCTTGCATGGAGATACTCAGGAGAGTAAATTCAAACTCTCTTTTAAAATGAATTAGCCAGTTTATAGTTAATGGAGATCAATTCTGGTTTTTAAAAACTCATTTTTACATAATGGCTTTATGGCACTTTCAGCTGATGTACTGAAATGCTCTTTCACTTATTTTTTATTAAAATTTGAAAGGGTCTATGCACAGAACTGTCAAATGTTCTGTCAAGAATATTCTAAGATGTTGGAAGAATTATGTTGATGAGTGAATGTAATGGCCAGACTGTAGCTAGTATGGGACCCTATGCATACTACTTTACAGAACTATATATAAAATCAAGGTGTTTGATAGACCTGTGAATAGGAAGGGCTATTAATAAGCTGTTACCTGTTTCTCTGTTCCTTCTCATGGTAATAACTTATTGAGTGATTATTAACTGTGTGCGTGTTTTACAGCCATCAGAAGCGGGTCTTTGAGACGGTGAGAAATGTCAATCAAGTTGTTAAGCAGAGATCCATGACTCCATCACCAATGAATATCCCAGGCTCTAACCAGTCCTCTGCTATGAACTCAGTCATTTCTAGCTGTGTCAGCACTCCACGTTCCAGTTTCTATGGGGGAGACATCTC
This sequence comes from Irena cyanogastra, assembly GCA_013397155.1. Classification (NCBI taxonomy): domain Eukaryota; kingdom Metazoa; phylum Chordata; class Aves; order Passeriformes; family Irenidae; genus Irena; species Irena cyanogastra. The sequence goes on along the minus strand of VWZV01002102.1, from coordinate 83,026 downwards.
TAACATTATGATAGACAACAAGACCAATAGCATCATCTTAGAGACAGAGTCCTCGGACAATGGGTTAGTACCATAGCACCAGAATTTGCTTTTGCTTTGTTTCTGACTTAAAGACAAAGTGTTCCTGTTTTCCTCCTTTTGCCTTACGTAGTACAGTCGTCACAGTGGCATACATCTTCAAAATCTATTTTGTGCTTGTAGTTTTTGAGCACTCAAGTTTATTTTAAAAATAAAGCTTTAAAAAAGTACTGTGTATCAATCAGTGTCTGCAACTCAGACCTGTCCTGAGATGCAGCATCACCATATGACGTAAAACCACCCTTTGTTTTTGTGTGTCAACACCTAAAAATAATTAAATTTTCACAATTTTATGTAAGTGCCAGGGAGTTCTGATTCCAGATGCAGCTACAGTTAACTTTTTTGATCCTAAAAATGAATGAAATGTGCATCTGTAGGTTACCTAATATGAAAACTTATGAATGAAACTGGTCAGAACTTTGCTTTTCTAGCTACTTGTCTCTTCCCCCAGTAGATCTCTACACTATGTGCTGTTTATACTTTTCAGTAAAAATGGCTTAATACCTCAAAACAATATATCTTTGTCAGTATAATATACCTTTGTGACTCACTGTGGTGTTCTTACAGCATTGGCTCTTTAACATGGGGCCTCCTTACCTGAGTTTATGTAACTGTGAGAGGCACACAACAAGTAGACAACTCACCTCGTTGTAGGAGGAAGCTTTTAAGTGCAGGTTTTCAACCAGGAGTTTCCAGGTAGGAACTAGGACTCAAAATTTTTACTATGAAAGAGAAACAAAAGACTGGTGTTTGCCTTTGAGCTTTTCAGATGAGTAGCAAGTTGTTCCAGACACAGTAGTGTAAAGATATTGGTGAATGTCTCAAAACTGTCACGTGGAAGTCTTAAACATTTCTAAGAATGTGGTTTTTTCCCCTCCCACTTTTTTATTTTTATTTTTCTGTGTCCCTCTTTATGTTTTAGAAATGAAGACAGGATGAAGAAGCCTGGAACTCCAGGGACTCCAGGCTCCAGTGACCTAGAGACTGCCCTTCGTAGGCTCTCCCTGCGGCGGGAGAATTACCTCTCGGAGCGCAAGTTCTTTGAGGAAGAGCAGGAAAGGAAGTTGCGGGAACTGGCAGAAAAGGGAGAACTCCACAGTGGTTCCGTTACCCCCACAGAGAGCATCATGTCACTGGGAACTCACTCCAGATTTTCAGAATTCACTGGATATTCAGGAATGTCTATCAGCAGTCGCTCCTACCTGCCAGAAAAGCTTCAGATTGTGAAACCACTAGAAGGTGATAACAAAGGGCCTCGGCCTTTATCTGTTGTTATTAGTGACTCTTTGTGGTCTCTAATCCATCACCAGAAAGCAGGAAATCTTTGCAATACATATTCTTTTTACTTTAGAGACAGTACTCCACGCTGTTGGTTTGAGATCTTCTAACTACTTTATTTTTTCACAAGCCTTAAAAGTGTTAGGAAACAATCCCAGCCAAAGCAGTAAAATAAATATTACTGGCCACATGTGCACATCATCAGTGCAGCTTTACATCTGACCTAAATATTACCATTTCATAATTGGCAAAGGAAGGTGGATAAGTCTATGAAATCTGAACTGCAGGAGTTCTGTAAATTAGTATCTGGAAAGGCCTTTACCTACTTCAGTTAGTCCAGTTGGTCTAATAAGACTGTTATCGTGATTCAAAATTATCTCTGGACTTAATGGGTTGTTTGAGTGGTCACACGATTCACTATTGGCTTTGTGTTTCATGTGTGAAATAGGTGGGGTTTTTTAAAGTCACATTTCCTTCTACATTGTCTCAGAAAAAGGCAAGATAGAGATAGATGGCAGTCAGGGCTAGAGCTGTATTTTAAAGTTCATTTCAATAGGCTAGTTAAAAAAAGCTGTCAAAGCATATGTAATATAGTCTGCCTGGCTTTCTTCAGTTCTTTCAGGTTGTAGCTGGAAGTTAGTTGAGCCAATTCCTTCAGGTTTTAAACCAAATGAAGTTTTCCTGTAGTAGTTCACAGACACACTAGGTAACATCATTTAGCTTTGGCTTCTCCCTCTCTCTCTTTCTCTTTTCCTTTAACAGAACTCTTGTATTACGTTGCATTGTGTGTGTTTTAATTGCAGAAGTTCCTTTTTTTCATCTGTTTAGAACAAATTAATTTCATTTATAAGGAGCATATAGCATGACACATACTCAGAAGCAAAAATAAACATTCTTATGTCCTGAAGAAAGTGATGTACTGTATCTACCTATTCAAATGAAACTATAGCCATAGCACACAAACCCATACTGTCGAGCAGATTTTAATAGTTTGTTTTCATGGCTGCTTTTAAATGGTTATAAAAGTACTTGTACCACATGAGGGAAAGGATGACCCTACTTTGTTTCAGTTTCTGGTTGCTACCACTGTAATAGATTTCTGTCACCATCCCATTATATCTGCTTTTGTCTTCCAATAAACTCTTAAAGTCTTTATCATCTTTCTATCTGTCTGGGTTTTTTTTTTCCCCTGGTTTTGTTCAATGTTTTCACTGAGTCATTTCTCTCTTGTAATTATTACACCTTTTAAAGTACTTCCCATGTTTGGTTTTAGATCTTATTTGTAGCATGTTTGTGTTTGCCTGTTTCATAAGTTTTGTGTTTGTTAACTTTTATTAACTAAATATCTTCATTATTTTGTTTTTCGTTTCAGCTTAGTTTGTTTTTTGAATATTTTTCATGAGCCTTAATTTTTTTTCAACTTCATGGATGCCTTCAGACTACTGGGGAAAAACAGTCTGCTGTACCTGCAGACTGCTATAAGTAGTTGTGTCTTTGGTTTTATTACTGTTTTGGGTGCTCATGTCATAAAACAGAAAAAAAAATAGTTCTATAATAAATTTACTATAGGCGAATGACTTCTGCTCCTTTAAAGCAATCCTTTAAATCCCCCAGAAAAAAGTGACAGAAGCATTAAGAAATTAATCTTTTGCACCTTTAAAAATCAACACATGCTTTCTTTTAGTCAAACAGGAGGATTGCTTTATGTGACTTGTTTTAGTTATAGTCCAGTGGGATTTTGTTTGTTTGTTTGTTTGTTTGTTTTTTTTAAACTATGCACCTATGACTTGTTGTGTCATAAGCATGAGAGAGCATTGTAGGAAAACTAAAAACTTGGACTGATTATGTCTTCACCAACTTCACTGCAATTGTGGGAGCAACACACTGTGAATTTCTAATCTTTCTCTGATCCTCAAAGCCTATGTGCAATCATGCAGAGATATCAGGAATACAGGAAAAAAATTTACTCCATTCATTTACTTATTTTGTTCTTATATTTTCTTCTTATATTTTGTTCTTCTTCCTTCAGTGGCATGTCCCACTGTTACACAGAAATTCCCTTCTGCCAACTATTTCTGATTATTTACAAACCCATCTGCTAGGGACCTGGAACTGAATGTAGGCCAAAGAAGTGTTGTATTTCCCTCTTCTTTTGACTTCTGCAGCTTTCTCTTTTTTCTTTTTATAGGGGATTTACAATTGCTGGATTCCCTTGTACCTTTGTGTTAATTTTCTGTATAGGAAATTGAAGCTCCCTTGCACACATTTTATGAGGTCAAGATTAGGCTCAGATATACTCCTGAGCTTAGGCCATTTTGATTTCTGTAGTTTCACTAGAAATGTTAAAGCTCAAAATGCTTTATTTTGGTAAATATATTTCCTATGTAAAAATATGAGATATGTATTGAAAATTAAGTGCTTGTAATCTTCCGAGTTTATTTTAAGTATAAGTTTTGGTGGACTTTAAGGTGAAAAAGATTACATTTTCAGAAGCTAGCAGGTAGAAGTTAATTAACTTTTTATATTTGCATGCAGTGGAGAAAGAAGTTTTGATTTTCTTTGTTCTTTAATTCTTGGAGTAGACTGACAAAAAGCCTGTGCTCCTAGGTTAAGGCTTAACAATATCTGTCACTTCTTCACATTCTGGGGTATTTCTTTTATATAAAAGCAAAAAACTTGGCCTTTGTGGCAATTCAGAAGTAAATACAAATTATAAGGATGTTTCTTCTCTCATTTTGGGGTTGTAATAATTTCTACTTCTTGAGCCTTGAGGGTGCAAATTTTCTCTAATCCCTCTAGACTTATTTAAATAAAAACAAAAAAAAAAGGTAGGGTCATTAGCCAAAGTAATCTAGCAGATCCATTTATTCTAAGCTAAAAAAATTAGAGATCTTAAAAAGTGAGATAGGCATAATTAAAATGCCACCCATTGTTCCCAGTCATTCTAGAGAAAGAGTTTTTCCCTCTTCACTTCCTATTTACAGTAAGCTTCCTCAAGTGCAATATATGAAACGGCAATTTTTCTCATTCCATAGGATTTTTCTCAGATTGAAAAAGTATATGAGAGCCACCCCTTCTCTAGTTATAACAGTTGTTTAAGCTTTTACATACACCATGTAACAAATTGAATATTCTTGGTCTTTGAATATGGATGAGACATTTGTGTGCCAGCTTGTTGAATGAGTGGGTATTCTGCTTCACAGAGAGTGAACAGGGATAAAACTGCAAAAACTGCTCTGATTTGCAGGCAGAGGTGAAAAGAAAGATGTTTTGTTTGTGTCATAGGACATGTGTGATTTTAAGTCACATTTTTCAACACAGTAATAGTGGACACACAGGAAAATGCAGGTGCCAGTGTTTAATTGCTACTCGAGGAATCAAATAAATCCTCCCGATTTCACTGGGCCCATCTCAGTGTATACATGAGTTTTTCCTGATCCATTGCTGTTTCTGACTGTCTCCTATTAAACTTTGAATATTGAATGCTTTTCTCTGTAAAATGTACCTCCTTTTTCAAAACATTTCTCTGCCAAGGATGAAGCTACAGGTACAGTAGCATTTAGTTATGTAGTAGTTGAATTCCTGTAGCGTAAGGCCCACACAGGTATTTAGCCTTGATGTGTAGTTCAGAGTTGTGTATCTGCTTACACATGCCTTGATAGAGTTTTCTAACATATGGTACAAAGCTAAAATTGCTGTGCAATCTGTGTGACTACTGTCCTCCCGTTAGCCACTGGTAGAAAATTCTGGCATGTTTTCAGCACTTGTCTTAGTTTGAGCTTAATGTAGGAATATGTGGTATATGTTCCTCTTAGAGCTTTCTGTGATGGTGCTCAGATCAACTCTTACAATGTAAATTCTTTCTACTCCTGCTTGATCCTGTGAATTGAAGTGGATGAGGATATTTGCAGGGAGGGGACGTGCATGTGCACAAGTGTGCTGCTTCTCACCACCAGGCTTTGCATAAATGCTGATGTGATCAGTCTGTTACACACTGGTATGGAAATGCTGAAGCGTAGTTGAAGCAGTTTTGTGCTGTAGCATGTCTCCCTAGACACATTAAACCCAGAAACATTAAAGGTTTGGAGCTCCCAAATCTTTCTTCTGGATAAATGAAGTGGGACTTTGTCTTTTAGGTCTCCTGGATTGCTCACTGATTGATTTTGGTTGTCTTTCTGTTCCCTTTCAAGGTTCTGCCACATTGCACCACTGGCAGCAGCTGGCTCAGCCTCACTTGGGTGGGATCCTGGACCCGAGGCCCGGGGTTGTCACTAAGGGCTTCAGGACCCTAGACCTGGACCTGGATGAAGTGTACTGCCTTAATGACTATGAGGAAGATGAGACAGGTGACATTTCTTACAAGGGCCTAACTACCTCGACGCCAGTTCAGCACACAGAGACCTCAGGTGAGAGGTCACAAGCACAAGTGACTGTTTCAGAGAACAAGAATAACCCCCGCCAATCTCAGGCTTTCACAGAGGAGATGCAGGAGTCCGCGACTGACGATGATGAGGGGTCTGGTGAGGGAAACTCATTAAGTCCAGTAAAACTGACATCTTTACAGGATTTTGATTACTGGGCCATTCTCACGTCTCTTCAGAACAGCATCCATAATATTGCTTTGTGTGTAGCATCTGCACGATAGCGCGTGCAGCGGTTAGAACGTAACCATTCTAACATTGGCTCAAAAATCGTTTCTTTGATAATCTTTTAATTTGTTTTTCAGTAACAGCATCTGTGGTCAATATTTTACTCTATTTTGATAAGAGAAGGCTGCTAAAAGGAGGTGATTAATTTACAAACCTTTGTGTGGCATGTATTCAACTTGTTTGTGTGTTTAGTGCGCACTGTTAAGTGTGTGTAATGTACAGATTACATATATTTTGTATTACTGTAGTGCAGATACTCTTCTGACAGTTGTTAAGAGATGATGCCATGTTTTAGATTTTTGTACTTTGGGAAACAAACATAGACTAAATGATTGGTGCACTAAAGGTGCCTCCGCCTTGCCTTTGCTGAAACAAAGGAGTGCCTTGAAAACCACCAAAGAAATTTGGGAAGTTTAATTCACTTACGTCAGATAGAGTTACCTGTTTTTAAAGTCCTGCTGAGATAAAGAATTAAGGGAATGTTTTTATGCAGTGACTAATAACATTTTCCTTACTCTTTCTCCACCACACTATTAAACCATGTCCTTCCTATTTATAGCATATTAAGATGTAAACATTTTTAAGTGGCAGAGCACTGCGTGAGTTATTAGATACTCTGAACTGACACTAGCAGTCTATTATTGCACAAGGTTACAGATTCTCAAGACTATAGATGAGTTTTGAGTTTGTGTGGTTTCTCTCTTGTTCTTGGGATTTGGGGGTTTTTGTTTTAATAAGCTATATAGTCTTCATTTAGATTTGCCTCTGGTAAAGAATTATATTTAGTCCAGAATCAGAAAATTGCCAGAACTCCTTTTTTTTCCCCAGACTTCTTGTGTTTGTATAACTGTTTTAAATGAAGACACTTCCTTCCCTCTCCTTTTTCTGGGATAAATCATAATTTAATATTTGGCTGGTCTTTGGAAGATTAGATTGTCTCAGGGCTAAACAATAATATTTCTGTTATTATCATGACATGCAGAGTATCTTCAGCTCTCACTGCGATGGCAGTTCAGTGCTTTCAGCTATTGAGTATAAGCTACTTTCTACAGTCAGTTGTATTAAGGTTAAACTTTGAATAATAGAATCATTAATGCTGGAAAAGACCTTTAAGATCATTGAGTCCAGGCATTAACCCAGCACTGCCAAGTCCACCACTAAAACGTGTCCCTAAGTGCCATATCTACAGATCTTTTAAATACCTCCTGGGGTAGCCACCCAACCACTTCCCTGGGCAGCCTGTTCCAATGCTTCAACATCCAAACCCTTCAGCTTCCCTTTCCATTGGCAAAAGTTGTCCTTGTTCTATGAGATCCCAGAATGAAAGTTTATATTATTTTTTATATTAATATGAAAATAAATAATGCCTCTTCAGGCAGTTGTGTACTTTTTTGGATATTATCCAGGTTTTTATAATTTTGAAGAGTCTGAGTAACAACGGCAAGAAAAGCTGGAGGTATGACAAACATGGACTGAAGTAATCAAAGACTGAAATAACTGAAGTTTTTAGGATCTAGGGAATAAAAGATTCAACAAAATATATGATTAATTTTAAAATGTGTTGCTGTAGGAAGGAAGGGAACAAGCAGTTCTTAATGTATTCAGAGTACAGTAAATGTGCAAAAAAATGTTGTTTGGGTTACATTTTTAAGAATTTTCTAATTGTAACAGTGTTCAACACGGGAACAAGTCAAAAAAGTAAAAGACTCATTGTCATGGGCTAAACATAGATAAAGATATAGTTTAGTTCTTTGCTGGGTTTTTTTTTTAAAGAACAAATTAGTCTGACGTTTCTGGGTAGCAATTTGAAAGAGTTCTTTCTTTCGAGTAGAGCAATAAAAGTAGGCCTGCTCTGTGTTTACAAACTGGTAAGAAAGTCTAATATATTCTTTCATTTTCTGTCTTCATTATGATTTGAATAAAGGTCACTGTTTATGAGCAGGTTATTTACTGGTAACTGCTGACATTTCCTGGGAAAAGTCTATTTAGACAGGGGTTTTCAGCAAATTCCCCACCTTATAAATAGACAAAGTAGACAAAATCAAGGAAATTGTTCTAGCAATCTTATTTTACCTTGTATTCTTTGCTGAGTCATTTTAATGCATTACAGAAATAAATGGGTCAAAATTAATTACTTTGTATAGAACACACAAGTGCACCGAAAACTTCAATTTCCCATTCTTTTGCCTTCTTTAAAATTGTCCTGTTGCATAGGATTTAGGAGTATCCATGAGCTATCATATCATTACTGGTTGCATTGCTCAAATGGAGTAAAGACACTGTATCTGCTTTTTGTCAAAGCAATTTGTCAGGCGTTGTACAAGAAGGAGATGATTGTGGATTTTGTCAGAGTAGGCACCTACTAATGGAGCAGTACTTCTTAGGATGCATTTGGGAGAAGGAGGTGCATACTTAGCTTATGAATTTATTTTGTATTTAAGTGTTGAGCAGCCATTGCTTCTCATTGCTTCTCCTCAGCATTCTTTCTTTTAGATTTCTCTGTAGGAAATGCAAGGCAGGTAGGGATGTGTACGGGCATGTGGCACCTCATCATGAGCCCATCATGGGTACAAGGTTACAACATCATTGCTTGCCTGATTCCAGTTGGGAATCGGTTCCAGTTGGCAACATATAGAATAAACTTTTGCTAGAGAATGTGGAAGTAAAATAGAAAGGGAAGGAAAGAAAAATCTTGACCACAGTCTCTAGTAATAGTGCCTTTGCTTGTAATCTAAGACAGCTCCATTGTGGAAAAATCTCATTCAAGAGTTCTGTAAAAGCCAGAAGGTATCTTCTTACACTTGCTGTTGGCAGGCCATAAGGTGTGCAGTCTAGAGCTACAGGTCTTCTAGCCTCAGACCAAGAGGTCTTCAGTAACACAGTGCCTGCAAAGACCTTCCCAGCAGGTGTAGGTCATCTTAGTCTGTTGGGCAGGTTTGTGCTTCAGTTGATTGTATGCTCTGAGGTTTGTATCTTGCCTTTTTTGCACTGGATATGTTCTCTGTCACAGTACTTAAAAGTACTACTCATATTGCCATTTTGTATGTGCAGAATGCTGCTCAAAATGAGCCCAAGAGCTTACTTTGAGCCCAAGAACTTCAAAATGAGCCAAAGAACTTCCTGGCTCAGGAGAGCACATACTGCTGGTGCCAAAAATGTCTTGTAGCCAAAACAAGTGTATTCAGAACAATTGTGATAGATATTCTATTCTTGGTAAAGCTAGAGTTGGAAATCATTCTGACTAAAAGAGAAAAGTTATGTTCCTTGTATTTTCTTGTCCCTGTGTTGAAACATGTAGTACCCATTGATCTATAAAACAGCTTCTTCACCATAAATGCATATTCTATCCCAATTATGGCACTGAACATCTCAGGAGAAGTTAGCACATGTGTGCCTTATGGTCAGCAGTTAGTTAGTTGGAACCATGTACTGCATGTGAGTAGAGTTAACTTAGTGGAGGATTGTAAATTCCAAAGTTACAATTCTAGCCTAATACACAGGAGCAGGTTGAGGTTTGTGTATTACTTGTGTAGACTCTCAGTATAAGTGGAATTGTAGAGAAGTTACAGAAGACGCAGTGTTCTTAAAATCATCTGGGACAAGTAATTTTTGCAGCACAAATTTTTAGTAACCTAAATATGTTTTTTTTTGTTCTGTGAAAGAAACTAGTGTATTATAAAACTGTACAGAATCTGTTTTGGAGGGAGGGGTTGTTTGGGTTGGCTTTTTGTTTGGTTTGTTGTGGTTTTTTAATTCACTGGCTTTCATGTTTTTCCCTTAAAGAAACAAATGAAACACCAGCCACTCAGAGCACTTAATAATGTTATGAATGTTCTAATTTTGAAGTTGGAAGGGCTACACTTGATGCAGTGTATGCTTAATTGCCTGCTAGTAATGGGTGCATAAACTGGTCTTTCAGCACTTGCATTTGTTAGTTCCACTGATTGATTGCTTTGAATAGGCATATGCACAGCACTATGGGATCAGCACTCTTGTACTTCTTGTTTAGACCTTAACCATGACATGGAGGGCTTTCTAAATAGAGGCCTAAAATCACAAGAACACATAATGAATGTATTATGTTTGAGTTGTTTTTAGCAGCATTACTATACATGCTTCTAAAAAGTTATCGTTGTACAGAAAAGCAATAAATTTTGTGTAACTCATCTTAGAATTAAGGTATTGATGCATATTTAAATATATTTTATTTTCAAATGACATGAATATTTTCATAGTAATTATTTTTTAAAGAAAATCTGTCAGCAGTCGCTTTCTATGCTGTTAAAATTCTTGAATTTTAATTTGGGGATCCTAGCCTGCATAGACTTATATTGAAGCCACATTAAATACTTTGAAGTCTTTTTACATCTATGCTCAACGGTTATATATATACGAGAAGGTGATCTCAGCCAGAAGAGCACCCTGTCCAAGGAGTACCTGCCTTTGTTCAGTTTTTCCACTCTTTCTGTTTCCAAAGACAAAATAAATGAAAACTTTGGAAAATCAGGTATTCAGAAAATAATTTTGTTGTTTAAGAAGCATAACAAAAGCCATGCTCCTGGTGCAGACGTATGAGTTCTTGGAGGTTTTGAGTATTCACGGTTGCACCTTTAGGAGAGCACCATATTCACATTTTACAGCTGTTGTTTTTATCACTTATCTCCTTTTTGTTGTAGTGGTTCGCCCAGGCATCAGATCCAACCTACTCTATATTCCCCCTATTCTATCAGCCAGGCATTTTCAGTACAGGTAGCACTGGATATCAGAGCTCTCACCTTTAGCCACCTGAAGGGGATGAACTCTGCTAAATCTAGACACTGCATGAAGCTACTGTCTTGTCCTGTGGATCCTAGTGGGGTTTTGTGACCTAGTTTCCAGTAATTTCACCTCTCCCAAGAATGGAATTAGTGGCACAAACTGGCAAAGTAAAGTCTATAGCCTGTATTCTAGATGATCACACAGTAGGAAAAAAAAGTCTCCTAATGGTCCTTTGTTATCCTCCTTTAAAGCTGGTAGGACTTTTCTATTCAGCAATAAACTTCTAATGCTTTAAAACACCATCTGTTGCTCTAAGGATGCCTCAGTTGACTGTCATTCCATCCCTGTTTCCACAGCCTGTGCTAAAGAGATGTCCTAATTCCAGTGCGCTCCCTGCTCAAATAGCAGGGAACCAGTTTCCCTCCTTTTTTTGAAACATGCCAAAAAATGATGGGGTAGAGTGGCTTGCTTCACTATTGGACTAAAGTGTTAACTTTGTGCCAGTCTGGATCAAATCATACTCTAAAGATTTCCCAACTTTTTTGAAGTTAATTTCCTAATGAATCTGTATGTGCTAGAATAAGTGTTTGTATAAAATGCAAAGATTTATTGGTCACCTTGAGCTCTCTGCCTCCTCACTGTTATTTCAGCATAACAACAAATTTGGATTTTGATCCAATGGTACAAAAGTTGATTGTGTTTTAGTATAGCTACCTCTTACAAAATTTCCTCAAACTTAATTTGTCTTGACTTCTTCTTTTGGATGAGGCAGGCCACTTGTTTACCTGCTGTAATTTTGTACCTTCCTCTGCACAAGCTGGTTGAAAATCCAGATTAAATGGCCTTTTGAGAGTTCCCTGGGCAGAAGGTCTTGTCCTGAACACATCTCTTTTTGCTATTTACACCTAGCAGAATGGTCCACAGGCTCTGAGTCCTGAAGCTGGATCTGAGACAGCTCTGGATCTGACAGCTCTTAAAATCAGCTTTATGTTTTGTGAGAAAAGTCCTGTTTGTTCTACCAGAAGATGGAGCTCTCTGCAGTCAGTTTGACTCGAACCTGCCTTTTTTTTTTCCTCTTCTCAATATTTTAAAAGTTGTTTTTACAATAGTGTTTGTGCTTACAGAAGAGTCCCTTTCAGCTATGGTGGTTTGCATTTTTCCATAATGCCTGTGAATTATTTGAGAAGACTTAATAAGGTGAAGAATCATTAATTTCTGCGTGCTAAAACATGATACAGCAGAAATCTAAGGTTTAGATTTAATTTTAATTTACGGGGAAAATGCACTAACAGTTTGCACCAGGTTCTTGAGGGATGAAATTACATGATGTTTCTGTAAATTTTGTTAAGCACTGAATTATGTACAGATTCTTTTTCATACACATATGAAGCCTTGTTGTTAAACTATGACTACTTTGGAAAAGAGTATAAGTAAAACATTTGATTTCAGACAGTTACATGGAGCAGATGCTTATATTCAATAGAATACTTTGACATATGTAAATGTGAAGATAGTCTTTCATATTAGAAAAATGTATTACTTCCTCATGAACTTATACCAACTCAGGAGATGACCATTCCTATGTAAAATGACTAAGTTAGAAATTAATGATTTTTTCTATTTGATAAACTTTGTTCATTTACAGCAACAGGTTCTCATTCTTTTTACTGTGTCCAAAGGATGGAAAATACTACAGCAATATGATACAGCCCATTGTTGACTGATGAAGGATGAAGCTGGTACAGGACTTTCTTAGTGGTATTTGAGGGTGAAATACATCCTTGAAAATTGCTAGATTTTTTTCATCACTTAAGTTTGTCTCCTCTGATTAGAGTTAGTGATTTCTCTACTTTTAGCAGCCTTCTCCTATCTTTGACTCATTAATAGCAATGAGTCTGGCTTTTGCTAATGCAGCTATGTTTCTTCAATGTGCCTGTCTCCAACCTAAGGGGATGCCCAGTGGAAATTACAAATGGGGAAAATGCACTGATTGTATTACAGCTATGTGCTTTGGGTTGAGCTTGCAATCTTAAACCAGCATTGCTTTATTCTGTTCTATATTCATCATCCAGGGATAATAGCTTTATTTCTAATTGATTTATGTTAAAGTCCTGTGTTTCTCTAAATAACCAATTTTTTCATGTCCAGTTATTTGAGTTCTTTCTCCAGATTTTCTTATTGCTCTCTACAATATGGAGAGAATCATGATTGCTAGGCTGTGCTCCCTTGTAATAGCTTTTGTAGTGCTCACACTAATCTCTAAAGCAACTGGATTCCTGAAGCATCATAATTACCATCTCTGGAGGTGAAGTAGAGCTCGTTGTTATGTCATGCTGTGCTAACATTTGAGTGTGTTAACATGACACTCTAGTGGGTCCTTAGAAAAATCCTTCTCTAATGTACAGCCCTACATTCCAGTGCTGACCAGAAGTTACCTCACACTGTATGCTCAGCCACTTCTGCTTCCACTGTTCACACTGCCCATGCTCTACCCTTCCCACACTGCTTATATGTGTTCTTAAAGGGCTACCTAACCACACACACTGTTTTGGAGCTGTGACACGTTCTACATGAAAAAGGGAACACAGCCACAATTAAGACTTGCCTTGCTTTTGCTGAGCTGCTCTGGGAGTTCAGAATGGTGTCTGGTCTAGCTGGTCAGTCTGTCTGTCTTTTGCAATGTGTTGAATAGTTGTGTACTGTGGTATTAACATGTGGCTTAATCAGGGAATGGCTCAGAGGGTTGGGTAGGATTGGTGGGGAGGGAGCTGCACATGGTTTTTATTGTGCATGTCTTTTGACCACTGCTAAGTTTGGTTACTAAGTAAGAGAACCTATGCAATCATGATATCTTTGATGTAATATTTAACTCTGGGTGTTTTTCAACCAGCTTTTCAGATGCATGGCTCTTAAATTCTGTAGTTATTTTGCAGTGACCACAGCTGCATTATGTAGCAGGTTAATACAGCCACAAAAGTATTTCTACTAAAAAGAAAGAAGTTGGCCCAAGTCCTTCATTTTTAAAACTAAACTATATTGCTTCTTTCCCAAATCACTGATCTATCACCAGAGTGGCAGTTTTACAGCCACATTTGTTAGGAAATTTGCTTACTACGGTGTCTACAAATATTCAAAAACTGCTATACTATGCAGCTGAGGGCACACATTTTTAAAGAACCTAATCACATGCACAAGAGAAATGTCACAGATGTAAGGTAGTGGATCCAAAAAGCTACCACTTTCCATATTGTGGATATGAAAAGTCAGAGAAGCAGTAATTAATGTGTGTCCTTCCCCTCCCCACCCCAACAATCTGTATTCCTGTAGCATTAGCCAGATGGATCCATTACTGAGAAGTAATGGGGATGCCTTTTTGTGGATCAAACTAAAAGCTGAAAGGCACAAGCATTTAGAAAATCCTGGTGCTCCTGAGCTGGTACTAGAAAATTTTGCTTATAATTTCCCACTGATGCAAGTTGCTAGTTTAGATAAGGGACTAGCATTTCAAGCACTGCCTGGCCTACATTTGATTTGAACAAGACTTAATCTGCAGTGTTTGTGATCATGGGCAAGTTTCAGCAGACCTTTTTAGCACTGGCCTTGGAGTCCTACAGGTGTTTCTTTTGGAGAACAAGTGTCTGTTTAACACTGTAATACTTGGCCATTTCACTTTTCTTGCATTGATCCCATCAAGGTGCCTCATCACTTTTTGCATCTGTCCTATCAGCACACAGAAGTTTGGTTTTCCCCTTTTCTGTGTAAAATGCAAAGAATTTGCTTTTTTTTAATTTAGTACCTCATCCTGGGAAGTGCATGTCACAAACCAACTCCACCTTCACCTTCACCACCTGCCGCATTCTGCACCCCTCCGATGAGCTCACACGAGTCACACCAAGGTAAGGGATTCTCCTGATGGCAAAGCCGTCAGCTCTGTCAGAGTTTCCCCTCTAAGCAAATGCAAAATAATGGCATAAGCATAGGCATTGACTGCACTGGTGAATTACAACACACCCACCAATTATTCCTCCCGTTTTGAGTTACGGCAGCCTGAATTTGGGAGGCATGTGTGGTATTTTAAAAAGCCAATCAAAGTCTCCTAAATTTTGTTGTCCCTAGTTAAGATACTGCAGGATCAGACATAACTATATTGGCTTCTGATGTCCAAACCAGGCTACTCCTCCTCATCTTAGACTAGCTGTAGTCCTCATATGTGAATGCACAGGATGTAATCTCTTACCAAAAAAGATGAGAGGTTTTTCCAGGGAGGAAGTCTAAATATTTCCTCTCAGAAGAAAAAGGGATGTGCAGGTTAAGAAATCCAGGAGCTATGTGAGGAATGGAGGAGGACATATGCCTTAATTGGAACAGGGAGATGTCTACTTTGTTTCTTGGTGTAACTGTTGGTAATAAATTCATAGTTACCAGACTGAAAGTAACGAGCTGGTGATGCAATAGAAATTGGCAGTGTAGACACTGCATGCCAACAGAAGGCTGTTCTGTGGCCTTATGGAAAGTGAAGATCTGAGAATCAGAGGGAGGGGCATGAATTTCATATCTGAAGAGGAAGCTTTCCTCCCTTAGCAAATCAGGATTTACAGAATGTTCTTTTCTGTTTAGAAGGACAGTGTCTCATTGCTTTCTCTGCCCCTTCCAGCTCCTCTGTGGGAGTGTACCACTGTGTAGGTCCCCATGCAGAGGTGTGTCTACACTTGTTTATACGTGAGCTAGGCACTGACTGCCTATGAAGGGCATGAAAAGTAAGGGTATTGAACATGAAAACCTGTCAGGTGGAAGGGAGGTATATGATGTTTAAATGTAACTTTTTTGCTTCACTTTCTGAACTAAGTTAGTTATTAATGGCCTGGCTGGTTTTTCTTTACTCTTTTCTGTCTTTCCCTTCAGCACAATTACTGAAAAGATCCTCTTATGTGGCTGTAGTTCTATTTTAATTTTCTTGTTATTGTTGAACTGCTGTCAGTTGTGATCATAATAAACTCTTTGAGTACTACATTTAACAAATCAGTCAGAAAAGACAACTAAATTCAGTGCATTTTCAGCTGCCTTAGTTAAATGGAAGTTCATCATTCATTCAGGAGGACGAAGAGCAAAATAAACAAAATTATGTTTTCAGCAGATGTTTAAGGAGCTCCTCCTTACCAGCTATAAATGATTCTTCACAGGTCATGTGAGGAGGACGAGAAACTGCGTTATGTCTCGTTGTGATGGGAGGAAGTATAGGGCAGACACTGTGACCCAGCGTGGTCAGGGGTGAGCAGCACTGCCAGCAGCATCTGTGTTGGCAGGGTCATGTACAAGGAATGCTAGTGTGTGTGGCACCAGCTAACCCCAAGAGGTCTGGAATTTACCTACCTGATTACATTTTAACCTGTGCTGCCCCAGGTGTTGCTCTAACCTGACTAAATTTCATCCAGCTAAAAGGAATGCTCCTTTATTTGTTTCTTTTCTCAGTCTAGCTCTGAGACCGTCACTGGGCTGAATTGCTGAGGCCACTTTGAGTCTGTTTCTGCGACTGTGTCCACGGTGCCTTGCGGCGTTGGTCAGTTTGATGGGAAAAATATTTCCCAGTTAAAGCAGTGCCAAAATGATCATTCAAATGGGAAAAAAGGCAACATCTGCAACTGCTTTCTTGCAGGGATGGCTTGTTTTTTTAATTGCACTGTAGCGTATAGCTGTGCTGAAAAATTAGTAGAAATACTAATCTACATGTCTGTGCAATTGAAATCTGTACCTGGAAAGAGTGAAGCTGTTGGAGTTAATAAGCTGTTGGAGTGCTATAGTTTTCATCTTGTGACTAGGATATCTTGGAAGCCTGGTAATTGACACCATATGTCTGGATTTCTGAAATGTATATGGTCATACTTCGTAGAAAGTCAGTTCATGCAGTAGCTTCTCTTTTCTCTCCCTCATGCTTTTCAAGACTTTTGTATTCTGTATTTATTATTCTGTATGGGAGATGCACCACAGTGGCTGTCACTGCTCTTTAGTTCCACTGGAATGAGAACTAGGAGGGTCCAGCTTTAATCAATGCTTAAGATAAGAATTGTGAACTAACTTCTTTCCACTCAGCCTTGCCTTCAGAGTGTGTGTGCTGCTGCAGTGGGTGTGTGTGGCCTCCTTAGCTCTGCTGGGGGAGACCCTTCTCCCCTGCTGCTGCCTCAGCCCGAGCAGAAAGGACAGGACATCAGGATGTGCCTTAGCACATCTGCCACCTGCACTGACAGCCACAGCACACACGGGGGTGCAAGGAGACTGAATCCAGAGCCACTTAGGCAAGGCTGCGTTTCTGATTACTTCTGCCAGCTTTCTCAAATAAGTGTTTCACTACAGTGCACCAGGAGCAATATATGGGATTCCTCTTGTTGAATTGCAACTGCAATTCGACTTCCTCAATTTCACTTGCTTATAGTAGGTGTTGGTACAGTTCCAGATCACTGTTAGAGATCATGTTGGTCAGATCCTGTTTAGCCTGGGAAGGAAGACATGACTTGACATTTCATAGCATCAGGCTAATATTTTCTTAATTAGGAAGTTCATTAAAGATATGCTGATTTTTAGACCATGAGACTAGAGTTTCCAGTGTTATATGAATTCACATCACCTGCTCACTGTAAACCATGAATCCAGATGATGTTCTAAGCTCATCAGAAGCTGCAGGTCAAAGCATTCCAGGGTGTCTAACCTCATATGCACAGTATTGTTGGCTACACAGAGTTCATTAATGTAAGGTAAGATGAGACTGAAAATTCCAGTCAAGACACCATCTCAGCCCCTTTTGTCCATGTGGGCAAAAAGGATGTAATTTAGTCATTGGCCAGAGTCTTCTCTTGGAAACCCAACCAGATTGTCTCAAAGTGGCTCTTTGAAATGCTTTTCTTGGTGCAGAGAAACCGACGTAAGTTAAAGTCACACATTATGGCTGAGCTAATCCAACAGCATGGCTCTGCTGAAAAGGGAAGATCCCACTCTCTCCCCTGTTCCTTCCCCTCCCAGCTGCTTAGTTTTCCCACTGTCTTGCACTGGCTTTGCTTTTTGCTGAGTATCTTCTTACTCTTACTCTTTGCTGAGTATCTTCTACTTGCTAACCTGGCAAGGTGAGGGAGTAGATTTCCTTTTTTGAACAGCAGAGACCTCACATCAGTGAATCCTTTGCTAGCATCAAGTGTTGCTTTGCTCAAGACCCTTTAAATGCCATTAGAGGGGATAAACCCATGCTTAGGAGATATTACTGTGGAATTCTTTATATTTTTTTTTTAATTTGTGTGTGTGAACTTGTGGCAAAGATCATAATTTGCACATAGAATTTGAGCATGGTTAGAAAAAGTTGGATTTTTTTTTCCTGAAGGTGCTTGAAGCTGTTGGGATTCTCTCAAACAGACATGAATTTTGAGTGTCACAGGTATCCCACATGCCTTGTTTCTGGAATAACTAAGTACCCCATGCCTTAGTGAATAAGTGTTCAGTTCTTTGTGTTCAGAAGTGACACTAAAAATTAGATGTCTTGCTTATACCATTGGTCCAGTCCCCTGCATTTCCTTGTGTCTTAGAAGCAACTGGGAGTTGTGACAGCCAGTAGATCAGGAAGAAAAAGTGAAGGTGTTGATCACAAACCTGTAAATAGTTTATCAGGAGAAATGTGGTGCTGGGTGTTGGCAGTGGCATTAATCCTGTGAGACTGGGCTCTGAAGTGTGCAACATGGAGATGTGTTTTGTGACATCTGATGGTCTTGCACTTGTAATCACATTTGTGGGGGGCTGGGAACTGTCAGTGTCCTGTGCACTCTCCAAATGGATGAAAGGCCGTGCTCAGGGTTAAAAATCTTGCCTGTAGTAGATTTTAATTTTCTAGTGGAGACAATAATTTGACTGCTCCTTTGCTTTCAGCCTTAACGCAGCACCTACTCCAGCTTGTGGCAGCATTAGCAATTTGAAAGGCACCCCGGTGGCTACTCCCTGCACTCCTCGGCGTCTGAGTTTGGCCGAATCCTTCACCAACCTCCGGGAATCCACGACAACCATGAGCACGTCTCTGGGGCTGGTGTGGCTGCTGAAGGAAAGGGGCATCTCGGCAGCAGTGTACAATCCACAGAGCTGGGACAGAGCCAGCAGGAGCACCCTGCTGAACACGTATTCCCCGAAAATGGCAATCATTCCTTCCACTCCACCAAACTCACCCATGCAGACACCTTCTTCTTCCCCTCCATCTTTTGAGTTCAAGTGCACCAGCCCACCTTATGACAACTTCTTGGCTTCGAAGCCTGCTAGTTCAATCTTGAAGGAGGTGAGGAATAAAAAGAACATCAGGAACAGTGAGAGCCAAACTGACGTGTCTGTTTCCAACCTTAATCTCGTGGACAAAGTCAGGAGGTTTGGTATTGCCAAAGTTGTGAGTTCAGGGCAAACCTCAGCTGCTCCTTTAACTGATGACCAGGGACCTCTTCTCTGTGGGGCACAGGGACCAGTGAGGGCCCTTGTTCCTGGAGGCCTGGCACCTGACGGTCTCCCCTTGGGCTGCCCTGCCGTGACCAGTGCCATCGGGGGCATCCAGCTGAACACTGGCATCCGAAGGAATCGGAGCTTCCCCACCATGGTGGGTTCCAGCATGCAGATGAAAGGCCCAACGTCCCTCACTTCAGGGATCCTCATGGGAACCAAGCTCCCGAAGCAAACTAGCTTACGATGAAGGACTTTGTTTTTACAGCTAGTCTTTTTAAATGAAAATACTCAGATTCATTCTCCAATCTCCTTTTCCTTTCCCCACCACCCCTTCATTGCCTCTTGAGTTTGACAAATCAACTTTGTGCCTAATGGGAGAAATGTGTAAACTTTGTATAAAATGTGTAAATATGTACCAGATCTATTGTAACTAATTGGATTATTTTACTGTTCAATCGAGTGCAAAAGGCTCTATGTTATGATTGCTGTATTAAGGTTAACTTGCTAACCTTTTGAAAAGTTTTTTTTTTAAGATGCACTGAAAAAAATGAAAGAGCAAAACCAACAAAAAATAACTTGACTAGAAAAACGTGAATTCTATAGCTAGCCTAACTTGAGTCAAAGGTGCATGGGAAGCTATTGAATGTGTTATGTGAGACCTCTCATTACATCACTTGAAGCATGGGAGCATTTGTGCTTCGTTAAATACTGAAAAAAGCACTCAGTTTAACATATGGTAGTTTTAATTTTGCCTCTGTAGATGAGTTGAGCTGAGTTATTGGAGTGCCTGGCTATTATGCCTGAATGGATGAGTTTGTTTTTTTTTCTTTCCCTGTTCTGTATTTGCTTCCTCTCCAAGATTTATAAACTTGAACTAATACTGTTTGAGGTCAGCAGGCCTACTGGGTACCTGGGATATTGACATATTCCTACCACTGCTGTTTCCTTTGGCACACTTAAACTTTGTGCAACTTCTTCCTGTGTTGTTTTTTTGTTCTGTTTTGTTTTGTTCTTCAATGCTGCACTGGATTGTGGAAGGGAAAATGCTTTACTATGTGTTGCTGCCACTGAAACATGCTTTGCCAGTGTGCCCAAAGAAAACAGTTTTCACAACTCACGAGGTAAACATGGCAGTGACTTCCTAGAAGTCCAAGTTGCGGAACAGATCGACAGATAAGAATGTTATAAAAGAACATCTAGCAAAACCAGTATTAGGAAAAGGTGAGTCCTTGAAACCTCAGCAGAGAACCACAGAAAACATTTAGTAACTGAATGGTACAGGCAGGAAAGAGCAGCTTGCAGCCCTCGTGCTGATCTTCGTGTTTCATGCATGTCAGAGACCATGGCCTTGTAAGCAGGGTGAGAATATTCTCCATCCATTTTCTGTTTTCTTTTTTCAGAGAAACCTTTTTCATCCAAAGTCAGACCCTAACACAGGTAAAAATAGGGGAAATGCTTTATTTTCACAGTGTTTTTAAAATGAGGAAAATTCCTGACATACAAACATGTAACCCGCTGCTTTTTCAGAAAGGAAACGTAAGACCTCACGCAACCTTTAGTTGCCAGGCAATCCTAATTATATCGCAGTTTTTTCTCTGTTTCTTCCAACCTTCTGCTGGGTGCTTGTAGGAAGAGTTGAAATACTTTGGAACTGGAACAGACTGGAGGGAGCTTGTTTCTAGAGCGGAGCTGAGCTATAAATATTTTTTGGAAGAGGGGATGGAGAGGAGCAAAGCAGGGAACGTTTAGCATCCACTTTCTTTTCCTTGCACTTCTTGTGGCATTTAAAATCAAGCTCCCCGTTTGTTACCATTGTCACACTACACGTGATTGCCGTGAGTTGCCATTCGTACCAGACTGTTACTAAATTATTAGCACTGATAATTTCTTGTATAAATGAAACTGTCTTTTAGTCTTTGTGACGAGAGATAGGTGGGTGGTTTGTTTTTTTCTGAATGAAGTAGTTATTGCAGTAGTGCTATGGACACTAAGGATATTTTTTGAGAAAGAAAAATAAAAACACATCAGTCAGTTACAGCATGTGTTTGAAGACTTCTATTTATTCTATGAACTTACAATGTTTTAGTAAAATGCCATCAGCTCTGTTTGCTGTTGTATGTGTGCACTTATTGCAAGCAAATTTAAGTATCTTTTTATTTGAATGTATCTTTAACCAGTAGATAGAATAACAGTTGATTCTGAAAAAAAGTCATGGACTTAATGGACCATTTTATGTACCCAGAGGAAGAAAGCAATACCATAAGAGAACTCAAAATGTAGAAGGTAATCATGCAATCGGGAAGTATTATTTAGCCTTTAAATAAGCTGTAGGAGCTGTCCACCCACCAGAGAAAGCAATTGTAACACATCAGAATGATAAAATTTAATTTTTTCTTCACTAATATCAATAAAATAACAGAAAAGTTGCATTGTTGTGTCTTACTCAACTTTTTCCTGTTCTTTTAAGGTTATAAATCTTCCACCTTGATCCCTTGCTCTTGTCTCTTAGTTAAAGCAAAATAAGAGGCCATCCTTTGTTTTTTTTTTTAAATTCTTAGACACAGAACTGGTTGAAAAGTTTTCAGATTTTAAGTTTGCTGAAATCAGTGAAACTTGGGTCAAGAAAAAAGAGAAGCAAATGTACCTTTTGATTTTTTTAATTTGACTTGTCAGAATACAGAATTGGAGGTTGTGTGGTTTCTGTTTTTTGAGGAGGAGAGGAGTTTGCACTCGCCTGCAAAGCAAGAACTGTAGTAACAAAACATGAAGGTACAGAATAAGGAGGAAACATCCTGTGTTTTTCAAAAGAGACAGGACTGAGGTCTGCTGTTAGCCAATATCTTAGTTACTGAGGGAGGGAACATTACAGTGATGAAATGTCAGGTAGTGAGGAGCTCAAAAAACCTGCACACGGTGAAAGCTAAGTAATGGAAAAACTCCCAGGAGGAGAGAATAATCAGGCAGTAACTCATGGAAAGATTAGACAGCCTCATTGAGGAGAAGGATGTGTGTGTGTGTGCATATGAGGTGGAGAGGGAAATAATAACATTTATATCACATACTTGCTACAGAGAGAAAATGGGACAGCAGTAATGCCAAAATAAACTCGCAGAGGGCTTGCATTAGTGTGACGCAGTGCCCTACGCCAGCTGCAAGAGAGGCTGATGCCAGGGGTACAGCCAGGGACTGTCAGTGAGTATAGACACTCATCCTTCCTCTCTGCACAGCTCTGAGCCTGAGGGACGCTTGTGGTCAGAAAGTTAATGGTTAACAGGAGGGATCCACGGAGGAGAAGCACTGTGCATCCAGCCCTCCTTGCCTGGGAACAGGATGAGTTAAGCAAGTGCCAAACCGGGGAAGGTGAGAGCTGATTCCGAGATGCACAGAAGAGAGAGTGTTGAAATGGCAATATTCAAGTATCTCAAAAACTTTTCTGGATGCATCTTCGCTCTGGGTAATCCTCCTATGAAAGCTGGGTTGGAGGGAGAGGAAGATGAGGTGCTGAGGATTGTGAGCCAAGACTGGCTGAAGATGCCTTTTGAGATGTTTCCCCTCTTCCTTTTACATGTATCCTAAGCATTGGATGGCCCCACAACATACTGCTATTGTGCACAGAGGCTTAAGAGTTCCTCCCAACTCCCTGAACACGTTTACTGGCAGCTCTCTGCATTGAATTGAATAGTCCAGCAATGCCAGTGAGATGTGTCCTGCCTTCCTTCGGTACAGACATCACCTGCTGCCTGTGGCTTGTATTCACAGTGAAAATTAGCCTTGTTCAGCTGTGCTACCACATCTCACTGGGTGCTGCTCAGACCTGCTGTAAGTCACTTAACAAGCCAATTGAACCACAGAATGCTAAGGAAAATAAAGGACCTGAAAGTTACTGGTGCTAAGCAATGTCCTTGGCTATAATGTAGGCAGTGCCTTTCATGTGAGAACTGCATACACTTGAGAAGCCAGTAATGTTTGTATTTGAAAGATGACAGAGATCTTTATCCTGCTGAAATAGGTTTCAAGCTGTGCTGAATCCAATTGCTGTTCAATTGACACAGGTACTTAGACATGATTAGAGCTTTTACAAGCCCACAGCACACAAATTCTTTCTTTAAGGGAATTTTAATGAACTTAGTGGATACAAAAATTGAACACACAGAGAAGCCTTTCACTGCTCTGCTGGGACATTGAAACGTTCCTCTTGTTTGACTTGCAGATTCCTCTGTGCAGGCCTGGGAGAGGGGAGTGCCTGGTCTGCTGTCAGGCTTGCTGAAATGTGCACAGCTGGGCTGCAGCTGGGAACCTCTGGCTGGGGCATGTTGCCAGCCCACACGCAGCAAGGACGGAGCAGCTGCGGATGCATCAAAGCCGGGGAAAGGAGAGCAGGATCCACATGCACTGCTGTATGAAATACCAGGGGAGATGAGACTGTTCAGGGTCAGGTGCGCTGGTGCATCTGAGGTTTCCCTCATATGCTGCCCCAGCTCCCACGGAGAGCTGCCCCCTCCCCAGGCATGGGTGCTCCCTCTCTCTTGCCTGGATTTCCCTTCATTCCCACAAGGAGCACTTGCTGTTTGCACCCTTTTCACAGCTGTTGTATGCACAACTCTGCAAAAGCAGAACCACAAGCTTTTCCCAAATAATTTATGTGAAGTTTGCAGCAAGCTGCTCCATTCATGGAGATTTGCCCAGCACCTGTTTTGAAAGAAAGTTAATAAAGCTGGAACAGAATTAATTAAATCAAGCTCATGGAGAAAATAAACTGCAATTAAACACATAAAGGTATTGATTTGCTATTTTGCCAGTTTAAATTTAGCACCTATGCATGTGCTTTCATAAAGATAAATTTGGATAAAGCTAAATTAAATGTCAGGAGAGGTGGCAGTGCCAGAAATCTCACGTCCCAGACAGCACCAGGAGGTTGTGTCAATGCATTGCTGTGTGTGCTAGAATCTGTGGGGCATTTCTTGGCCCAAAGCCTTTGCTGGATGTGAGGGGCTCCTGTCCAGCTGCAGAGCCTCCTTTCCTAAGGCTGCTGTTTCCCTTGGGTTAAAACAGGGCAGCCTGGAGAGTGGCTTCACTAATGCCATGGGATAAGGGTTGCAGCTACCAGGGCTGTGTGACTTTCCCAGGTTTGCTGGCTCCCGTTTGGCTGAAATTAGCACCTCCAGGTCACCTGGCAGGTGCATGGTGTCTCAGCAGCCTTTACAACCCTTCCCTATCTGGGGAATTTCTTCTGTTCCCAGAGGAGCAGGTGATGGATATTTTTATGATAATGAGGATTATGTTGCTGAGCTGCCAATAGCCAGCTGCTAACAGCCAGCTCCCCCTTGCCTCGAGGAACAGCACTGTATCCCAGAGTCACAGTCCCTCTTCATAACTACTGCAATTGTCCCTGTAATTCTTTATTCTTAACCCTCACTTGCGTCAGTCAGGTTCTGAAACCATTTTTGTGTGTCAGGCAAAGACACCCCTGTCCTGGGAGAGCGACATGTAAAAGCTGCCAAGCCATCACCTGACTGCACTGAGGGCTGTGCACTTTCACAGACATCTTCAGAGACCTTCAGAAGAGAGGAATGGGAAAGAACATCTTTGTCTCTCCATCCATCTCCTGTAGGAAATGAAACAAATGAGAAAAAGAAAAGGTTTGTTTTTTTCCTAATGACAACAATCTGCAGTAATAAGGCTTGATTTGTAACACCACCCACTCCCAGTCCCCCTGCAATATTACAATATTACATCCTTCGTCAATATAAGCCAAGAGTGTAAACATTTAAAAATATTGCTTGAATGTTCCTGACATTAATTTAAAAGATATCAAAGTAGAAACTGAGTTTTCTCTCAAGTTATTTTAAAGAAACATCCCTTTGGTGACAAATGTATAAATATATCCAATTTTAGATTTATTTGTATTTTTATCTGTTAAAAATAGATTAATTGGTTTTAATCTCTTGTTTGAAAGTTTTGGAAAAAACGGGCACTTTACATTACTTTGCTGTGCCTAATAACCAAAACCAAGGGGAGAATTCAGGTGATTTAGGACTCATTATGCTTGGAAAGGAACCTAAAAAAGCCAGGCTAGGTGGCTTGGAAACTGGTTGACTGGGAGGAGCTTGAGAGGAAGAAATGCAGAAAAGCATTTCCATGTTTTCAGTATGAGATGCACAAAAACAAAATATGTATTTGGTGTTACTAGATAAGAAAACTCCCTGTTACTGTTTGCTGAACTCTCCCTTTCACTGCAGATTCTGCAGTGCTGTTTGCTCTCCCAGCTGCTGCTGGGAGCAGCTCCTCAAAGTGTTTTTGTGCTCAGCCCTTGGTGCAACCATTTTGGTTTGTTTCCCAATGTTGGTTTTAGTAGAATTTTGGTTTAGTGCACGTATTTTCTACGTATTGTTTTCTACACTTTGTGTTTGCCTATCAAGTGCTGTAGAAATTGCTGCCTCTTTCCTTTGACAAGCACGTGCTTTCCCACATGTGACAAATACATTCCTTTTTGCATTGGTGCATACATTTGGGAGAAACTCTGTGAATTATGCAATGCGAAAATCACCTCCTTTAAAATTTAGGGCATTCCTTAGATGTGAGATCCAGCTGCTGAAGGAGACCCAGGAGCTGCAGGGAGGTTGATTACCTGTGGTGGAGGAGGAGTGTGCCGGTAAAAGACTTTTTTTGCAGCCTGCCCATGGGCAGATGGGAATGACTGCAGGAACTGCAGGGTGCTGGCTTTGCACAAGGTGAGATCACTGCCCAGCTCTGAACTTGAGGGCCTCTGCCCTGCTCTGAGCCACGTAAGAGCTGAGTAGAACCTTCCTCCTTCTCTCCACATCGGCGGGCAATAGCCAGCTCAGCCTCTGTGATACTTGGGAGCCACCTCTTTCCTGAAAGGATACTGTGACTAGATTGCTCCAACACCTCTCCCTCTCAGGATCACTTTCTGCTCTGTTCAGGAACCTGTCTTCACCTCCTCCCAAATGAATGCTTGGCTCACCATACAGCAGGGAATGCTCTGTTTATTCTGTGATTTGCAGCCATCAGCAGAACTTTCACATCGAATTCACAATATAAAACAAATAAGCCAGGACGATGAAACATGTTGGTGACATCCCTCTTTTTCACTGTTTTAGCACTGTTGGCCGTTCACTGCAAACATGTGGGCTCAGTGTACAACTCAGCCCTCTGCAAACAGGGTCACCATGAAACTAGCTGGTCTTTTTTGGCAGTGTTGTGCTGCTATGTTTATATTTGGGCAAGTTCCCTGGAGTTCAAAGCTATTGGGACTGACACAAGATTTCTCTGAAAAATAGATAATCTGACTATTCAACCCATGGAATATATTTACAGTGCCAAATAAAGACATTATGTTATCTCTCTTTTATAGTAAGACACCCAGCAACATGCAGTGACAGGACAAGGAGGGATAAGTGAAATAATTTTAATATAGTATCAATGTATGAGGAACCACAAAAGAAAGAAAACGTTTTCTGGAAAATTCTGCATATGTATATATTGCATTGTATAGTCTTACAGATAAACTTATGTCAAATACATGATTTTAAATACTTTAAAACACTGATTTGAAGAGGACAACAAATTGATTTATCTCTTTTTTTTACAGACATGGGAGTGTGATTTTTTTTTCTCGTTGCTATAGTTTGGTGTTCTTCAGGAAGAATACTCATATTCTTCAGCACTGCGGCGTCCAAAATCCATCCAGCCCATGTAGTCTCTGTCATTTATCCTGTGAGTAGGATCAATGCTCTGTACCCTGTTTCCCATAACTGAGAATCTTCCACTGGAACCTAAGGAAAAAGCATTTGGGAGAGCAGAGGGTAAGATGACACATTTTCCAGGTTCACTCGTGCTCTGATCTGGCTTGTGCTCATTAGCAGATGTCTGCAATAGTTGAAATGGACCTAATACAGGTCATGTAACACCATTGTCATGTCACTGGGGAAAACATCAATAGAAACCTTATAGGTAGTGTCCTGGAAGTGGCTTGGATTTTTTCAGTGCAAAACAAACAGATCATTTTCTACCTCCTGCAGACAGGAAGGAAAATAGGTAGATTTTTCCTTTTTCCTTCCTATTTTACTGGAGAGAGAGAGAGTTCAAACTATATCTCACTATTCCTATAAAGCCCCACGTTTGCTTGCTCATATTGGGAGAGCTGCTTTACATGCAAAATAACTCTTCTGGAGAGCAGGCTCAAGCCTGAGACACTGCAGCCCCGTGTTACTTAAAAAGACACAAGCGTAAGTACAGGAGCTCTTACAGTGCAAATCTGGCAACAAGCAGGGTAGAGTTATGAATCCTAGGTTTTGTGGAAAAGTGGGAATAGTCCTGAAATGAAGAAAGTTGTGTCTGGAATTCACGGTTAGAGATACCTATTGCTGGAATTATGCAGGGCTTTTTACTATGTCAGGGATTTTTTCATTGCTTATCCAAAGCCTTCATAATTCTTTTCACAGAAGGGTTGGATACTGATTTCTGATCTTGCCTCATCCTTTCTGTATGCCTTGCTTAAGGCATCAAAGAGACACAAACTATTTGCAAGGAGAATTTATGCTTCAAAAATGGGCTGCAATCTTCTGTTTTCACAGCATCACAACTAAAAAATGCAGGAACAGGTAAATTACTTCTTTCTGTACTCTCTGGAAACAGAAAAAATTGATATATAACAACAACTAGATGGAGTTAACCTTTGAGTGAGGAAGGGACAGATTTAATATATTAGTATTCAATGCAGACTGAGGCTTGAGGAATACTTGAATTGATCAAAAAGGAAAAGGAGTCCAAATTAAATCCCATATATTTAAATCTACACAATTGCTTTGCTTTTGGTTTCTTGTGTTTTGAAGAAACCTCTGTTGACTTTGTGCTTTTATATTTCAAGGTCTTCCTCATGTAGTGCTTTATAATGAACATGACCCAGTAAAACAAAAAGCAACTGCATTGCTTTGTTAGTGGTTGCAGGGAGTTGAAGGTGCACATGCACACATAAAAAAAAGCCACGTTTAAGACATTTACCTAGAACAAAATGACAAAAAAAAAATCCCTAGAATAGAATGTCTATCATTAAATGCTCATGAAGTTCATGCCATTAAATGCTGTGAAGTTCACATTCATAATTCGAAAGTGTAATTAAGGTAATGACAGTGGCTCCTTAGCACAATAACCAGGCAGGGCTCAGGCAGTGCAGAACCATCATTTAGATGTTGGTGCCCAAGGGACTTCTGAGCCTGCCATGACCTGAGGGCTGTAAAGGCTCCCCTGGTGCCATTACTGTCTGCCCAGTCAAGGGCTCCTTAGAGGACATTAAATGTGCCTGTCACTGGCTTGAGAGCTACAACATCTCTTCTACACGGTACCAGACTCAAGCTGAAAGCCTGAGGATGAACATAATTGAAAGCCTGGGTCACAAATTTCCTAACAGCACCTTAATTACCTTTCCTCGACCCACTAGAGATGTCATGTGGGTATTGCATGATCAGTGTACAACAAACATATTCAAGATTGTAGCAGTTCAGCTACAGGGCTGCCATCAGTCCCTAAGTCCTTCAGAGAACTTAGCTCTTTCACTGTTTTAACTAGAACTTTTAACTTTAACTTTACAAAACCAGCCTTTCTATTAATCATGAGGGCAAACGCCACTACTGGTGACTGCTAACATTAACAAAAGCCCAGACTCTCTTTCCTCCTAGATGGAATTTTCTAGTGATTATTATGATTTAGACAGGTGACTAATACAGTAGATGTGAGTGTTCTACAGAGATTTCTGAATTACTGCCCAGAGTCTTCACATTAAATGAGAATATAATATTTTGATGGGAACACTGTATGTATGTTATAAATTAAGTAAATACTGTTTTTCCTGTGAATTTTCTCTCCTGTAACCAACAACTACATCTACAAACTAGAGTCCAACTAGCCTAGTCACATCACAAGAATCTCATCATCTGCTTCCAGGCCCTTTTTAGAGTTAATTATATGGGTCAATAACACATGCAGGAAATTGTCCCTCATATTAATGTTTACAGAAAAATACATCTTAAATCCAAAGGTTTTTTGGGTTTTGGGGGGGTTTTTTTGTTTGGTTTTTTTGTTGTTGTTTGTTTTTTTGTTTTTTTTTTTCTTTATCTGGTTAATCTATTTGGAAATGTCAGCCACATATTTAAGAGAACATAATGGATACATAAGCTAGAATGAGGAGCTCAGTTTCCATGTGGGTGGGCAACAATGACTATGCTGGGGAAAGGTAATGAGGATTCTGCTCTGCAGATTGCAGCAGTGACATTCTTATTCAATAACAGCCTTAAGTGTAGCACTGAATTGTGGAATTTCATATCTGAATTATCTTTCCACTAAATTGCATGAACAGCTAGAAGAAGTTCCTTAATGGATTTCGTGCAAATTGCTGACATGAGATGAAATCTTTCAGGCACTATTGAAAGTGATTCATTTTTCTGTTTTTTTCTGATCTGGGTACACAGACAAGTGTGTATGGCTGCATATGTAATGCACAAAACCAGATGTTTGCATCTCTTAATTGCAGACCACCATCACAGATAAGCATAGGACTTTGCCTGGCATAGAGATCAGCAGGGAAGCTGTCAAGAGGGGAGGGTTAATTGATCTGCAGTATGTGGAGAAAGCTCTTACTTATATAAAGTGAACTTTATCCTAAGCACAGTCTGGGGCTGGGTGTGAATTAATGTCTATATGTCCAGGTAATCCTAATCCTAATTACTGGCCTCTCTCGAAACACTCTTTCCTTCTTAGATGTCTTTTCTGTGTAGAACAGGGCAAAGGCTGGAGCTTTAATGAGTAAACAAAATTTCTCCAGTGGCTCTCGCTGAGGTTGGCAGCCAAAAGTCCACAGCAATTAGGCTGCCCATGGTGTCACTCTATTGGGACACCGAGCACTACAGAGATGAGACAGCTCAAAAGGGAAAATGTTTTCTCAGGGAAGTTTCAGTGGTCAATGATTTTGAGCCATCATTTTTACTGGTAGCACCAATGGCATGCTTTTCTGCCTATGTAAAATATATTCTGTAAGGTGCCAACAGGGATAGCTTTACTCTTTCTCTTATGTAATACAATTGTTCAATTGTTACCTCGAGTGACTAATAAATCTCATTATAAGAATGCCCTGTAATCCCACTGCTCTACTGATTCTTCATGTCTTTGTTACACAGTGCCATGGAGGTTTTAGATAACTGCAAGATTGTGTTCCCAGGCTGCCAGACAGCAAAAACCTACTAGGAAGCAACTGCGTGTGGAAGCAAATATGCTTTTACTTCTCAGTGATTTTAATTATTGCACTATAAAACATGAATTCCGTGTTTTGAAAGCTTTCATGCTATTGTAATTTCCTCTGGGAACAAATATATGAAAAATCCAATACTCAGAATATTTCCTTGGTACAGGGATTTCTGACTGTGGTGAGGCTAGCCATTTGGTCTGCATTGATGCTCAGAAAAGTTTTCCTGCTCTTTTAACTTTAAAAGAGGGAGGGAAGGAGGATTTCAACTAAATGAAAAACTTCGAGGAAAACATAGTTGTTTTATCTGAGATACAACATACTGAAAATACCACCAAAATAGTAAGGCAATGAAAATAGTTAAATATGACAGCTGGACTATAACCTAAGAGGTAGGTGACATTGTCTCCAGTTATCTTTATATGACTCTCAGTCAGAGGCTGCTACAAATAAATCTTTTTTTTTGGGAGGGATTTGGGAGAGAACATTTGGAATGCTGTCTACTTCAGGGATAAGCAGGCAAAATCTAAATCCTATCTTCTCTGGGAATTCACCTAAGAGGACGACAGGGTTATCTCAGCTCCTGGGAACCCCTGCAGGAAATCCCAGTGGCACAGAAGCAGGCTGCAACCAGTACCTTTCCTGGCTTGCTGGAGATACTTGGCCAGCAAGGCGCCGATGTTGGCTCTTTGGTCACTGCTGGCCTCCAGCCGCGGCAGGGATTTCAGGGGCCCGGCAGATGGAGCGCGGGAGTGCCGCTGATGTTCTGTCAGGCTCTGCTCCAGCTCGGCAGGCAGAGGATTCCCATCGTGCGAGCCCAGAGTCTGCTGTCCGAGGGAGCTCACCGAGAGCACGGCCAGGAGCACGCAGATGCACAGCCCGCTGTACATTGCTGGGGAGAAAAGGGACAGGGGGCTGTTACATGACCAGATTTACTACATTTTGTGCAGTCCCTAACCCCATCTTCCATTGGGGATGCTGGCTTCTGAGCAAACCAGGCTTGTGTTGGGTTTTTTTTTTAACGTAGGTAACTGTGGGATCTGTCTTAAGTTGAAAAACACATATGTGAATAACTAAATATCCTTGCTAAAGAAGAAGGTACAGGTAATGAATTTTGTTTCTTCCAGCCTAGTGTGTGCTGTATCTCCCTGATCTCAATTCTTATTTGCTTTTCTTTCTTTGGAAGCTGTATTTCATAAAAACTTAAGGAACTTGAATCCATTTCTGTGAAAAAACTCGTGATTCAGACATTTCAGTATTTTGCCATTGCATTAAAACCTTGCTGTTATTACAGATACTCAGTTTTGACAAGTTCTATGAAGAACTTTTATTCTACCAACCTTCATTGATTTGAACTTTAGTGCTCAAGAGGTTTCATCTCATCACACACAAACAGAAAAAAAATCTTGTCCCAGTAAAAGAAAAACCAAAATATAATACTCTTGCCCAAAAGCACTTGATCTAATAGCTGGAGTGGCAAAAACTGTGTAGTTAAAAGCTGTAAGAAATAAAGTGCAACTTAATAATCTTCTTCATATTAAACAGAGAATTTAGATTTCTACTGCTTCTTACCTGTGTACTAAGCAAAACAACGTTGGTTTACTAAATCGTTTTATCACATAAGATGAAATGGTATTTTTTCCTGGAAACAGAGAAATCACTCTCAATTCTTAGAAGGAACAAACTACCTAGTACTTCATTATATGGGGGTAATTTTCACTTAAAAATACACATGGATTATCTCAAGCTACATGAGATTTTTTGAACTGCTTCAGTTCTTTAACAGTACACTTAACACAAACCTTTAAATTTTAAAAGGGGATAAAATTAAGTTTATTTACCCAACACATACACTAGATCGAAATAAATCACAGTATATAAAACATGTGGGTTTAAAAATATTCCCAGGAGATAAGCAAAGAAAGTTGAAATGTCACTGCAATGTGGTAATTAGTGATGTACCCATCTAGGTTTGGGTATTCAGAGACTGACGGTGCATTGCACCCTTTCAGCCGTCTCGAGTCCTGTATTTTTTACACACATGCATGTAAATATATACACACACAGACATATCTAAGTATTCATGTTCTTGCTACGTTCTCCAAATCCCACAGCTCACCACTGCTGGCCGGTTCCCTTCCCAACTGCCCAGCGGTGGGAAGCCCTGCTCGCCGCTCCCCGCACCCCTCGCTTGTCGGGAGCGGCCAGAATTATTCTTCCCTGCCGGGAAGCGTTTCCTCCGGCAGAGAGCGGGATGCTCTCCGAGCCGCCGCACAGGTAAGCGCCAGGCATCCCCATTTCCTTTGCCTCCCCACCCTCAGCAGGGGTGCCGTCAGAAGAGGCGCTCCCTACCTTTCTGCTGCGCTTTTCCAAGGTCCCACTCGAGTTGGGAGCAGTGAGTCCCGAGTGTGCCCAAGCAGGGAAGTCAGGGAAGACTCAGCCTCGGCCCCTTAAATAGCGGCGGGCACCGAGGCGGTGTTTACACATTTCTGACGCAGCCGGGGCCCCCGCCCGCTCAGCCCCCTCTGCCGCCTCTCCCCGCCCCGGGGACCGGCACCGGGGGTGTGTGCGCTCCACGGGAGGAGCGGGGCTCCTTCCCCGCCGCCGGCCGGCGCCGCGGTGCCGCTGGGTGCGGAGGAGTGCGGGCTCCGCGGGGCTGGCGCTGCCGCACGGGCCGGCCCCGACGGGCGCTCCCGGCTCCCTCCGGAGGGAAGCGCTCGGCTGGGCACGAGGGAGCTGGAAACCCCGGCTGGCTTGCAGCTGGGCAATTAAAATGCTGCTGAGCGGGGACATGCCCACACTCCCTCCCCGGCCAGAAGCTCCAGGTGGGGCTCGTGCCCTCAGCACCGGCAGCACCGACAGCACCGGCAGCTCCGGCAGCTCCGGCAGTCGGGAGTCGCCCTCAGGCGGGAGGGCTCGCCCTGGCCGCGCTGACCGCGGTGGGAAGTGCGGGGTCTGGGGCGTTGGGTTGCATTCTCTGAGGCCTCCTGTGACCTGATCCCAGGGGCACAAACGCCTTCATCCTCCCCTTCCTCTCCTAAGCTCTCCTGAACATCTGCTCGAGAAGACGGGACACTCATTGTATTTAAAAAGCAAAGCAAAGCATAAAGCCATGGACGATCCCCGCAGAAAGCCGTGGATGGAGATGCCTTCGGCGTGGGTTCTCCCTCGCTGACCACAGAACTACCAGAGTCTCTCCTGGCGCTGCAGGGACCACGGTCCCTTCCCGCGCCCTCAGCCGGACCGGCGCTGCCCTGAGGCGATGATCGCCAGGTGCCCGCAGCAGCCTCGGACACTCTCCCACCCTCCCGCCTCCTGTTTTCGGGGGATGGAGGAAGTGCCCTCAAGCTCGGGCTGCCCGAGGCCGCAGAGGGACGGGCAGGGCCGGCTGGGGCAGCTTTGCGGTATTCCCCGAAACTCTCCGCAGCTCAACGCCCGGGAGCAGCCGCTCCTTGGACCCCGCGCTGGGCTCAGGCGTCATTGTACCGAATCTGTGCCTTAAAGTTTACAGTTTGGAGGCAAGAGAGTGAGCGGGTTGGTTTTCCCTCTCCGGGAAGGGAGCCAGGCAGCCCCGAGACACGGAGGCTCCCCGGGGAGCCGCCTGTGCTGCGCGGAGCGTGCGGGGGTGCGGAGCGGCAGCTGAGAGGGCTCCAGCCCGCCGAGGCAGGGGACGGGAGGGCGTGTGTGCTCTTTACCTCTTAACCCAGGGCTCCCGGGGGGAAACTGCGCTGCTTCCCGTCCTTCCCGCAGCGCCGGTCCCGCCTCGCACCGCCCCACGCGCCCCCGCGCCATTCCCGCCGCGCCCCGCAGAGGGCGCCCCGGCCCCGCGCCCCCGGGGGAGATCAGCGGCACGAGGGACGGAGATCCACGGAAAAGCCACGAGATCCCGCGGCAGGACGGTGCCACGTGGCGTGCGAGTGGGGAAAAAGCCAACCTGCCGCCACCTCCGCAGCGCGGGGAGCCCTGGCTGCCGATGCCCAGCGGTGCCCGAGCTGAGGCGCCCGTGTTGATGGAGCGAGACAGGGAGGAGAGGGATGCCGCGGCTCCCTGGTGTCCCGTCACCCTGGTGGTGCGAGGCTCGGAGGTGGAGGGCATGGCGATGGACAAGCTCTCTCACCGCCTCCCAGCTGCTGACAGGGTGTTGCCGAGCGGGATACGGCACCTGAGCCCCGGGCTGCCTTTCATCTCCCACATCGACACCGGTATGGGGCAGAGTCGCCATCCCGAAGTGCTTTTAAAAAAACAAAATCAAAACCTCCTTTGAAAAGGGAAAAATTAGTCGAAACAGATTGTCAGGGAAAGGAACAGCTCTGAAATTGTTTCAGCAGTACCTGTCCAATGGCTCTGTCCGTCTCTGGGAAAAGACCCCCATAATATTCCTGATAATTCAATTTCACTACTTTGGCTCAGTGGGAAAAATACTGCTATTAGACAATTAAACAGTCGACTCTGAATTGAACTGTAGGTGTCTGGGAAGAGTATCACAGTCTTTCTGGGAAGGTACAATAACAATTCTGGTAGAGTCACATCAAGCCCTTGTGAAACCCACTGTAGATAATGAGCTCCCAAGGGACCAGCTCGAAGCTTAACAGAAGAGAAAGAGAGAGTGCTTGCTAATATATGCTCATGAATAATTCACAGCAGACAGATATAAATGCAGGCATTTAAGTCTGACATATTAGCCTGGTTGAACAAATACGCACTACATTTACGTTGATTTGGAATATCAGTTCACTTATAAATATATCTGGGACTGGACAAATGGAGTGAGAGAGTGTGTATGTGTGTGCATATGTGTGACAACCAAACTCCCTAGCTGTGCTCACGAACAGACAGAAAGGCAATGCCATATGAAATTGAATAAAGAAAACAGGAATAATGTGTCAGGTTATTAAAGTCAGCAGTGCTGCATGATCTGTAGCCTGGGTAATTGACTTTTGAACACTGGATTTGCCTAATTGAATTCCTTAATACCTGTATGTACAGTCCTTGGTGATTATTTTCTGACTTACTCATTTTTTTCTTCAGTGAAAGTTTGAAGTTGTAGGAAAGTTTCAGTCCTTGATAAATATATGTTAATTAATGGCATTTCAGAATTGTTTTGAGCAGAGACAGAAGACCAGGAAGCCTGTTTGGCATGAGCAAATATGACAGCAAGACTCCAAGGTGAGCTGCCTGCAGAAACTCAGACTATGTATTACTTTATTTATTGATGTGGCATGAAATTAAAGAGTTGGAATTTAATTTGCAGTGACCTCTTGGTCCCAGATCCAGTGTTTTTGTCAGCTGCTAAGCCTAGGTGTGTGACATGGATTGGAGAGTGTCAGCCACAGGAGGGCCTCGTGCCACCATCACAGGCGGCACAGGGTGAGACAGAGGCTGCCCTAACACAAGACTTCAGCCTTGGATCACCAGGAAGGAAAGTGCTTTGACTGCACCAGAGCTTGAGTGATGTTTTCCAAGAATCCAAGTATATATGCAAAACAAATTTAAAGCTAAAGTGAACCCTGCAATGCAGTAAATGCTAATTTAGATACATCCCTGAGGAGGAAGCTGAAAGATGCCATAGTTTAGATACTGCGGGCTTTTAAAAATTTGTTTTATGGCAAGAGTCTTTTAAAAGGTTTGAGTTTCTCTAACCTTTCCCCCTGACAATGAAGACACCTCTATCCTCAATTGCTTTCTCTACTTATCTGCCAAAGGTTTTCTCCTGTTTAGCTGAGGTGGCAAAAGAGTGTGTATGGTTAAGCACAAATTTTGTGCTGTGCCAGCACAAAACTGGGAGTTTTGGAGCAAGAAGGCATCATGAGAACAGAGGGATGGAGAGATTCCCTTATGTCTGTCCTGCAATGGGGATGGCTGGCACCAAGTTAGAGCACAAGCCATGGTGCTCCTGTCCCTCTGCTGAGAGCTGGAGCTGAGTCTGCCTGTGAGTGTCAGAGTGGCAGCAGGCTGGGAGATGCAGCCTTGGAGATCTCCTGTGGCACTAGGGGCTTCATGTCCAGGTGCATGATGAGAAATACATTCTTTTGTTTCTAAACATTACATGTTTTTCTGATTATCACTATGCAGGGTTTTTTACTTCCATCTGGACCCTGACACTTAGAGGTAATATTCTGTGCTATGTTCAGTCAAATTAATTTTTTTGTTGGGTTTTTTGTTTGTTTGGTTGTTTTTTTATAATGTGAAGATGATGGAGTATAACTCTGGAGGATTACAATGAAATAGCAATAATTGGCAGAGTATAGCAGGGAAGGGAATGGTATGGTTTTTTGGAATTAACAGGTGAATTAGTGAACAGATTATTAGGACCAACTGCATGAATTGTAGATGTAAAGTAGAGAATATATTTTAAGACAGAACGTTGTTCTGCTATTTTTGTGAGTATTGATTCGGACGTTAAATTTTTGGTATTTTGTTTCTCCAAGTATTTTTAATTTTAATTCAGTAATTTCTATGTAAATGCTTTCATGGTAGTCTCTTTTCTCCCACTTGAGAGGAACATAAACTCTGCTTAGAGCCAACCCAAAAACTAAGTGAAACATTCTGGTTTCAGGCAAGTGACCACCAGTAAGGGATCTGGGTCCTCTGCCTGAAGAGTTCTGACCTCCTCTCATAGAGCAGTGCCTCAAACTAATATATTAGTCGCTGACTAACACACCTGAAGAAGGGTCCCATAGAAGCAGAGCAGCAGAGCTGGTGCTGAGGATGTTTGAACACTCACAGACTGCTCTGCAATGGAAACAACATCAAGTGGGAATAATCTTAGTAAGATCAACTGGCTTGGGTTGGAAGGGAGCTTGAAGACCATCTCGTTCCAAATCCTCTGCCATAGGAAAGGACACCTCCCACTGGACCAGGTTGCTCAGAGCCCCTCAGCCTGGCCTTGAACACCTTCAGGAGTGGGGCAGCCACAGCTGCTCTGGGCAGCCTGTGCCAGTGCCTCACCAGCCTCACAGTAAAGAAGTCTGTTTCAAAAGTGTGCTCCTGGGGTGAACTATGTGCGCTAATACAAATTCACAGATTGTAATTAGAATTACCCACCATCCTGCAGTTGTGTGAAGAAGGAAAACAAGAGGAAAAATCCCTTTTCCAAGGAGAAGGTTTGGATTTTTTATAAAATCAGATTTTGACCTGTGTCCCATGAAATTCAGGCAGCTGGTATGCAAGCTTCCTATAGATCAACTGGAAAACTTGTGTGATGTCTTCTAATTTTGTTCCCTGGAGTTTCCAGGAGATATGGCAAAGTGGAATGGAGAAAAACATAGTCACTTTCTATGACACCACCCAATCCCAAGTCACTTGCTTTTTTATGTTTTTTGTGTGCTTGTTTTCCTCTCTGAAAGACCAAACTGATTTTCTGTGGGAGCTTGCTATAGGTATCTTCCAAACCACAACATAGGGGGTTTTGTGCAAGCTGAAAACTCGAAACAGAAATCAATGTGCTAGATACAAATAACTAAGATATGTGAAGTGCCTGTTGCTGGCAAATTCTCTGTGCTTTTAGCAGTGCTTTAAGAGTTATGTTGGAGCTTCTCTTTCTTGTTGTTACCTCAGATATATGTCATGCATCTCAGGAGAGTCTTTGGCCTTCTTCAGAGAAGTTTCTAACAGACCTGGAGTCCTCTGCCATTCAGACTTGAAGTACCTGCTTCATCAGATTTTTTTTTTGAGCAAGAAGCTCTGATAGTGCTATTATCTATGAAACTAAAATATATATTCACAGGTACTGGAATCTGATGGCATTGCTTATGGTTTAGACAATTATACTTTATTCCATAATTAATATTTCTTTTTATGGTTGCATAGGAGAAGCCAGTCCAGCACACTTCAATATACATATTAGTTAATTTATTATAAAAATAGACTACTACAGAAAGGAAATACATTGTACCTTTTGTACCTTCCAAAATACTTTGTGCTTTTCATATGTGCTCTCCACCTCTCTGCCCAGACCTGGTCAAAATTGTCTTTTCCACTGTGTGGAATTAACAGAATGCTGTAGGAGACACTGTTTGCTCCACACTATTCTGCTTGGAAAGGGGAATATTTCCCCAATCAAGTTTGTCAAAAAATTTAAAACCTAAAAAAGGAAGTTCTATAAATAACAAGTACAATGTTCTGTCGTTTTGTCTTCCAAACATTTGCACATTTTCATATATGCTAAAACTAGAATCAGGACATAAGAATAGCACAGTAATTTGACACTGGACAGACCGGGCAGCCAATAAGGGCTTTTTAGTGTCCTTCAGAAGAGATGGTGTTTCTGTTTGATGTGTAAGTAGATAGGACAGCTAGAGTCTTGTTATTTCACTTCTGCTGTTAAATTATACTTCATAATACGGGAGAAAATTGAATCACCTGGATGCAAAATATGAATTATTATTCTGACAATTCCTATTTAAATAGAAATGCCAGAAATGTCCATGAAAGGTGTAAGTGCCACACATTTTTTAGATTGGCTAGAGTGGAATAAAAAAATAGCAGTGTTCCTTGGACACTGACTCTGATTGCCTTGCAGTGAGCTGAAGAAAGGAATTTGATATAAGAGTGCTGTAAACAAGATACGTAGAAGTCCTAGAAATTGCCCACTGGATTAACCCAACATTCCCCCTTTTGACAAGGCTGCTCTAACACTGATTGCCCAGCAATATCTCTTCGATGTACTGAGGGAGAGTTATGTGTTGTGTGCCGTGTCCTTACTTGTGCCCTGGTATTGCCATGTTCAGAAACACCTACCTCTGTGACCACCATATCATAATCATAACCTCCAGGAGGCCAAATTGTTTTAACCTGTCCAACATCTTCAAACTCTGAGGAAAAGGAAATGGTTAACTCAGAACTCTTTAAAAATCTCCCTATTGTCCCTTAGTGAGCGAGCCTTCCCTGAAAAAAGCAGACAAAACTCTTCTAAACTGAGATTTTTTTTTCTGAATTATTAGGTTTAAATGTATTTTGAAAGCACTGGGGACTAAGAACACATATTGATGTATACCTTGATGATCTTAAAGGTCTTTTTCAACCTTAATGGTCCTATGAATCTACAACAAACAAGAATTATCACCCAGACAGAACAATTAAACCTGGCGGGAATGATTCTTTGGAAGAAGACAAACCTTGATATACACTGCTTACTGTCAGGAGCAGCCTGCTGGAGTTGAGCTGAGCTAAGGGTGTCAAGCACCTGCTCCAATTTGTGTTTAGGAGGAGCAGACTGGGTGTCTCCTAGTGTAGCCATCAGGCGTTTGTCCTGATCTGATTGATGGTGGTGGCTGCCTGCATGGTGACGTATGCTCCGTATTTTTTGGGATTCAGTGACATGATCTAACTGCTCACATGACTGCTGGGGTTCTGTGTGAGGACACAGTTCTTTGGGAGATAATGCCAGTGGAAGGACAGCAGTGCAGATGCTCAATAACCATCAACCTCATACACATCACCCTCTTGCTCTGGCAGTACAGTAGAGTATCCATGGTTTGGATATGCAGGCTCTGGCAAGTGCTTGTTGGCTGCTTGGTCAGGATAACCCATACCTGAAATGCTCATCCGTGCCAGTGTAGTGCTGGGTCTTGGTGATGCTCTTGTTGGACATGCCACCAACTGGCAGTATTGGGCTGGCATTGTGTGACATCCTCATAAAAGAGTTCAGGTCATGAACAATGTGGTCTCGGATCCTTATTTCCAGGAAAATTGTGTCAAATCTCTTCAGGCTTGGTGAGGGGCAAAGATTTCAAGTGGGTTCCCAGTCTATCAGAAAACAGTCTATTGTCTCCAGCCATAAATAATACAATGATAAACTGTTTGATTAAAACATTTCGAACTGGAATCGGTTACCACTTCCTAGGGCACTACTGAACATAAAGCCCACACTTCACATTAATGAATGTCTAATGCTTCAGATATATTTTAATATAACAGAGAGATAAGCTCATGTTGGTTTGTTGGTTTTGTCAAAAAAAACTCTTCACTTTTATGACTTTGAGTCACTATCCTGAATTGTTTCAAACACAATCCTTCAATCTTTAAAAAATGCTATTAATATAATTATTAGAACTGCACAATAAAATTGAAATGTAGATCCTCATGTATGTATTTTTTGTATTTGTTAGCCAGAATAGTTCCTGAATACTTATTTATCTGGTGAATTTTTATTTACCTGTTTGTATTTTCATTGCTAACCAAAATCAAGAGCTAACCACTTTTCATAAGACTAACAGAAATTCAATTGATCGTGTTTTATGACAATCACGCTCTTGCTAGAAAGACAAAATTTAGATATTTTTTTGGGTACAAATTAATTATGCATGATTTCCCTTGATTTTCATTATTTTTATATTGCTTTCCTTGACTGTGATATTCAACTATGAACAGTGTTTCTGTCCAAACCCCCAAGCATGGCTCAGACTTATTACAGTTCTTCAGTGATGCTACAGTTCAGGTGAGTTCAGGTGGGTTCACTTCTCTTATCTCTGTGAAATATGTCCATAAGAGATTTCCACCAAGAGAGGAAAAAGAGACTGGCAAAAGTCCGTGTGCTGTTCCTTGATGAAGTTAATGACCAGAGCAGTATGACTGATGTCTTCTGTACTGCCTGCCTTGTCAGGATAGCAGCAACCACAGATCCTTCCTGACTGTGCTGTGGAGTGTGGAGTACCTAGATTTCATGCTACACTCTTTTTTTGGTATTTCTAACATAATTTGCATATAAGATTTGACCATATTTTGATTAAGGGCTAAATCCTGCTCCTTTAGAACACTGGCAAATTGCAGTTGTTCATTAAGGCTAAGTGATGTATATATATATGTATGGGTGGGTGTGGGTGTGGGTGTGTGTGTGTGAGGTTGGGAAGGAGATAATGGAGTTTTCCTTGGCACCGTTCTTTCTTCCCAGTCCATGAGAGAACTCTTGTTGCTGATTCTTTCCTCATCCTTTTCTTTTTTCATCTTAAGCTGAACACTGGTATATATGTTTTTTTCCAAGCCAAAATTGATTTTCAGTTTCAGAGATGGCACAAGGTACTCCATATTAAGATGCACTGGGAAAGGGCTATAGAATTTAGAACTTTGCAAGAGCTTTTGTTGCTATTTCCCAGCATTGTTATTGTTGGAAGGGACTTCTGCAGGTATCTGGTCCAACCCCTTGTCAAGGCAGTGTCACCTCGAGCAGGTGATGCAGGAACATGTCCAGGAGGGTTTTGAGTGTCTCCAGAGAGTGAGATTCCACATCCTCCCTGGGCAGCCTGTTCCATGCTCTGCCTCCTTCAATGTAAAGAAGTTTTTCCTCATGTTGAGGTGGAACTTCTTGTGGTTTAGTTCATGTCCACTGTTTCTCGTCCTGTTGCTGGGCACCACTGAAAAAACTCTGACACCATCTTCTTGGCACTTACCTTAAAGATATTTTATATACATGAACGAGATCCCTTCTCAGTCTGCTCTTCTCCAGACTGAACAGGCCCAGCTCCTGCAGTCTCTTGTCATAAGAGACATGCTTCAGTCCCCTAATTATCCTTGTGGACATCCACTGGAGTCTCTCCAGTAGCTTCTTGTCTTTCTTCTTCTCAGGAGCCCAAAACTGGACACTACCCCAGATGAGGCCTCACCAGGGCTTAGTAGAGAGCCTTTGCACTCTCTGGCAGTAAACATTTTATTCAAAACAAAATGAAAAGAAAAATCCTCAACTAGACTTTATTGCTAATAATAGTTTGTCTTGTTGAGCCTGCTGCAATGTGGCTAGAGTAAGATATTTTTAAAAATGCCCTAGTGAAGAAGGGAATTACAAGCCATCTGTTGCCGTGATGTAGACATGTCAAAGTTTTGATGCTGATGGTTAAGATGGTTTGATGCTGAAGATGGATCCGAGGCTCCTGAATCTTCATTCTTGAAAATTTTTGCCTCATTTGGTTTATCAGATTGCTAAAAATTACA
Organism: Irena cyanogastra; assembly: GCA_013397155.1. NCBI lineage: Eukaryota > Metazoa > Chordata > Aves > Passeriformes > Irenidae > Irena > Irena cyanogastra. The sequence goes on along the minus strand of VWZV01002102.1, from coordinate 40,627 downwards.
AACAGATCTAACCAAAATCACTACCTTTGCAGACATTCTTAAATTTGGAGGTGTTGTAAATGCTGACAAGGTTTCAGCACGCTTTTTGAGAAGCTGCACACAAACCTTGAGTGTGAATAACAGGTATTCCAAAAGTGAGTAAGATTTTTGCAGTGTGGCTACATAGTCTCTGAAATGGTTTACACAGTGGAATAGTAGTTTTAGCGTTGAAAATAGTGTTGGCTCTTCTTTATGTCTTAGCCAGAAAACCAGAATACCAGCAAAAGTTTAGGACATTATTAACCTTGTCATGTGCTTGTCTTAGAGATAATACTGCAGTTCATCAATGTTTGCAATTGTGGAAGTTTTGCTGGGCATTTAGCTGTATCTTTTCCTCCCTGTCCCCAGGCACACTTATTGTTAGGACGGATTTAGGGTGTTTTCTTCCAAGTAAAATATTGTTCAAGAAACAAGCATTCAATATTCATGAGACAGATCCATAGACTAAAGAAACTGAAAAATAGCCTCCTAACAATACCTCCTTGGGAAGATAGATACAGTGTACATAGTATCAAGCATTATGCATTTTGTCTAAGATAGTGCTGAATAATGGGGCAGAGAATCCATAGGTGTTTTTGTTATACCCTTTTAGGGACAAACAGCATCATATGTCCTTGCCAAGTCCTTGTCCGTGAGACCTTACACTGCAAGGCATATCCACTTACATGCATTTCTCATAAGGCCACTGAAAGCTGTAACTCTTGCAGGAGTCCCTGAAAAGATTTGAGCACCTCTAAATATGGGGCTGTGAGCCACAGGAGAGAATCTGAATTGTCCATGCTCACAGTGGCTCTAATGCATTTTCACACAGATCTTTGCTGGAGAGCTCTTATTTCCCTCTTTCCTTTTCTAAAATCAAATATTGTGTTTCTGTTAAAAATATTTTTCATAGTTCTTTGACTTGCTTCTTAACTTCATTAAAAACAGGCTAACTAGAGGGAAAATGTCACATACATTGGTATCATTACCTAACACAGTGAAATGTACTAAGTGGAGAGAAACGGAAGTAAAATTCTTATAGATGAATTTGGCATTTCTTGCTAGCCCAAGGATGATGAAGCTTATCTCTTTTTTTTCCACAGAAAAATAATGAATTATCTTCTTTTGATCTTGCATAGTTATTTTCTGTCAATCTGCTTTGTCCCTGGTACTGAACATAATGCCAGACTGTGCTCCCTATCCTTAGCTTAAAAAATCTGAAATTACTTGTTAGTCCAAGCGTAAGAAGAATGGGTATCACTGCCACATCCAGGCTGTACACAACTTCTGCACGTATAAATTTGCACAGTCTCTGCCATTTGAGTTTCCATCTCCTACTCTGCTTCAAAATGTGATCTTGTCTTCTTGGCTTTGAGATGAAGTCCATACATAGGAGCTGGATAAGGACCATAGGTGCAAAGCTACAGAAGACATTTCTCTGCCACTTCTGAGAAGGAAAAAATTTAAAAGGCACTCTTGTCCTTTTGAATTACATTTTTCATATGCTCAAAAGAATACAATGCTGACTTCATATGGCTCTCTACTTTTTCTGGTTGCTGCAGACTGCTTTCTTTGCAATCTCTGTATGGAAGACAGCCATCTCACTGAGAGTTTTAGGTTCTTCTCTAGAAATCAGTAACTTTTTATCAAACAATATTCTGAGGCATCATTTTGAGTTACCCAAGTCAGTTGTTACTGGATCAAACACTCTGTACTAGGCTGGAATCAGCACATGATACCAGGGTAAATTTAAAGTTCAGCTAAAACAAGATTTGTTGCTCTCCCTTCTACACAGGCATTTTGCTCTGTTTAATTTGAGATTTGCCTGGATTAGATAGTAAAATTATTCTTTTTTTCTGTACCAGGATATGAATGACTGGACATGATAAATAATGAAATACCTTTGTAATTGTATCTACATTAATATTTCATATTCTTAGAGCTGTGTATTTATGCCATGTCCGAGAATGCTGTGAAGTATCTGACAAAACTTAATTGTTTGTGTTTGCTCCATCCCCCTAATAGTGATGACACAAGTCCTTGGCTGCTGGAGATCACACCCTTTTTCAAAAGTTCAGTGTGACTACAGGTGCCTGGAAAGCCAAGGAACAGGCTGTGAATCTTCACCCTTTCCTTGCAAGTCCTGTCACAGTGGAAGTGGAAGGAAGCGAGTTAAATTGGTCTTGTCTTCCACTTTGGAAGTCTGCTTTCCAGTTTTATAGTATTCATATAGGGATTGGCTGCAACAGAGGCTAAATGTGAATCCTAGCAGGTAAGCAATGTGCCAGGAATTTCAGAGTGTAGATATACTCTGAGACTGAGAGATAAGGAGCCAGTGCTATGTTTTCAACCCAAAAGTGGCAAAAGCACTTTTTTCAGCAGTTACTTTTTGAGTAACTGGGAATTCATATACGGACCAAATGTATGGATTTGATCATGAAATGACAGTATTTCTCATCTTCAAGGAAGGAAAAAAAGAGAAACAGGAAAATCAAAATGGTGTTTGAGAAGGTGGATTTTATTTATCTATGGGAATTCATGGGATGTTTTGTGAGGCTCAGGTCTGAAAGAAAAACAAGATGAAGTTAGCTCACAACTCTTTGGTGGATTAATATTAAGGGAACAATGGTAAAACAAGTGTGGAAATAAACCAACTTGGCTAAATTGTAAGTTCTTCCATGAACTTTAAACACAAGGAATAAAAACACAGAAGTTGGAGTGCAGGTCAGAGAGCTGGGAAAAGTCTCAAAGTACAGTGTGGGTAGGCAGAGATAAAGGTATCAGAAGGGTCAGTGAACACAATGTCATGCATTTAATGAGGGGCATGAAAAATAGCTGGAAATCACTTGAAAAGTACATTTATGATAAGACGAAGAGCAAGAAAAGTTTGTGCACTACTGGCTCCGAGGATAAATATGTTAAAAAGTTAAAATATGTTAAAAGGTTTCTTTTGTATCAGTCTTCACTTTTAGCTTAATAGCAATCTTTCACAATTAATACTAATGACAACTGAAGACAATCTAGGCCAGATCATCTTAGATGTGCACAGATATTTTAAGACTACGGCAAGATTTGCCTCTGTTGAACAACTGACCAAAGCTGTTTCAGTAATTCTGCAGGTTCATGAGTGACAGAGGACACACACCAGATGACTGAAACAAAACTAAATGTAGTGCTTCTCTTGCTGGAGGACAAGAAGGGTTGGGGATTTATAACTTAATTTTAATTCCCAGAACAAGTGCTACTTCTGAAAAAGTTTTGTAAAACCTAGACAATAATGAGACAAATGAAAGCCTCCCCCGTCTTGCCATCCCTCTGACTCCCCACAAATGCAAGAAAAGTAAGTGTAATTTAAAATGTGAAGACAGGATCTGACCCTACACAAGTAAACACTCGGTTATAGCAAGCCACGTAATTCTGCTTTCTAGCAGAAAGGCAGAATTACAATTCCCTAAGCATCAGGAAAAGTTTCTGTAGCTTCAGATGTGGAAATTACTAGCATCTTATCCAACACGAATACCCAGCTGGCACTTCAAACAACCTTCCTGGACTGTCTTGTGTAAGATCACGGTAGTAGTTTCTTGCTGGAGAATGTCTTCCTTTCTTTGATTTTTATGTCTTATTTCATACTAAGTATTGCCAGCTTGGTTTTGAATGCAGAAAGAGTTCCACACTCAGGAGCATGTGTTCAGGTTTCTCTGTGTCTGTGTGTGTGTGTGCAAAGAATACTGAAGCATATATAAAGAGGAAGTCTGCATTCAGGTATTATCTGCTATTGAACAGAGGATGTGCCACCAAGCCTATAATCAATGTTTATTGAAGGAAGGAATAAATACTGCAAGATGTTCCAGTCATTGATAGAGCTGTCTCATTCTATTTAATAAGCAGAGGAGGTTGATAGTGTTTGCCCGGCCATTTCCCAAGACGCCTTTTTTTACTGGGTTTTGTCACAATGTTACTTTATTGCTTCTTGCTGTGTTAAGGTCCGACCTTGTCTTGTCTATTCTCTGACTGGAATACAACCGTCAGAAGATCAACTGCTATGAATCAATGGGCCTGCAGGGAAACTGCTGCAGGGACATCGATTTACAGCAGCTGAATATTGGCTCTTATTCCTCACAAATTGCCGATGTCATAAGCTATTAAGAAGTCAAGTTTAAAAAAAAAAGTATCCATGACACAGACTGGAAAACCACACTAATTGTATTTAATAGAAAATGTGGGGGAAAAAAGGTTTAGCATGAAATGAAGGCAAGACATATAAAAGGAGACAAGATGACTATTTTAGGAGAGTGAGTATTCCAAATGATAAGAATAGTGAACAATGCCATGATTTGGTCATTTACATGAGAATTGAGAAACCTCTGGGTTTGGGCTTGTGTTTCAAATAAAATAGAATGGGTTTGGAACTTTCTATCCATGCTCACTGAATGACCTAGCTACAGAGTTATTTTGTTACTTCGTCCTTCTCCAGATTCTGCCCTGGATCTCAAGCATTTTAATGAAAAGCAATGTTTCCATAAGGGTCATTTTTGACTGAACAGCATTTTTCAGTGAGAAGCAACTAACTTGGAAAGTGGGAAGTAATTATCTCTACAGTGTAGTCATTATTTTTCTGTGAGCTCTAATTGTATCCAAATCAGAGCTCACATAAATCTGGTTTGAAGCAATGTATTTTTGCTCCAAAGCAAGGGAAAATTTGCACAAATCACCAAAACCCCTCATTAGACTCCAGTCTCTTACCCAAATACCAAAATTAATTGCAAAAGGATTGATTAGATCTTTGTGCACTGAACCCTTTTTGTCTGCCACTGAAAAATAAAGCGGGATTTGTATCCTTCCTGTGTTGATACGAATACAGATCTTCCCCTAGCCTGGTTTAATAAATATAGCTGTGAAAGGAATTTTCAAGGACGTCTTTCCAGTTTGTGTCTCAACTCAGTAATTTTCTTCACTCCCCCTCTCTTTTTTTTTTTGCAAGTAAAACTAAAGGTAACTTGAAAAATTTTATGTTGCGTTTCATTAGTAGGTGAGAAGATGCTGTTTGAGTAACAGATAAGTGAAGGACAACAAGAAGGGGGCATCTGGTGCTCTCCAAGGGCTGCAGTTTGTGGGCACTTTTCACTGGACTGATGTAGTGCAGAAAGGGGAAGGTATTTCCACTTACCTGTAATGAGAGGTAAGTGGAACTTGCTTTCTCACTCTCTTGTTGAAAGAAGCTGCTTAGCTTATCAATCCTGATCTAAAGTACTAGGCTTTGCCTGTTGGTTTCATTTCTCATTTGCTTTTCAATTCATTCACAATCAAGGTGAAAGTCAGGATTAAACAAGATGCAGTCCTGCCCTTTTCAAAGGCTTCTCACTGTTTTAAATCTGTTGCCACACACTTTTAGTCTTTCTTTCCTGGAGAAGTCAGAATTTGGTTCCTATCTAGTCAAATAACTTGTCATAAGAGATCTGTTTTTGGGGGTTTTTAAGACTTTATAATTTGTCGGAGAAATTGATGTTGTACAGAAGATGCCTCCCTTTCTTAGTTAATAATACCTCTTTTAGAGTAGTCTGTGGACCCAATATGTTTGTAAGCAAGAACAGAAACATATACAGGCCCACACAGAACTTTCTTTGAAATAAAATGAGATGGTGAAGGGGGGTTTTTAAGACATCAGATAGTTAAAGGGTCCATAGCTAGACCTTTTTGATGGGTGGAATGAATTCTGGTTTTGTTTGAATTCTGAAGGTTTCGTTTATTTGCCCAATAAAATGGTGATGGTATTAGGTGGATAACTAGAGACCCCTTGCTGAGATTAGAGTGCTTTTTTGTTAAGTTCTGGTAAAACACATGCAGGAGAGAAAATAAATGTCCTAGGGAGCTCACAACAAGACTATGAAGAAAATCTACGTTACTTCAGGGGTCAGGACTTGAACAGAGACCTGAATAATATGTGAAGTTCACATGCCGAATGAGATAGGTTCTGTGAGATTAAACAAAGAACAATCAGTGAGGAAAAAAAAAAGGAAAATGGTTTTTTAAAAGATTTAAAATAAATCAGAAAGTGAAAACAAATCTACCATCAGTAGAAACAAATTTCTTAAGATCACGAAGCTGAAGAAAAAACCCACCCTCTCAGCCTAAACTCTGCCTTTAGCCAGAACTGCAAATACCTGAGCCTCTCTCTTTTCCCCACCACTTCTCTGCCCTTGTGATGGTGTGATCATGTTAGTCTAAAGACCTCCATTGGAAACCAGGTTTTGGCAAGAAAGATGGAGGGTTCTTTCAGTCCCTCGAGATGAAACAAGCTATAAACAGAGAGTTCCTGACAAAACTCCCACTGGGGCAATTTCTGTTCTCATTGCTGTTTGTTTTATTATTTCACCTTGGAGAAGTGACTGGGGAAATTAAAAAAAAGACAGATTTGATGCCATTGAAAGGGATGACTATCCTATGAAATGAGGCCTATCCTCACATGCTGTTTGGTGTATATTGTTATTTTGCCTCATTAATACTCTACTGGGCTATAGATTGCAGACCACCATGGGACAGTGTGTGAGTAATTTTGAAAGCCATATGTTTTCCTGCAGACGTGGGTATCTACCTTACACATATCTGCAAATGCTGATCTTCCAGTAATTGTAAGCCAAAGCACAAATCTTTTGATGACTTTAGTTCTGTATCATGACATTTCTTTACAGGATTTACAGGATTATCCCAGTTTACTGGCTAAGAATGCAAGTATTGCAGTACTAATCCTGCTATAACTATTTCTGGACCACTGGAGCAATTCTGCTCTTGAATCATTGAGCGTATAATTAATTCTATCATGTGGTAAGTATGCTTTAGTTACTGTGTACCATACTGCATCCAAGAAAAACATAAGTGTTTTGAAATGTAGCATGTGTAGAGAATGTAAAATTGTTATTAATCGTGTTTTCTTCATGTGCTACACTGTATGTTGGATATACTTAATTCTGTACTCTAAGTATAAAGGCATGCAAGCAAAACAGATGCTGACTTCTGTGTCTACAGCTTGATCCATCACCTAATGGCATGAAGAAAAGGTTGGTTTTCAGTGCTTCTTTGTTGTAGCACTGAGTTTTACATTCTGCCCATCTTAAAGGAGAAAGACTGGATGCCACAGTGGGGTGCATGCTCCTGCTCCCTTACCTTTTCTCACTAGCTTTGTCTCCATGACCGCAGACGCAATACCAGAACACAAGGCCAGATCTCTGTTCTGTTTGTGCTGCATGCCGTATGATATCATCCACCTTTTAGTACTGTAAACTTACTGTTCTCTGAGTCAAAAACTTCATAATGTTTAGCTTCAACTATCTTCTTATTTCCCTTAGGATTTTGCCTTCTAGTATTCTACACATTATAATTTATAGACACGACCTGTTTCAGAGTTGTTGTCTTAACACCAGCATGACCTAGCTGCTTCTGTTGCCCTGCTGCCCAGGGGATTCTAAGTGTCATACTGATACTAGATTTTTTTCTTTCTCTTTGATACTCTGGAATATCTTAGGGAAAAAAAACGCTTTTGTATTTTCCAGTCTTATCACACCAGTACAGTGTTACAGCTGAAGTGCAGCTGTATCTTCTGAGAGGCAGCAGCACCACATGGGTGTGGGGGCTACTGGAGAACCCAAGCCCCTTGTTAGGAATGTTTTTTGTTTCTCAAAGGAGAAAAAAATTCTTTATGAATATCCTCAGTGAGGAATAAACAGGAAGAGACAGTAACCTCTAAAAGTTAATAAAGTCCTATATGATAAAAGCATTAAAGAACAGTGAAAGAGGTGTCTGCCTTGACAAAAAACGGCATAGTGACAGAGTTTTCCATTAGTTAATAGCTTCTAGCACTAAATGCCTTAAATCAGCTTTTAAAGTAGCAAACAGTTGAGTGCTTTTTAAAATTTAACTTTAATCACTGGATCTTGGCTCTATTCCCAGCAAAGAAGCAAACAAAATAACTTGTTTGTGGGCTCTAAAAAAAAAAATCAGATTTGCTTTCTGATGCTTGATTTCTACTTGGTTAAAAATAATAACTCCTCAAGTCATCAGTTTCATTCTGAGATCAAATGGAATAAAGACTGAATCCTCTCTGGGCCTAATGGGATGCTTCTCTGCCCTTGATCTCCCTTGTTTTCTGCAGGGTGTGTGGATATTGCAGATGTGGGCTGGAAGGCTCACAGTGATGTTTCTAAGCATGAAACTGAGCACTTGTTTTATGTGCCTGCAAGGCAGCACAAAGGCTGATGATGGTGAACAGTGTGATAGTTTGGGAGGGCTGGGTAGGGCTCAAGGCCAGCCCAGTGCAACCTTGCCCCTCGTGCCTACTGGATGGACTAAGGAATGAAGAAATTTTCATGCCACATATCCATGTACCAGTACATGGTGACCTTCCAGATGGATTCCAGTCATGGGCTCTCCAGTACAAGATGGATGTGCTGGAGACAGTCCACTGAAGGACAATTAAGAGGATTAGGGGACCAGAGCATTTCTCCTAAGAAGAAATTGGGATTGTTCAGGCTGAAGAAATGGCTTGAGGGGATTTTAATAACCTATGAGCCCCTGAAAGGAGGGCACACAGAGAACAGAGACAGGCTCTTTTCAGTGGTGCCCAGTGGCAGGACCAGTGGCAGTGGGCACAAACTGAAAGACTCTTTTTGCTGCTGGGGTGACTGGACACAGGTTGCCTGGAGATCTTGTGGAGTGTTCAGTCTTAAACATAATCAAAAGTCCTCTGGACGTGGACCTGGGCAGCTGACTCTAGGTAGCCTTGCTTGAGCAGGGAGATTGGACCAAATGACCTCCACAAGTCCCTTCCAAGCTCAACTATTCTGTAATTCTGGGATTTATACTAGTAAATAAAATGATCCATGACAGTTCTTTGGCTCTTAGGCAAGTGGTATGTCATAGGTCATGCCTATACCAGCTGAATTCTCTTTCCCCTGCTGAACACAGTGCCTTCATCTGTGCTGTGTCCTGGAGCAATCTGGACTTTCTGAGAGTTCCGAGTGGCTGATACGTGGCCAGAGCCAAAACTTTGCCTGGCAGTGTACTAATGAGCTGGACTCTATCCATGACTATCTGACTGTGTTGAACCTATGGCCGGTGTATGTTCGAGTTGCTGATAAAAACAGAGCCTATCAAACCTATTCTCCATAGTCCAACCACGTTAAAGGAAATCATCATAATCACCAAGAGATTTTACATTTAGGTTTCTTCCCTCTGCATTTGTTCCACATTCATAGACATCGAAAGCATCCCCGACTCTGCCTTGCCTTACGACTCTTCAGTTCAAGGGATTTTACTGAAAATTTGGTGCTGAGGCACTTGTTTTCCTTAACAGGTACCTGAGGCTGTGTATCTCTACCCCGGGTCTTAGTACCTGCTTTCTGCTTCGTGGGGAATTGATTGCAAAGGTGTGAAGCAAGTCAATTACATTCCTAACCGGTGCTCACTGTGGAAGCTAATGGTGGCACAACCTCCCAGCTGCTGCTCTGCCAGAGGGATAGGGGAGGGGAGAAATCCAGGAAGAGAAAGGCAATGAAAACAAACGGTGGAAAAATGAGACAAATACAAAAGCAGGAGGAGCATAAGAAAGAATAAAAATAAGAAGGAAATATTATAAAAAATAAAGTAGTTCTAGAAAGAAACCTGTGTCTAGCAGGACAGAGAGAGGAAACAGAGCAATGTGGTGGAATAAACAGAAAAATAGAAGGAAAAGGGAAAAAGAAAAATGTGTTCTTTTTCCTACTAGCACTACGCTAAGAACTGTATAAATAGCCACATTCCTAGATTTGTGTTTTGCAGTAGTTCTACTACACATTTTATAGTTTTCAACAGTATTCTAGATGAAGCAGAAGGAGCTTGTGACATTTTTCTTCCTTTGTGTCCCTCAGTGCCCTCTCAACATTTCCTATGTTCTGCTGACAGAAGGCAGAAGGGTTACTTGGCACTCTCCACCCACTAGATTAAGTACAAATGCATTTTGGCAGTGATTCCTGGTAAACTGCATATGTTTTGCACATGGCCCCTTCCCTGTAAAGTTTTGGGTAATATTCTGCTAGTTTTCTCTCTCATTTGTGTTTCCTTTCCCTGTGCAGCTGGAATGTGTGAGCATGAGCATTGGTACAGTGCTTATCTTCTTCTACTTTACTGTATGTTTAAAGCTCACCCACGCTGATAAATATTTTTGCCTCCCCCTTCATTGCCTTATCTGCAGAATCTTTTTTTCCTGTGTTACATACAAATAAAGGTTAGAAGCTTCTGCGCAAGGCAGCATGTTTTACCAGGCACCAACAAGGCACTGAGAAAACAACAGTTATGTTTATTGAGTGCACCAATTCTGCACTATTTGCACCCAGGCTGTGTACCCTTCTCCTCATTCTTGAAGAGTGTATGAGGTTTTGTTTATTTGAAGAAAGGGGAAAACAAAGGGATTATGTATTTACTTACGATTCCAAACCTCTCATGCAGCTTGTGTTGTGCACAAGCTCTTCTTTCAGTGCTGATCCAGTCTGTTTCTGGAGCTTGGTTTTCAGTCTGTTTTTGTGGTATCTCCTTCTTTCTCCATTTTTCACTGCTCTCTTGGCCAAAGGACAATCAACTCAACACCTCTGCACACATAGTTCAAATCCAGAGGATCTACAGATAAGGAAGGCCTTCAGAGAATGTCTTCCTTGTACCATTTCAAACACTGCTACTGTGGTGAAAAAATGCTATGAGCTACAAAGTGATGTCTTTTAGTCCTGAGAGGTGTAGGCAAAGCATTCTGGCTGATACTCTCTGTCCCTTAAACAAAGAGTTCTTCTCTATATATTTCACTTTTAGCACAAAGATTTTAGGAATCCATGTTTTCATAAGACACTTCGCTCTTACCATCTTTATTGTTCATTTGAACTTTGAGTGGTACAGCCACACAAAAAATAATTAAAGCTTCCTACTTCCCAAGCTATTCTTTATGTAACTTTTAAGAGTACTAAATGAATATCAGGTAGCTCATCGTATCTGAGCTTTTATTGAAGGAAGGGCACTATTTCATTAACTGTCTAGCTCTAAGATTTCTTGCTAGCATTGTTAGACCAAAACTGTTGCACAGTTACGCTAAATCTTCTATATACTATGTTGTTGTTCTTCCTGAAGAATCTTCAAGTGCCTAATTGGATTATTTTCTTATGTGCATGCCTGTTTGAAAGGATTGCCAGCTGTCCTGGAAATGCAGTCACCTCCAGTGTGGTGATTAGCAATGCACGGGCTTCTGCTGTTTTCCGGTCCTGGTTGTGTTAATTGGGAAATGTAAAAACAGCATGGGAATACAGGAAATCTGTCACACCAGCTGAGATGCAAAGGTGCTTACACTGGCACGGCCTGAAAATGTGGGTGGGATGGAATGCATGTGTGGGACAGCTCTTCCTGCTCAAGCAGTTTGGAGGGAAGGAGCTGGCCAGAACACCTCTGGTCTTACTCGTGTAGCTGTGGACACTGCGGCCCGTTCTGCTGATGTGGCCAAAGACAATGGGAGAGTGAGTTGGCAGGTGAGAGCACACTCCAGACCTGCTCCAACAGGTGCTGAGCTGTAGTTAGAGGGTCACAAATGCCACAGAGTACCTTTGAGTGTTTGGGGTTTGTCTTTGGACCATATTACATTTATTAGTTTTAATAAATAAGTATTAGTCCAGTGGCAAAATATAGATATTTGGCTAGGAAACGGTTGTCAAAAGCATACAAACATTTTAACCTAACTCCCTTTGGGACAAAATTGGACTCCTAATCCTGCATTTTTCAACTCTCCTGTTCAAAACCTGACAAAGTGTCTGTTCCTGCTGTGTTTAAATATGGAGGAATGAGAATTCATACAGAATATAGTTGCTGCTGCCAATAATTTCTCTTGAATCTTTCCACTGTTCTCAGTGGGAATTATACCAAGCCTTTTTAAGGCACATAGCAGATTGTGGGACTTATCACTCCTGATATTTGAATTTATTTTGTTTCTATCAAATATGTGTGTTGCTATGAAAAAATACTGGTTCATTGTGTCCTTCCCAGAAAATGCAGTTATGATGAGGCCTGTACATAGCTCTTGGTTGTATTACTTCCTAAGTCAACACCTTTATGGAAATATCACTTTGAAGATTTGCAGTAAATAGACGTACTAGACGAGAGTCGAAGGCAGTTACAAATGTGCTGGTGTGACCAGCCATGAATGTACTGTACATCTCTGGGTAAATTTGATGCTACAGGCTGATTGCAGTAGCTGTATCATTTTGTTTTCGAATGAGAGTCCTCTTCTATACTGTTGGGGTTTTTAGCTCATTCTCATTTGTTTGTTAGCTGGTGGTTTGGTTTTTTTTAACAGAAACAATTTACATTGCTAGTATATTGAAAATTACTTGAAGCTAAGTAACAAGCATTTTATGGCTTCTTTTTTTTTTTGTATTTACTTTCACAGCATTAAAACATAAGGATATGACTGAATAATTCATATTTGTTTTACTGAAGCATTCTCACAAGCAATCAAAAGCTTTCTTAATGGTTTGCCTAGACAGTGATTGGATTGCCTAGACAGTCTCTGCTTGAAACCTTTGATTTGCAATGTCCTACCAATGTGCTAATGTGATTTTCTTTCTAGCTGTCTCTGTCATACAAAATCATTTCTCTACCTATAAACTCATAAATACTTTTTCTTCCTTGGCTCTGTCAATTCATATGAATATTTCTTGCTGCTGCAATTTGATCCTCATGGTTGTATTTGAGAACATCCTTTTCTCTTTGACTTTGCCACTGATAGCCAATCATTTAAAGAAAAACTACTTAATTTGCTTGTGTTTCTCTGCTGGAGACGAGCCATATCTAAATGATATTATGCATCTTATTCTAGCTGTATCTTCCTACCTGCACTATCTGACCATATTGGATTTATGAGAGAAGATTTTGGTACCAGGGTGGCTACAGGGTTGAATTCTGTGGAGAAGGGACCAGGGGCTGTCCCCGTATTGGACAGAGATCATTCCAGCCAGCCCTTAAATGGACCCACTGCTGCCCAAAGCTGAGCCCATCACTGGTAGCACTGGTGTGATACATGTTCAAGAAAGGGTAAAAAACATTGTGCAGCAGCTGTGAGAGAGGAGTGAGTTCAATGGAAGAGGAACAGTCCTGCAGCACCAAGGTCAAGTAAGGAGAGGGAGGAGGTGTTCCAGCCACCAGGGCAGAAGTTTCTCTGCTGCCTGTGGCAAGACCATAGTGAAGCAGGTTGCGTCCCTGCAGCCCACAGAGTAGATGGATGTGTCCTGAAGAAAGCTGCAGCCCCTGCAGAGCCCACACTCTCCTGGCAGGAGGTGAAACCCATGCAGAGGAGCACACACAGGGCCTGTGGCTCATGGGGGACCCACACTGGAACACTCTGCTCCTGATGTACTGTACCCCATAGAAAGGACCTGTGATGAAGCAGTTCCTGAAGAGCTGCAGGTCATGAGAAAGACCCACACCGGAGCACCTAGTGAAGGACTGTATTCTGTGCGAGGAATCCCATGCTGGAGTAGGGACAGTGTGAGGAGGAAAAGGCAACAGAAATGAAGTGTTATCAACTGATTGTAACCCCTGTTCTCCACCCCCTGGCATCTCTCGGGACAGGGTGAGTGGTAGAAGAGTTAGGAGTGAAGTTGAACCTGGGAGTGGAAGGAAAATGGGTTTTATTTTGTTCTAGTTTATTTTTTGGGGGGAGGGGGGAGTGTGGGGTGATATTCTTTTCACTATCCTACTCTACTTTTAATTGTCAATGAAGTAAATTAATCTTTCCAAGCCAAGTCTGTTTTGACTGTGATGGTAATTGTTGAGTGATCTCCCTGTTCTTAACTCATATGATTTTTCATCTTGTTTTCTCCTGGTCATGTTAAAGAAGAGGTGTAAGAGAGTGGTTTGGTGGGCACCTGTCACTCAACCAAGGTTAACTAATCACCTCTACCTGAAATTGTCCCTTGTGGTCTTTTGGGCAGACCCTAATTACGGTTTTACTTTACTGAGCATTTACAAACAAATGTAACCAGATGTCAAGAGAATAGTAATTCTTTCTCACTCCCTAGTTTGCACTTTGTATTTGAATACACAGAGAAGATGAACAAAAAATCATGGGTTCTGGCACCTGATTTGAGTTTGTGTAAAATCTGACAACCACCTCGTAACTTCCAGCTGTTTCCTTGAGCAACAAGCAGAACAATGTGGCTATGAAAGGGCTTCTTCCTAAAGCATTTTATATCTGTTTCAGCCAGAAGTCTACCTTTGTCTTCCTGCTGGAACTGATTATCTGGGCTGAAATCTCAACTTATTCTGATGCATTTCTTAAACCCTCCATCTCAGGCCCTCAATGAATGACAGTCTTTTCACTTTCTTTGACATTCTCATACAGGGCAATGAGCAGTGGTGGTGCAATGTTTGTTGACACATTAACTGCTAATAGTAACATCTACTTTAGGCTGAGACAGCCATGTAATGTCTTAGATAAGATGAAATGAAAACCATCTTTTAAAAGGAGTCTCTGTTCCCAATAAGCTATATTTGCTTGCAACTAAAGCAGTGTGCCAAAGTACTGTCTGAAACAAAAATTTTCTGGTATTACTTGCTGAGGGAAAAGTTGCTATTCCAGGCAAACAAATTGCTAATGTTGAGTATCTGAATCACAGCCTTTTTCTGCTGAAAAATAAGCTTTGTAGATGTACGTAATTAATGAAACCTGAAAAGTCTGCTTTCTTCCTTGCAGGTCTTGGAACGGAATGAGAGGATATCCACTGCCTTTCTCCTATTCCCATTAGCTCAACCTAGACTGATGGCTTGTAAAGCCAAACATCTCCATTTGCCACTCAAATTGCAGAGCAAGGGACTCCATTCAGTGGACAGTCTGAGCAGCAGAGACAGAAAATATCTAAATGCCTATGTCTCTAATTTGCTGTGAATTCTCGAGTGCCTAGTAAAGGCTGAGCCAAACAACGTTTTCAATAGGAAGAGCTAAAAATCAAGCTCAAATGAGTCTGCAGAACAGGTTTGCACCTGGCTCATCTTCCCCTCAGTGAAAGCCAGTCCCTCAATGACACGTCCATGGTCTTTACACAGTATCAAGGTAGAATGAAGTGCTTTAGCTGGCATAATGTCTTGCTGTGCCAATATGTAGTCTAGCTGGCTGTTGTCTGTTGTCAAATGCTGAAAACAGAGGCTCCTTTTTGGAATGGAAGTACCTTATTCCTGTGTCCTAGCAAGTATTTCCATGTCTGAGAGCTACCAGCAGGAAGTTACTGCTGCTGCTGAACGGAAGGAGAATGAGCATATGGCAGGTGAAACAGTTTGTTCCAGGGTTCTGCCTGATTTAATTGCACAACTACATGGAAGAATGAGGCATTAAATCTGAGGCTCTAACATCATCAGAGAACTTCCACTTGT
This sequence comes from Irena cyanogastra, assembly GCA_013397155.1. Lineage (NCBI taxonomy): Eukaryota > Metazoa > Chordata > Aves > Passeriformes > Irenidae > Irena > Irena cyanogastra. The sequence goes on along the minus strand of VWZV01002102.1, from coordinate 25,183 downwards.
GATGTTGGTGTGAGATAATGGCTTCAGTTGCTTGAAACTGAGCACATTTTGATAAAAAGTGAAGGAAGGAGGGGAAGGTAAAGTGAGCTGTTTTGTATGAAAGCACTAATATGCTCCAGAAGTCACGGTGGAGACTTTTAAATCTCTAGTTCACTCCCAAGTGACTTGATTTTAATAGCCTGTCCAAATCAAATTGATATTCCTTTCAAGTCCTTCAGAGTATTCAGATTCCACAAGTATTTGTTATGCAACCTAATTAATACGGCTGTACTTAATCCAAAGAATAAATTGATGAAGTTTTACAAAGGCTGATACTTGATAGCAAAGCCATTGGTTTTTCAAATAAAACAGCTATAGAAAGTCACAAACACATTAATTTTCTAAGAGAATCATTGCAAAAGACATGAGAAGTGCTCAGTGACCTTTTGTATTATATCAGATTATTGTTTAGAGTAGAAACTGTTTGAGTTTATTCGTTCTGAGTATGGTGCAGCCACTGGCCTCTTGTCTAACTTTTTCAGGCAGATGTTCCAGAGGAGCAAGGGAGCTGAATTCCCTTTCCCAATTAGTACTACTCTGTGCAGCATGGGAAAGCTCCCCACACAACTTTCTGTCTCAGCCAGCAGGTATGGAGTGACTACATCAGTGGACAAGGAAGAGTTAAAGGTGTCACCTATCTGGACTCATATAAATAAGGCCTTGGATACAGTCTCACACAACATCCTTCTCGCTAAATTGGAGAGATGGATTTGATGGGTGGACTGTTCAGTGAGTAAGGAATTGGCTGGATGGATGCACCCAGAGAGCAGTGATCAGAGGTCCAGTGCCTGGATGGAGAACAGGGATCAGTTGTGTCACCCAGGGGTCCATTATTTGGACCAGTACAGTTTATTATCTACATCAATGGCAAAGTGGGATCGAGTGTATCCTTGGCAAGTTTGCCAATGACCCCAAGCTGTGCGGTGTGGTTGACACACCTGGGGAGTGGGACACCATTCAGAGGAACCTGGGCAAGCTTGAGGATTGGGCTTTTTGAGCCTTATGAGGTTCAACAACACCAAGTGCAAGATGCTGCACCACAGCCCAGGCAACCCCTGGTATTAGNGCACTTTTTCATTTGCATAGAAAAACAGCGAACTCTGGGAAATAAGGCTGGGCTTTCTCTCTAATTCAAACCAAGGCTTCTTCCCAGGGCAAACAGGTTTTGTCTCTATCATTATCATTTCCCACAATACAGCACGTATAGCATGTACCCAGATTGCTTTGAAATATTTTCTGAGGCTGTATCTTGTTGCATGATTTAAGTTGTTGGGGAAGATACTGAGTATTAGCACCAGTGATAATCTGGCATTGAGCAATGGCTGGAACATGAGGGCACTGCCAGTCCTCAGTCTCCCTGACCAGCCTCACCTGGGGCCTCCAGCCATGCCTTCTGCCTGTAATCCCAGGAGCTCCATTTAAGTTGGGGCTTGGGCACTCACTCCTACTCTGAGCTGTGTAACAGGTGCACCTGGCTCTAGTCTTGTCTCTGGTCTTGCTTCTTAGAGCATTTCTGGGTCGGTATTTTAGGTGCCTTTGTCCCTAGTCCTTTATTTTGGATGGATATTGGGCCCATTTTGCAGAATTATCTCTAGCCCTGTTTGCCCTGATCTGCTGTATGGGTTCCCAGGTCATACCCTGGACCTGGTTCATTACCTTGCTTTGTCTGAGACTATAAATAGACTCTGTTATTATCACCATGTCTACCTGCTGTGTTCCAATCCTCTGGGAACATGCCCTGATGAGTGAGGGCACTTCCAGTGTTGTGGTCACCTTTGGTTCCTGGCTTATTATGCCTTGTGGAGCTGCTCTTCTCTTGCTGCTCTCGCACAAATAAAATGAAATTGCAGGGCTGTCAGTTTTATTCTCCTTTTTTTTTTCCTGTAAATACACAGTCCAAATAATTTAGGATGTCCTTTTATATAAAAAGAACAAGAAAATCTGCAGTGACTCTAGGTGAAGGATAAAGGATAATACTAAAGAAGAGTAACAAACAGTTCCAATTGTTACATGCTTACCACTCTGAATATAGTCTGATATTCATATCTGAATATGATATATGCTTTTATATAATTGTCAAAATTCTTTGGCACAACGTTTTTGACAGCACTGTGTAACCCAAAAGTCCCTTTCAAGCAATTTTTTCTGTTATTCTATTCAGCTGTGAAGATTCCCTGCAAGGAGCCTCTCTGAACTATGGCAGCTATTGTCCAGAAGGAAAAACAGCCCTGCATGAGAAAAATAAGGGATGAGATACTTCATTCTACTTCTGTAAAAGGTAATGATAATTATTATGGAAAGAACTTGTACTAAACTGAAGGAGATGAGTTTTTTTAATCAAAAAAAAAAGGCTAAAGCTGGCATATCCTAGATCCTGCAGGGTAAGCAGGATAAGAAGGATGAGTCTGTGGTGTAGGCTCACAGGGGAGGCTGACCATATAGTAGATCATACTGCAAGCACATAGTACACTCCTTTCATTTCTGGCTGTTATGTTTGTTTGTGATTTATTTTTTAATGCTGAGAATTTTTCAATTATTTTTAAAATGGTTTCCTACTGTGCAAAACTTGCTTATTTCTCAGTTGTTCAAAGCAGCAATGCAATTTACACCTTCACTTTTGAGCTTTGACCGTAAGCTGTGATGGACAGAATAATGGTAATAAAGCTTGTTTCTGAAGTAACCTCTAGTCTTCAAGTGCTAAAAGAGAAACAAGAAGATATACCAAAGATTTTTAAATGCTGTTTCCATTACATTAAGCTCAAGTAGAATTAACTGAAGAAAGAATGGCCATGTGCTGCATGACAATGTGCTCAGAAGACCAGTTACGTTGTACCTCAAATTGCCCGGGGAGCTTTTCCAAGATAATTAGCATTAGCCTAATTGCCTTACTGAAGTCAAGGGGTAAAGCAGAGTTGGGCTATGTGCAGCTTATTGCACATGAGAACTTGTAATGATACAGGAATGTTGTTGCTCTCCACTGCAAAAGGTTTATACTGGACTTCGAGATCCTGACAATGACTGTACTCTGTACCAGTATTAGCTTAAGCTCTACAACCCAGTCCCTGTGATTTTTGCCAGTAAAACTGACATTGCATGAGGAAATTGTGCAGCTCGTCGTGTCTCTAGGCTAATGTCTATATTAGCTTCTCTGCTGCAAATTTTCAGGGAGTGATTAGTGTCCAACAAATTTGCTTTACAGAAAAAGTCGGAAATTCCAGTGATGGTGAAGGACTCAGGTGTCTCCTATGCATTTGCTTTTGCAACCTCAAATAGGCTTTAATGCTCCAAACAGAGAAGCAAGGGCCAGGAGCGTTGCAGAAATTCAGAAGCTTAACTTAAAGTACATGACAGGAAATCCTCGGTGAGGCTGAGTATGGAGCCCTCACAGGGCCTTTTCTTGGGCAGGAGAAGGAGAGAACTTGTATGGAATGCAAGGGGAAAGGGCAGTTATGGAAAGGACATAAAGAACGGCAGAGCAAAGATGGGTTTGGGGAATACCGGGGGACTTTGAAATGAGAAGTTCCCAAAGTTCTGGGAAAGTGAGCTTTATGTGGGAAAGATTTAGAGAGTTTCTGAGAGAGACTTAGGGGTATAACTGGTGAAGGGGAGAAGTTGGAATATAGCAAATGGGTTTCCACATGGGCATCCCTCCACAAGAGGAAGGAGGGAAAGGTAAGGGAATCTTGGGGAGAGGTAGAAAAAGGTTTGTTACAGGAGAGGACTGGAGCATAAGCAAGGTTTTTTCTGGGAAAGTTAGTGGGAGCAAATTCTCCCTCTAACTTGAGGAACAAAAAATTATTTTGGTGTGAAGTGCATGAGCATAGGGAATCTTGATTTCAGAAACTGGATTTTGAAACAGGAGTCTGGTCTGGTGATCCTTCTGCACTGCTGAGGACACATTTGGAGAGCTATACCACAGTCCATGCCCAAGAGATAAAAAAGCCATATTGAAACAAATCTAGTGAAGGACCATGGGTATGAATCAGGCCTTGGAGGACATGTCATACAAGGAGAGGCTGAGAGCTGGAACTGTTTTGTTTGGGGAAAAGAAGGCTCAAGGGTAGCTTATCAAGTTTTTATAAACATTTGATGGGAGAAGGAAATATGGAGGCAGATTCTTTCCAGTGGTTTGAAGGACAAGAAACAACGGGAAATGGCTGAGAAATTAAACACAGGAAATTACACCTGAACGTAAGAATAGTCTGTTTTCCTTTTAAATTGTAATCAAACACTTAAATAAGTTGCTCAGAGGTTGTGGAGTCTCTGTTCTTAGAGACTTCAAAGCCTGAGCAACCAGCTGCAGTCCACCCTGCTTTGTGTAGGGTGTTTGGAGCTTCTAACCTCAGCTGTGCTCTGACTCTGCAAGTGTGTTGTCCATATCTGTTTCATTTGAGCATTTTAAAGCCTCTTGGGAAGGACCTAGACAAAATACAGTGAATAAGAAGACAACCTCAAACCTTATCAATATGAATGGGAGCTTTCCCCCTGAATGAATACATTTATTTCCTTCATTAATAAAATCATACTTAAATTATAGATAAACAAATGGTAACATCCAACTCTGATAGGGAATGGGAAATGGATGTTACTGTGTTCTCATGAATCCTTTATTCACCTAAGTGAATTTGTGAGTGTTATTCCCAGTAAATTGCTTATGAGCAAATTTGATAACTAAGTCAATGTCTGCCGAATCTGGGAATTGGAAGACACATTCCTGTCTCTGATTTACTCATCAACCTCCCTTGGGCTTAGCAAAGGTGGCATTTCAGTTGTGATTTTTCCGACTAATAGCACACTTAAAGGAATACACTGAACAAATTAATAACATAATACAAAAGTAATTCAGAGTTCAGTTTACCTTCATGGTCGCTAAGGAATCACATCTGGACTTGGATAAATAAGGGCAATTCACTATTTTTGTGGGAGGAGAATGGGAATTTTTCTGTTTAAGGAGATAATCTACTCCATATTCATGAATATCAAAGAGCTGCTGAAAATACAGGAATTAAGAGTGGTGCAATGGTGGATTAGAATGTAGGTGAAGCCTTTCAATGGGACAGCTCAGGTGATAGCATCACCCATGTAAATTTTAAATGAGTCCAGTGTACTCTGGGCTCTACATTTTATGTGATTTATTTGAACAGAGCCTAATTTTTTTAGTTTCTTCTTTATCTGTTCACCTACCTACAGGTCCTGCTCTAATATTATGCAGTTAGAAGTGCACACAGCATGAATAAAATGAGTTCCGATTTACAAAATCCCTGTGTTTGCTATTGCTTAAGAATCCTGATGAGCTGTAGCAAGCCAGTTTTTAGATGAATGGCAGTTGTAGTGGAAGAAGAACTAATTGGCAAGATAGAGAAATTCTTTAGCAAAATTAGTGACAAATAGAGCTCTCCTCCAGCAGGGATTTTTAGCTCTGTTTCTTCATATGAAAACATCAATTTTAAGGTGCTTCAATAAAAAATATTCCAGTGGATTTTTTTCTGATTAATTCCAAAGTCCTTTAATCCCAGCTGGGTTACTAGGGAAAAAAAAAGTAAAAGCATTGGAAAATAAATGTGTATTGATACATGTGGTTCATATCATAACTGGTTTATATGGTTTATATACCATATACATGGTTTATATTTCCTTATGTATATTGTTCACATAAACCTTTAAAACACTGCATTGCCTGTCCCATACCCATTGTATAACATTCTTTCCATAGGACTCTCAAATTCTCAGTTTCCATTTAGATCACCCAAAGATAAGTATGGCTACTATGATGTCCAGATGGTATCTCCAGAGATGAGTCTCTCCTAAAGCTCCAAAGTTGTTTTTTTTTTCCATTAAAACTCATCTAAATTTGGTGATTCAGTAATTCCATGCTTTCCAGATGTGCAGCTCTTCACAAAAGCACTGTTCAGCCCCTTGTGAGTGACAGCTTGTGAGAGTTGCTGAATTTTCAGGATTCTGTGATCACCACCATACATGGAGGACAGATCTGTCAGAGGGGATGGTGAACACAACTCTGAGCACACAGTGCAAAGGCCTGGACTGAGGAATTTTCTTTCCAAACATCCATCTTGACAAATAAGTCAGTAATGGCTGTTGTCTTTCTTAACTCTCCTGGACTATTTTGCTCAAGAAATTTTAAAGAGGAAAGGGTGATTTTCCTGGCCTTGAGATGTAATGCCGTCACACAAAGTTAAAAGCATGGCAAACTCTCCGTAGGATGTTCAAATTGTTCCTGCTATGCAAGCTTCAGTGACAGTGTTTGGCCTAATTTTAAACTATATGAGTTTTGTGAGAGTGGATCTATCAGCTCTTATAGGACTTCAGTCTTAAAGCATTTTAGTATTACTTTAATATCCATGTAATTTTGCTACTGTGTGAGAGTTGCAGAAACTACAGGAAGATTGAAGCCTTTTAAAAAAAATAATTAGGCCCCATTACTATATTAGTTTAATCTGTTTTCTGTAGTTGACTTCCTGTCCCAATTACTTGTGTTCCACTTAAAGATTTATGTGAGCATGAAGCTGACATCCATGTGTATTCCAACCTACAAATTTCACAAAGATCAAGAAATTTTCAAAGTCATGCCTTAGAGAACTGAAGACTGGAAACAACAGTTGTTTAATCAAAATTGGAGTACCATAAGAATAATCAGAGACAATAATCCACAGACATTTAAAGCATCTGAACAGGAATTTAAATATACTTTTCATTTGATTTTGAATAGAAATACCTAATTTAAATATTTTTTGAATATTGCTATTTTCTCCTTGCCATCTCTCCTTTCATTGTTGTTGTTTGGGTTTTCGTGGGTTTTCTTCTTGTTATCATTGCATTTGTTTTCATCAGTGAAAGGGATGGAAAGTATTAAGTAATTTTTAAAATATTTTTGTGCTTTTTTTCCTCTCAATTTTTTTTACCTAGGAGGTGGAAAATGGAGATGAATTAAAACCTTTGCAAATTAAACTGTGGGTTGATAGGGGAGCACTAGGCTAAGTGCTTGTCTAAGCCATTGTATTAGTGTATAAAGAAATGCCTTCAATATCCTGTCTTGTTTACTTGACAACTGGGAGTGAATATTTGCTTATTTTCTGTAATTATAACTGCCAGGAAAACATTCAGATAATCTAATGTGGTGGCTTCAGTCATTAGTGTGTTCTAAATGGTAAGAAATCTCATAATTACTTGTAAGACTCTTACAGGACCTGTGACTGGATCTTCAACTGAGCTTCAGGCACTTCAGAAATGCAGCTCTTGGAGCCTTTGCAGAGCCTTGTTGCTGAAATTTAAATACCCAGACTGAGTCCATTTGTTTCAGTGCTGTGCATGGTGCTTCTTCTAGGGCTGTGCAGAGCCTTCAGTCCTCACAGCATGGAGCTCTAGGGGTGTAGGGTCATTGTATTTAACCCTCTGGAGCACCTGAAATGGTGTGTTTGGTTTGTGAGAGCACAGTCCTTAAAAGTGAAAATGCATCTGAGTCAGTGCTGGAGTGCTGCCTGCTTGAAGGGTGTTTTCAAGCCCTGAGCCCAAATTCCTCTCCCATCAATGGAGAGAAGCCTTACACCTTCCTGCGGCTGTCTTCATCCAGTCTTGAACAAGTGGGGAAAGCAACTGAAACATTTTTCTCTTTTCTCTTCTCTTCATTCTAGCAAGAGAGAGGCAGTTTATTCCTCTACCAGATTAAGACTTACTGCGGCTATGAGGAGTTAGAGATGGGGCTATATATCCTTGTACAAATAAATAAGGACTGTGACAGTCTTATCCACTGGCATTTTAATCTGTGAAACCATTATTCTTGCTGTAAAAAAGAATATGTTGGATTCAAGGTGAGATGGAACTATTAGGCTATTTATTCTACCCTCCTCAGTATATTAGTCCATAAATCATCACCAATTGTACTGAGTTGAAGTGCTTACCAATAGTGTATCATCTGAGCAGCATCTATTTTTAGTAAAAATTACTTCTGAAATATAGAGTCTGACTCTTTTAGTTTATTACTATTTAGTTTATTATAGTTTTAGTTTTTTCTTAAAAGTTTATCATGTGTTAATACTCTTCACAGCCTTAAGCTTCCTTTTGCATTCATTTCTGTCAGAGCAAACCATGTGTAGTTGACAAAATCATACAAAAGCACAGACTATTCTGTATAGTACAGGGTTTTCACAGCAAGTTATTTCCCTTGATTTATGAATAGATTTCTGAAATTATTCTATGATTTTGTTATTTTTTACATCCTACAAGAAAAAAATCAAGGAAAAGAACACAGTAGTTCAGTGCTGACTATCACACTGATATTGTACAGAAAGATGAAACAGTTACATGGACCCCAGGGTGACCCTTAATGGTCACAATAAGCCCTTTTTGCCCACAGCTGCAATAAGAGCTCTGTTCTGAGTCTCACCACTCAGTCCAGCACTTTGTGGAACTCTGTTAAACTTTGTCATCTGCATGGTTTTAGTAGATGTGCTTTTTAGATCTCCACTAAAGACACAGATCCTCACCTCTGTTGGCTGTCTTCCAAATTTTTTTTCCTCCATTAACCAGCTCATTCTTCATTTAACACAGGCTTCCTATTGCCGATTTTTTGTTTTGTTTTGTTTTTAATGAGGCTGTTAGACAATACTACCAATTCTTCACAATGGCCATTGTGTCTCTGTACCAACTTCTATAATCTGATTTTTGTGATTTATGAGTGTTTAACTACTAGAGGTGAGGCTTTACCAAAGCCCCAGACTGAAGTGTTGGTATTACCTTCTTTCTGTGATGAGGAAGTTAATGGGAGTAAACTTATCACGCCTACCATAAAAAATTCAGAGCTGCCAACTGTTTTAGCTTGTATGTAAACATCAGCTTCCCAGTGGGACCTGTGCCTGCACATGTTCTGTCAGAGTTCATCTCATGCTTAAGAGTAGCACTGTGCAGCAACAGATGATGGTGTTCTAAGGACAGCACTTGTACCTTGATGTGGATTTCCACACGCATAAAAATGATAAGGAGCAGATTGATAAAGAAAGAGCAAACGTCTCTCTCTTAAATGGTCTTTAAGATTTGCACAAGAGGAAAAAGAATAAATTCTTATTGAAAACCAAAATGCTGGACTGATCAACATCCTTCCCTAAGAAGGAAGAGACAGTGAAGGCAATATGAGGTATGAAATGGTAGGACTTTGATAATGGTGTGATAAAGATGTGGTAGAGGAAGCTCCATAGAGTAGAACAGCTTCTAAGTTTTGATGTTGTATCAATGCTTAACTTCTAAATGCTTTACCAATGACAAACACACAAATAATAGATATTACAAACCTGAGCACTGCACATTGTGTCAGTTGTAAGTATAACAGAAGAAAACTGTAACAAAGTGATAGACTTTTTGTACCTTAATAACCCAAAATTTGATTGATCATTAAATTGTATAAAATTGTATAAACAATTAAACATTAAACATTTATCAGTACTTTAAAAGTATTTATAATTAGGACTTTATGATGAAGCCTGCTTCTTCTTCACTGTAATGTAGCACAGTGTGTCTGTTGTAGAAGGCATACAGTTTTAATGAGTTATTCCCTTTTCAATATATTCAGTGAACCTGATTCTCTGAAATGGCAGTGTCAAAGTATATGGTATTGATAGAAAGCACTGATCTAAAGTTTTCTTTACCTCTGGGGATGTTCAAGTCTAGGGTCTGATACAGATAAACCTGTGATAAGCACAGGTGGAACTAAACTGAGTTCTGAGCTGGCAACAATGCTGGCAGTCAAGCCTGATTCTTTTCCACAGTGAAGTTGAGAGGGTGGATAATTATTCTGTATATATGTTCCTGGAGCTATATAAGACTCTTCAGGCTCATTTAGAGTGATCCTTTTCATAAGAGAACAAAAATTATTTAATCCAAAAGCAGACATAACCTCAACATAGATGGAAAAGGAGACATGTAGACAGCAGTATTGGTACTTGGTGACAATAGGGCTCCAGTATATCCTCATTCCAAATTCCAGTAAATTTCTGGCAAAACAACATAATCACTATCAATAAAATAGAAATAACACCACTCATTTTTTAAGTCCTAAACACCTCATTAGAAGTTTCAAGCATAAATGCTGCTTGCTGGCAAGATTTAAATGCAGCGTCAAATCCTAAAAATGCAGAGGACCTGTCATATTTTGAAGTGCAGGGATCTTTGTTTGCATAGCTTTACAAAAGTAGGAAAGAGAAGTTATAAACACAAGCTTTAGAGTGTAGTTAATTTAATGGTACAGGAGGTGATTTGCAGTATCACAATTGCTCTGCAGTGGGAAAAATATGTCCTTTATCATTAGACTGTGGTAGTTTTCTAAAGAGAAAACCGCACCAGTAATGACAACTCAGAACCAACACAACCAATGTGATGCACTGCAACTGAATGCTGGTTTGCCATATCATCTTTTATTTAATCTCAGCTGTGAGTATTCTGGCTACCATAAAATTCTCCCTCCTGATCCTAGGAATGTAGGAGTTGATAGATTGAAACATCCTTCATTGCACAGAAGGGAGCATCAAGAGTGAAGAGGCACCTTTGCCCTGACAAGTGACCAGGGCCAGCCTTCTTTAACAGGTCTGACTGTGTGCAAAGTGGGTTAGCAGGGAAATTGCCTAAAGGGAAATGCTGTGCATAGTGCTGAGAATTTTCTCAGTCAAAAGAGACAGCTCCCCAGTGTGAGATTTTGTAGAACCCCTTCATAAAACTACACATGAATGGACACTACTGAATGTGCTTAACACTCCTCATATTCTGTGTGAATTTGATGGAAATGAGACTAAAATCTCTCCTATTAAAAGGTTAGAAAACAACTCCAGGAAGCCATTTGCTGCTGGTGTAGTAAATTGTCATTATTACACCGCTTTGTGAAGTAAGAACAAAGTTCTTTTGCTGGTAGGACAGCCCTGCTGTGTGTAGCTCTGAAGAAAATTGGAGATATGCTGCAGCAAGTAATGATATTCATCAAGACAATCTTTGCTACTCCTTCCAATTAACGCTTGGGAATAGAAATAATTGCTTCTTATATTATTTGTTTGAAGATGCTGAGTGAGTCATTGAGCCTAGTAAAAGCACTCCAAACAATGCTTTATTCCTTGTCTAGTTCAGACCACCTTATAACTGCAAGCAGGTTTCTTTAATATCTTTGTTGCAGCCCCGTGAGAAACCTGATGTACTTCATAGAACTGCTTGATAGCAGCATACGGGTAGCAAGAGTGGCATGAAAAATAAAGCCTACTTGTGAAGGACTTCACCTATTTATGTGGATCCTTCTACTGCTACACGAGTTTGCATTAGTCCTCACTGAGCCTTTCCTGAGGTCTGGAATGTTCATTCATTTGATGATGGAGACTCATGAGGCGAGGCTGACAGTAAGGGTTAAAAAGACTTTAACACGGAGGCAACCGAACCTTGGACAGAGAGGAATGTTTTAAGTAATCCATGTGTGACTTAGCTTGGCACGGGGAAAGTAGAGTTAGGTTAGGTAGGAATATACCTATAATGAAATGATAAGCATTATATGATTATAGTTTGAATAAGAATCAGGGAAAATATACTTGTAGAAGTTTATGTTATATAGTATAGAGATTATAATGACTGTTTTTCCAAATAGTAAGGAATGGTGGTGGCTTGCAAGAGGCAGTTGGACGAGGTAGTGACTGCTGGCCAGGAATACCTCGGAGACTGGACAACCATTGTATTAGTCGACTCGAGTGTGGCTTCACCTGGGTAACAAATCTGAGGTATATAGTTTAAGTAGATGGAGTGAGACGAGGGGTTAGAATAGTATTGTTCTAGCTAAAATCAGGAGTTAGTAACTAGGGGAGGAGAAGATTCAATGTTTGGTAGTTATGGGCGGAATAAGGGGAGGAATACATTAAACACAGATATTATAAAAGTCATAAGCACCTTTGTAAGGGGGGCACTGATTTGGGCTCGGGACTGCCCCGTGCCCTGGGTGCCCAATAAAAAGCACCTTCATATAATCACCTCTGAGTGGTTGTATGTTCTTCCTCCGCTAACAAGGCCACGTTCTCTGAGTCTCTGTTGGCAGTTAAGACTGGGTTCTTCTGTAATTTGCCTGGAAAATGTCAACAAAACAGCCCTCTGTCTGGCAGTGTTACTGGCTCAGTAATAGATAAATCAAGTAGTGGGCTGTCTTTAATCACCAAATCAGACAAGCAGTTTTATGAACAGGGGATTGAAGGAAACCTGGTTTCTTGTGGGTGTTACCTGTGTACTGGTATAGGCTGTGTATCTGAAGTTAGAGTCATAGCTGTCTAATGAAAAGGGAGTCCATGCTACTTTTTTTTTCTCACAATGAGGACTCTAATGATATGTTTTCTTTTGCTACTCCTCCTCATGAGGTGACAAACTTTTGAGGTTTGCACTACACTGTGGATTTTGATCAGAACTACAAAATTTGTGCAGGCAGAGAAATGGACATACCCAGGTATATATCAATGTAAATAAGTCCTGAATATTAGTTACCTGTAAATTCACTTGCCTCTAAGAGAATCTCTGTTTCAAAAAAAGTTTGCGCTGCCATGCAAGAATGAAGGGAGCTGGTCATGGATCCAGTCTGTCATAATTAAAACTTCTCGGGTGTTGTCTGTCCATTTGAACCACTGACACTCACATCCTTTATTGAAGCAGGAATTCTTATCTCAGAAGGTACCTCTCCGGTTTTTATTGCCTGAGAGGCCTCATGTACCTTCCTCTCATTTTGAGAAATAGAGAAGCATTGGTATCTGTGTGCTTTTTAATCTACACTGACAATAACCATTCTTGTTTTTATATAGAATGTTCTTTTTTGTGCAGGATTTTGCTTTCTTGTTTCTAGTTATTAGGTATAAAATATCACAAGATCTCATAAGGAATTATGGACTTGTATTCTCTTCATGCCTAACACTTCTTGATTTAAATATTTAAATTATTCTGTCAGTCCTGGTGTGAGTCTGGCTTCACAGTCATTGTCAGACCTTGCAGTAAGCTTTAAAACAACATATCCAAAAAATAACAGACACAAACAATCTCACTTTAATTTCTCTGAGTGACACATAGTGACCCTACAGCATAAGTGAGCATGACAAAACATGGATTTTTGGTTGGGATGCCTTGAATCTACCTCACAACTTCTTTTATCTAGAGGAATCTTTTTTGCTGTTTCCCTGACCTGAAATACAGTTCCCTCCTCAATGTTTGTATCAATACAAAATACCTTTTTTCTCAGAACAATTTTGCCAACAGATTGTGGCAGAACATTAGTGTGACAGAATAATAATGATGTTGATGGGAATCAGCTTTTTTCCCAAATAATTCTAGAAATTATTAGAGGAAAACAAAGCACCTATCTTTTATGAACAAGCCCTTGACACAGAAGCTGATGACTTGTCTTGGAAATTGAAAAGTAACACACAAGGCTCATTAGGTGAAAGAGATTTAGAGTGTATTAAAAGCAGCCTCAGTTTAGCGGCTCATACTGACAATAATTTGAATTATTTGACAGTAAAAAATACTTATAATACATCATTTATATTGTTTAAAGTTAAAAAGATAATGTATATCAGTTTAGTGGAGAATTAAGCAGGACCCTGTAATAAGTGAAAAAAAACATATAATCCCTTTTATAGGGTATATAATGAATTATTATGACTAAAAGATGAAGGTGCGTCATACATGTGTACACAAGGACACCAGGAAGCTTGCCTGAAGTGTATAGAAAAGGTGCTGAGACAGAGGCCTGTGCAATGAACTTCTCAGGCTTCATGCATGGCCTTAGGAAGCCTCTGGAGAGGAGGCAGGAATGAGCCACAGCTCACATCTCATGACTGTTTGCAGGTGGTGTTTAGAGACAAGCATTGTGGACCCATCAAAGATAATAAGAACTTTTCCATTGGTTTCTTTGCGACATCAGTTCTTTATAAAATATGGCTTTCATCAGGGTTGTGAAGCCCAATTTGCCTTGGCTTCACTATCAGAAGGTTCTAAAAAGGTGCTAATTTGAAAGGTTCTGCTGGATTTGCCTTTTTAAAGTTCTTTCTAGAAGATACAAGATGACATTGCCATTGCTAATGATGTGTTTGATTGTGATTTTTTCATGTCTGCCTCACCATTGTAAGTCAGGAGCTGCACAACCTGGGTACTCTGGAGTTTTAATAGTTTCTAGCTGACAACTCAAGAAAAAAGGGCTGTGATATTCTGTTGAAATCCAGCAGAAATTTATGCATTCTGTCACATAAATTGTGTTCTGAATAGATAAAAATGGCATTATTTTACTTCAGTGTGGGATTGTTTCTATAATGAGAATACTGGGTGTGTTTTGGCTTGAAATAGGACTACTGGTTGGTGAAAAGGCACTCCTGATCCTAATCTTCCAGCAGAACACTGTTCTGGTCATTACCTTGAACAACCTTTGAGCAGGGCGCTTTACCTCCACATGAGGGCTAACAGACTCCTTAGATGTTGGTGGAAGTGAATCAGAATGCAATCTCAGGAAAAATATGCCCAGATTATCAGCAGCAGAGCAAGACACAGATATGTAAGTTTTTCTGTACTGTCCTGCTCACCTCTGCCTACTGTGGGCAGTTCTGAGTAGCCCCAGTCCTCTCAGAAAAGCATATGTGTATTCTGCTGGCATAAGTAGGTGGATGGCACTTAAATGAGCTGCTCTGCTTTCCGGATATCCTTCCAACCTCAACTATTCTGCAAGTCTGTATGCATCAGTATTGGCCACTCACCTTGCAGGGAAGGCAATGTTTTCCTTCCAGCCAGTTGCTTCTTTCATGTACCAGTTTTATAACTGGAGATGTCAGCACCTTTTACTTATAGAGTTTTTGGACGTTTCCCATATCTTCAGTTCCTCTTGGTTTGCCAAAACTTACCTTGTAGCTGCCGCCCAGCTCTACAGAAAGAATAGTAGATGTCTGAATACAAGTTTAATATTGCTTCTTGGTTCTATGGAGTTCTTCAGACTCTCCAGTGAGATCTTGGTTGAAGAATGAGACTGTCTCTACCATCTCATCTGTCAGAACTGAGTAACAATGTGATTTCAAAAGGCCAAGGGGGAAAAATGCCTTTTTTTTTCTTTTTTTTCTTTTTTTCCCCTGAAAGACACTGGCCTATGAAGGGCATGTTGTCCTGTGGGTCCTCCCAGTCTTTTGTTTACCTCTGCTCTGCACTCTTATTCATGGCAGAGTAGCTGTGAATGCCCAGTCCCTAGAAGTGTTCAGGAATGGGTTGGATGGAGCTCTGAGTCACCTAGTCTAGTGAAAAGAGTTCCTGCCTGTGGCAGGGAGATTGGAACTAGATAATCTTTAAGATGGCTTCCAACCTCCATTTTGTGGTTCTATGACTTCGTTCTTCTTCCCTCTTAATTTTCTACCAGACACACAACATTATTGACTGATGAATAAAAAAAAACAGCCTACAATGCTTGTGAATAGCTCGTGAGTGAGAAGGCTTAAATATGGCTGAAATTGTGAAACCACAGTATATTCTGTTAATTTGTATTTTTATTCTATACATTCTGAATCATAATACCTATTTGAGCAACCTGTTTAATTATTTAGTACTTTACTGTGTACATTATGGTCAGACTTGTTCCAATGGTTACCACATTGCTTGAAGAACCAGGCCACACAGAAGGAACTTGACTGACAGTTCTCTGCAATTGTTTCAGTGGTGTTCTAAAGAACCACACACTGTTACCTTTGAAATAGTTCTAACGAAATCAAACAAGCTTGCATTTCACTTGGTGTCTGCCTAGGCTCAAAGGCAGTGTAAGGCACCCTATAGCTGAATGTGCCATAGACTGTGCAGGTTGGAATGTGAATTTACTCTTGTCTTTACTGTGGTCCAATAAGCAGTCCTTTAAACTAGTACAAGGACAATGTTGTTGGTGCTCTCAAAAGACTTGTCTCATAACTAGCACTGTAACTGGCTTCTACAACTTAAAGTGCAAAATGCCATAAAAGTGTCTTTTCCCTTTAATTAAAGTTTGAACAGAAGGATAAGTTGTCTGGCAGGGCTTGTTCTTGCCCCAGTTTAACTAAAGTATCGCATTAGCAGGTACTGTTGGAGAGTTTGGTAACTTAAAAGGACACAGGAATTTTTCTAACTTTCTGAAGAAATGTTCCAAAAATAAGAATGTATTCACTATCTGCCTATTTCATTTGGAATGCATCAAAGAGCTGGGAGTTCATATCTGCATCTGTTGGCTTCAAAGGCAAGGTTTTGGTACAGCTGAATCAATTTAAGAACTGTTTTCTCCTTGAAAGAGCATGGAACCTACTAGTCCATCTTTCAACTAGGATTAATTCTCCCTGTCTTTACAGCACATTTCTCATTGTGGGAATATTTGTTCAAGAACAGGGCAGAAGGCGGCAACCTCATTACCTGACCACCATGAGACATTAGATAAATCTTTTCTGCCTTTATCTGTGTTGATCAATACAGCAAAAATTCCTCCAGATAGAATTTTCTCATGAAAGACTCTTTATTTTGATTGCCCAGAGAACTGAGTTAATCTGTAACTATGTGTAGGTGTTTGAGAAAAGCGCAGTTTGCATGTCTGGCAGACTGTCTCACTGGGGTGCAGTGAGAGCAATTGGCTTTGCTTTTTATTGATGAAGGCGAGATTCTTGCTCAAAATGCCAAGGTCCAATTTTTCCCCAGGAACAGCCTTAATGTTGAAGTCTCTGCTGGAAGCAATGAGAGAGCAGCCACTGAAAGTGTGGTCCCAGTACTACAGTGCCGTATTCTGAAGAGAGAAACAACAGCTTACCAAGGCAGGCTTGTTTACTTGGCAGATGGTTCTGGTGGCTAAAGATGTAATCCTCATGAAAAAAAATTTTGCAGCTGTCCTTTTGCTGGAGTTTTTTTGCCTCTTTTGGCCTATCAACAGAAGAAAATTTCCAAGTCTTCCTTGTGTGGTTCAGTGTAGACGTAATCAGTTTATTTTAGATGGTTGTGAGAGCTCTGATACTTGCATGGCTTAAGTTGCTGTGAGCATTTGCTGACCAAATATCTACCTGCATCTAACTTAGTCATGGTTAAGAATATGAGTGGTGCCAATAACAACCTCTTCTAAGGCACTCTGTGTTTAAATAACGAAGTTAACCCTCAAAGTTCCTGGAAATGTATTTATCCTGCAAGAAACTTCAACTTGAACTCTCTGTTCATCTATTCATCTTAAATACAGAATTCTCTTTCAGAATGTTAAACAATTGCTCTCTTGAAGGTAGCTCAGGTGAGAGCAAAGTGTCATGCACTGGAAACAGACTGAGTCAAGAAAGGCAGTTGTCTTATTCCAAATGGTCCCTTGAAGACAGAAAGAATTTTGTTGAAAAAGAGACTTTTGAGGAAGTTTGGGGATATTTGGTGCTTCAAGTACTATAACTAGGGAAAGAAAAATGGTATGTCATTGAAAATATTCTTTCCTGTCTCTAGACAAATTTCTGCACCTACTATTATTGAGATATTGAAACAAAAATCTCTCTAAATTAAGCTCTCATGAGAAAGTGCTCAGGCCAGCTGAATTTCTGTTGTAATACTTCAGCCAAAAATTGTCCAAAGTAGGAGCCTGTAGTTGGATAAATTCTTCCTGTTGAGCATCCAGTAGAATCCTTTGAAGAAAATGGAAGGAGACTCTCATAGCTTTGGAAATCACTTATATGTATATCTGTGTTGGGAGCCACCATCGCATAAAAATGTCACACTTCTCGGAGTTTTGACCTAAATCCTGGAGCCCTGTTTGTGACCCTTATTTTGTGGATGCCTCCATAAACTATTTCTAACTTCTCCCAGAAAATCTCTGCAAAAAGACACTTTTATGGCATTTTGTACTATGTCAAAGACGTAATCTGTATTGGTTTTATACAGTCACTAGTGACCCCTGTGAATGTGTGCATAAAGTCCAATTGAAGCATAATAAACCCCACCCGTATTCTAAATGTGAGTGTACACGACAGAAGGAAACCAGCACAAGAACATATTGCTGGCTGTTGATTCTGACACTCTTCCCACACAGTGATTTAGTGAGAAGAGCAACCTTGTAAGACTGTGTCACTGTCAATCTGCTCACATTGTGGAAAGACAAGTCACCAATCATAAAGGGTCTCAGGCAGAGAGATTTATCATCTCCAAAGCAAGTAAATGTCATGACAAAAGGTATAGGACTTCCAAGTAAGTTAAAAAAAACCAAACATGCATCTTAGTATACAATGTAGTACAAACCACAAAAGAGGGAGGAATCATTCTCACGGTGCTGACTGTGCTTGCAAGGATAAACACGGAGCATCTTGAAGCTTTGGCTTGTAGCCATTTTCATCCAATTTTATTGATCACCTATACAAGAAAGGGCTTAGAGTGCCCGTGTTTTAAAAGTTGTCTGACCATCAGCCTTATCAGATGTTAATTGAAGCTGTTTTGTCCATTTGAAGTACAAAATTTTCATAGAATCTAAGAGCATGAAGTCCAGCCACTAACCTAACACTGCCAAATCCAACCCTAAAGCACGAATAAGTGCCACATCTACATGTCTGTTGAATATCTCCAGGGTTGATGTCTCAACCACTTGCTTCCAAGTATTGGAAGAGGGTAGCCTGTTCCAATACTTGACAACCTTTCTGGTGAACAATTTTTTTTCTTGTTTCAGATTCAAACCTTCCCTGGCACAACTTGAGGCCATTTTGTCTTGTCCTGTTTATTGTTATAACTCTAATTACAGTTCTACTGTTTCTAAGACCTACCTTTTACAACTTTCCCCAAACCCTTTGATTTTAAAGATTCCCACATTACTTGAGAGAAGACACTGGCCCCCACCCCTACACCCTCCTTTCAGGTAGTTAATCAGGTCTCCCCTCAGCCTCCTTCTCTCCAGGCTAAACATACCCATCTCCCTCAAATGATCATCAGACTTGTGCTCCAGAACCTTCCCCAGCTCTGTTGCCCATGTCTGGACATGCTCCAGCACCTCAATGTCTTTCTTGTCAGGAGGGGCCCAAAATTGAACACAGCACTCACCAGTGCTGAGTACAGGGGGACAATAACTTCCCCAGTCCTGCTGGCCACACTGTTGCTGATCCAGGCCAGGATGCCATTGGCATTCTTGGCCTCCTGGGCACACCCTGGCTCATGTTCACTGACTGTTGAGCAGCACCCCCAGGTCTTTTTCTGCCAGGCAGCTTTCCAGCCACTCTGCTCCCAGCCTGTGTTGCTGCCTGGGGTTGTTGTGACCCAAGTGCAGAACCTGGCACTTGGCCTTGTTGAAGTTCATGTAATTGGCCTCAGCCCACTGAACCAGCCTGCTCTGATCCCTCTGTAGACCCTTCCTACCCTCCAGCCAATCAACACTCCCATCAAACTTTGTGTGTTGCCTGCAAACTGACTCACAGTGCACTTGTTCACCTTGTCCAGATAATAGATAAATCCCAGGGGACGAGTCACCAACAGGATGTTACTCCATCCACCATCAGCTCTCGGCCTGGTCATTCAGCTGTTTTTGGTCTTTTTTACCCAGCAAAAAGTGGACCTGACCGAGCCATAAGCAGCTGGCCAAACAGAACCTGCACTTCATAAACACCTGCTGGCTGTGTCTGATCCCCTGGTTGTCTTGTACATGCTGCATGATGGCACTCAAGGTGATATGCTCCATGACTTTCCCTGGCACTGAGATCAGGCTGAACCAGCTATAGGTCTCCAGATCCTCCTTCTAACACTTCTTATAGATGGGTGTTGCATTTGCTAGGTGCCAATCAAACTGGGAGCTCCCTGGTCAGCCAGGACTGATGAGAATTGTTTGTTGAGCATTTCTACCAGTAACCTTAAGTAGATCCAGCCCCATCTGACTTGCAATCTTTGGAAAATAAAAATAGCTAGAAATAGCAGTTCAATGCCATGGAAACAGAGAAACTGGCATATTTTGTCTCATCCTATTATAGAGTGAAATTAATTTTTCAAAAAACTTTTCCCTCTCCTGCTGTGTTTTTCTGAGGCTCCACATAGGCAGTAGTCACAGTGATTTGGGCTGATATCTGTGTATGGAAGGCTCATGTTCCCCTGGGTTCAGTAAGTTCTCAAAACACTACCTAAGTTATCCTCTTTTCTTGGCAAAGTGGAATGAGAACTAAGGCTGCTTAGTGTGACAGCTATAGCTGGCCTATAGCTGCACAAAAGGTTTGGCCATGACAGACACTTACTGGACCAACCCAGTTCTTTAGACAGAAGTAGAGAACTCCCGGGTGTGTTACTGACAGGCTGGATTCAAGCTCAAACATGGGGACCCAGCCAATCCCTTTCAACCAGGGATGCACCCCATTGGCCAGTGAGGTGGGTGGAGTTGGGACCTTTGGCCAATCTTGTGTGTAGACCCCGGAAATTGAAGGCCCCTATAAAAGGGGGAGCCGAACAGTAACATCTGGCTGTTGCTGATGGCCTCGGTGTGTGTGTGTGTGTTGTGTTCCTGTCTCTGTCAACAGTGACAGCTTAAGCTGTCACTTGGCCAAATTGCTTGAGCCTGCCGTATGGAGTGTGTGCCACAGTGGTGGAAGGTCTCGCATTGTGGGGAGATGCCTCCTGTTGAACAGACGTCCCACCATGGAGCATGGAAACCATCTGAACCACGCTCTCAGAAGCTTTAGCGCACCTCTCCGAAACATTTCTGCAAAAGGTAAATGTGCCAGGAGCGTTTTGGTTTTTTTGGTTTTGACTTGATGGAAAGTTATGCTGTAACTCTAATTTTTTTCTCACTTATATGTCTTAGTAGTCTTGAATGCTAAAAAATGGAAACTAGAAGTAGCACCCTGTACTTGCCTGTGCCTTCCATATGCTGAAGTTACAATTGCTTCTAATCTTGTACTTAAAAACAGTTCCCAAATGCAAATTTAGCTAAGTGCAGATGCATCGCTAAAGTGTTTTTGAAGTATGAGGTCAATGCTGTTTAGGAAAAACCAGAATGAGACTGATAATCACCTCTGTTAGGGACTTAATTTATTCTAGTGCTATAACGTGTTCCTGTCCATCATTGTCATAGCCATTGCCAGCTTCAAAAGCAAAGTGCAGTGCAACTGCTTATGTTATTGGATGCAACTTTCCCTCACAAGGGAAGAGCCTATATAAAGCAGACAAAGCACTGAAGGCAAAATGCAGGTCTATGGAGTAACAATCACAGTGTTCTCAATTAAAACAATATTAGATACAGGTTTCAACACATGATGGTTCTGCCAGCTCTTTTGGTATGGGTCAGTTTATCTTTCTCTGTCTAAGACTCAGTCTGCAACTTGTAATAGTGATAATGTTGTGAGTTCTTCTGCAGGGAATAGCCATATTTTCAATGGTACAACTATACAAATTGACAAAAACTGGTTTTATTTAATTTACAGTGCCCGTTTCATACTCCTTTAACGTCGCATTTTGAATGGTCTGGATATAGTGTCATAAAAAGTTGTTTAGAGCTGTCAGAGGAAGCAGATGTTAAAGGGGTTGTCGGTGGTTAATCCATTTCTTATGGTGATTAAAGTGCTGGTGATACTGAAACCAAGACTGAAGGGTGTGATGCTGAGAAGTGGTATATCCATCACTAGCTGTGTTAATGAGCTAAAACCTGAGCTGATATCACTACTCATTAAGTAAACAGAATGGTTGAGGATGAAAGGGACCTCTAGAGGTCATCTTTTGATGAGCATCTCTAGGAGCAGCCTCTGTGCTCAAGTGAAGTTGCTGGGAACCAGTTGCTAATGGTCGTGTTCAGACTGGCTTATGAATGTTTTTGGGGAGGGAGATTCCGCTGTTTCTGTGGGCAGCCTGTGTCACTACTCAGTTACCCTGCAGTGCAAAAGGGTTTTCTGCTGTTCTGGGGAAACTTTCTATGTTTCAGTTTGTGCCTATCACCTGGGCACCTCTTGTCACCATGTCCCACTGAGTACCCCACTGACAGATCCTGCCTTGTGTATTCCTTGCACATCCCTTCATGTATTTATACATGATAAAGTGACCTTGAGTCTTCTCCAGGCTGAACAGTGCCATCTGTCTCAGCCTTTCTTCGTAGGAAAGATGCTCCAGTGTCCATTAATCTCCCTTAGTACCAGTAGCCCCTTTGCTGGGCTCTGTCCAATATGTTCACTCCTCTCTTGTGCTGAGGGGCCCGGAACTGGACACAGCACACCAAGAGTGGCCTCACCAGTGCTGAGTAGAGGGGATCTGCTGGGGATACTTTATCTAATGTAGCCTGGGATAATGCTTGCTGCCTTTGTAGCAGGGGCACATTGCAGGACCCCCAAGTCCTTTTCTGCAAAGCTGCATCTGAAGGAAGAAAATCACCAACTCTACGTGAGTTGTATTTTGCTGTTACTTTGATGTGAGGCTGTCAGGTGTAATTTTTGGGGCCCTGTTTTGATTGGTAAAAAAAATGTTTTCCTTTTTTTCTCTTAGACATTAGATGAGCTAGCCCGAAAGAGCAAGCCAGCACTTTCATTCTGTGGCAGATGACAGAAAATTTACATAGTGGAAAATCTTATGTGCTTTGACTTCTCTGTGTTTACCTTGTGTTCATTGGTCATCCTGTGATTAGAGCATTTTCTCTTGCTATGAACCAAGACCTGCCCTTAGTATTGGCCCCTCTTAAAGTGGTGACCTTAGAGGCAAAAAGGCCTCTTTGTAGCCATTGGCCTGCATGCCCACAGTTGTGCTGGAATAAATGTTTTTTTTCAGTGATTGGTACGGCACAAGGTTAGTAGCAGCATTTTGTGTCATGGTAACCTACTAGAGATATTGAAGTTTTTAAAAATTCCATATCATAATTGGTTTCATAAATGGTTCAAGTTGTCTTATACATAAACCCTAAAATTAAAAGTGAAAGTTATATGACAGTAATTTTACATTTTGATTTTTGTATGTCACAGTGCATGGTTCCTTAGCATTTGTATTCCTTTTCAGTCAGGATGATAAAAGACCTATAAAACACTGTAAAACAAAAAGCATAACTAAGTCAAAATGCCCTTCTTCAGAGTAGCTACCTTATATTTTGAAATGCTTCAAGAGGAATAAGGTCTTGCCAGAGCAAAAACAAGTATGTGAATTAATGATGAGAAATCCTCATGTAATTTTCTAGCCCAAGGAAATAGTTAGGAAGAATGAAACTGAAATGTGGAGCAGAAGCATAGCTGCTGTGTTGTTTGATATCATCAGCCCTCACCTGATTTTTTGTAGTAATGCTTTCTATTGTAAAAAAAGTTGTCTCTGTCTCCTATTACTCTGGTGACTCTAGGGAAAAGAAAAAGGTGCTGTAGCTCAGGGCATCACTTCAGTTCAAAGGGCCAATCTCAGAGAAAAAGGAAAGAATTAAGATGTGGGCAATGACAAAGTTCTACCTTTTCACTTTGGCAGAAAAGATGTAAATCCTGCTTATGGAGCACTGAAGAAACATCTGAATTTAGTTTTTTTAGAGCAAGTTCTCCAGGACTATGTAGTGGTTTAGCAGGAGTAGGGAAACTAGTAAGAACTGGTTTTGGTTGAACAATGGACAATGTGTCTCTCATGGACAGCTAATGAGCTAGTAATGAGGAAATGCATTATGTGATAGACTTGGGAGACAGTGCAGAGGAAATGGAGATAAAGCCCACTGGACTTAAGGTCATAGATAAAGCACCAATTTAAATCTACATGGATTTGTGAGCATATTCAGGTATAATGTAGCTTCTGCAAGTTCAGGAGGTCTTGACATGCAGAAAATCGATATATTCTTAGTGTGGAATTGGGAGATCAATTACCCATGGAGAAAAAGCTGAGTGAAGATAAACTGAAGAAGTGCTATTCATAACTTGACATAGTCTGTGTGGTGGTGTGTGTGAAAGGGTCTATTGTAATCCAATTTGCTCAGGTTATTTGTGTCAAAGGTAATTGCTTCATTTCTGACAGTGAAGCATTTAGAGAACTAGCTGCTTGGATTATGTTCTAATGGTAAGATAAGATATATTTAGGGAAGTATGAAAACAGTACTATTTACAGACTCAATGTTTGTATTCAATTAAGGTCAGTGCAAGTTGCAATGACCTCAGTTGTTCTCAAGATTGGGTCCTTACCCATTAGAATCAACTAGCATATTGCTTAAATTCTGCCTCAGTGCTGGCACTTTTTCTACATCCTACTTAAAGGTTGTTCCAGTGCAACATCTCTTTCAAAAACTTTAATAATCCCTAAAGGAATGAATTGGATAAAGGATAAAAGAGGCTGAGTCACATCCTTTCATAGAATGTCCTTTCCTAAAATTTGCAGAAAGAGAAAAAAAACCAAAACAAAACAGGGGGAGAGTGGAAATAAAATAATTTTATTTTAGTATGTGCTAGGGGACATACTACAACTGTTATAGTCACTTCTGGTGTAAGCACAGTAAATAAATTGTGGCTTGTTGCCAATGTTTTCTTCTCCCTGAGATTAAAGCAGAACAAGTGTGAAATTATTCTAATATGAGCATGCAGTCAGAAGCCATTTCTTTTAATTTTTTTATATATAATTTCAGTGTACAATAAAGAAAAGTTCCAGCTAAACACTTATACTTTACTTCCCTACTTTTTGCAAGGCAGCAAATGTGTCAGGCAGAGTTCTAAGTGTCTAAATTATTTTCTGGATCATTTGTAGAGAAGTAAATGCAATGTATTTCCTTGTAGTTTTACACTGAATCATAATGAAAAGAACTTGGCCTAAAGATGCAGCACTGTGGTTCTGAAGATTCTGCTGGGTTGTGACCCAGCAACTGTGAAAATAAATTGAAAGATTTTGTCTTGTGGTGAAATAGCCATGGCACACACCTGTAAAGAAAATGTAGCAATGAAAAGATTTTCACCAGTTATTTTATCANAGGTGTGCAGCAAACTGTGCCAGGCCAGTTGTGGAACATCAATCAGCAGGTTCTCATTGATGAATCAAACCTGCAGAGAGGTTTTTACCCCAAGTCACATGGCCAATGGAAAGCAGAGGGGTTTCCACTGTCATGCCAAGAGACAGAGCTGGTACTGCTTGTTTCACGGGTGGTTTCTGAGCAGAGCATAGTCCACAAATAACCCATGAACGTCCAGTTGGGAAGAGTGGATGTCCACATCTTCTTGTAACCCCTGTAATTTTGTTCCAGTTTCCA
>VWZV01002099.1:62610-80668 GCA_013397155.1 Irena cyanogastra | reverse complement strand
AGCCATTTGATGAATTGATTTTTTTGGTCAATATTTCACATGGAAATATTTCTGCACAAAGGTTGTTGTTAATGAAAGTAGTCCAATATAATGAACTATTTTCTGGCTTTATTAGTGATTTAGTCAGATGCTAAACTGCAGCTAAAAAGAATAAATGTTTTTAAATTTGTGACCCTGGATAACAAGAGCTCAAGTATTCTGCTGAGCCTTCCTGGGCCAGAATTGCTGTCTGTATTAGTAACCCTTAATGCCTCAGTAGATTTATCTTCTGTGAACACTTGCACTCTTGCTTTAAACACGCATAAACTTTCATGCACAACACCCAGCTGGCAGGATTTCTTCAACTCTGTCCAGTACCACATTCTTTTGCTTGAATTGAACATGATAATTTTTACCTTCACTAGATAAACCCTACCTTGTTCCTTACACAGCTTGAGGCTACTCCTGACATTATGGACTTCAGTCATTATCTGTTGCCTTCACAGTAGATCATCAATTACCTCTCTTCCAAAAGGAAGAGGCCTTGGATTACTTGATCATGCCTTGTACAGATGCAACTTGGCATCCTTGACAACTTGGCTGGGCAGCGTTTCAGTCTTGTATCCTTTTTTTAGGGGAAGGTGCACATGAAGTGTACTGCTTGCAAAATTCAAGATAGAAATGCAGGTTATATTTTATACAGTTACTTCAGGAAGCTTTTTGTGTGCTACTTAATAATTTCTAACATTCCGTTACCTGAAAGTTTAGTAGCAGTCATGAACTGTTTATTGTAATGCTAAGATTATGCCTTTATTGGCACTGGTTTGGTCTTCTTGTTTCATATGGAAAGGATTCTTTTTTCTCCCTTTTATGTAACACTGTCTGTAGATTTTCATCTTCTGTTTTACTGTTCAAGCAGTTTCTCATAAATCCTTCTGTAATTCCTATCAGTCTGTCCTTCTCTTTGCTCCACTTAATTAGTGAATATCATTAGCAGATTTGTTTCTGTTAATTCCCATTTTCAGATCACTTATGAATAGCAGCGTGAGTCCTAGTACAACTTGCTGTGGAAAACAATCAGCACTGCTTATCTAAAATATCTCTTATTTAATAAATCTGATGGCCACTCCTAATGGCTGTACTTGACAGCTTGGTATGAGTTACTGAAACTGCTTTGTAAACAATTTCAGGTTTGAATGAATATTTGGCTTATCAAAAGAGAATATGCAATTGAGACTTGTTCAGTGAATAAATATCTTTTCAAGGAAGACAGGATTACTTACAGAACAGCTTGTTTATTCTGTGTAAATGGATAAGCAGACCAATAGATGATTTTAGGAGTAACTACTGAATATAAAACAACTGAACTGAGAGTAACCAGGTGTGAGGATTTGCAGAGTTCTTGGGGATCCTGTTTTGTGCTGTAGAGCCTCTTGTCTCACTGCAAGAAAGTTATTTAGTTGTGAGAGAATGGTTCTTATTTCATCTGTGGGAGCCTGAGACTGTTTGAAATGAGCTGGAGGTCGTACTGGGAAATTAAAACTGCCACTTAAATTTTCCAGGTACACTGGTTTATAGAATTGGCTCACAGCCTTGTGTAAGAAATGTTTTAATACTATCCAGTTATTACAGCATCACTCCAAGCCACTTTTTTACACTATTTAAAAGATTTCTGAAATGAACGTGTGTTACAAGCCTAATAAAAGACTTGGGTAATGAAAGTGAAAGGAAAAAATCTGAATGTTTCCTTCCTAATCCAGCTGAGTTACAGGCTTGAAACTGAAATTCCTGCTGGTCTTTAGCCAGTCTCCTTGAGACTTTGAATCCTTCTGCATATGTTTTATCTTCTGTTTCATACATGAGAGACCTTATCCCTGCTGATGGCAAACACTAGGCAGTATTGTTCTTCTTGTAAAATAAGGCTTTCCCTGCGTTCTAAGAGATGCAGTTGGACATTTTGTGTAACCAGAGTAATACTGGAGGCAACTACTGTTACATTTCCAGCCTCAGGCTATATTATGAGAGGCTAATATATTCCTTACTATATTTAAAAGTACCATTTAAACATCCAACAGTTTTCAGACAGGTCTTCAATTTTAAAAAGAGAGAAAGAAAGAAAAAAAACAAACCATGAGATTGGCAAGGCTGTGATGTGGACTGTTGGAAGTGTTTAGCCACAGTGTGATTTAAGAAAAAATAGCAGTCACATTGTTTTGAAAATTCGTGGCTGTAACTGCTAGTTATAGTGTTTTCTTGCCTTCACTGCTGATGATCTTTTAGGTTGTCTCTGTATGTTACAGAACCAACAAACTTGGATATGATCTTATAATCAATAGATTTGTTGTGCTGTTTGCCTTTTTTTCCACTTGGAGTATAACAGTGGGGGTAATTCTGAAAACTTTGATAGTAGAACAGTTTCAGGAAAGAGTTCTTCGGAAATGTGTATACAAAAGAATAACTAGTTGTCTTCTGAAGTAACATCAATCTTGTGACAGCCTTTTGTCTAAATGCTATAGGTGGAGCCTCACTGTTTCATTGTTGATACATAGATAATGTATTAGTTTGACAGCATTTACTTTACCCTTCTGAAAAAGCTAGAGATATTTCAAAAATTCAGAAGAGCAACCTCAGTTTTGTATGGCACTTCTTGAAATGGAGGTTTACAGGAGAACCGCAGTTAGTAATCTTCTCCATAGTGCTGCAATTCTCTCTTGTATAAACTCACCTAATGTGCCTTTGCTAACGATATGAAAGTGTATGGTATGGAATTTTTAGACCGCAGTGTTGCCAAAGATGTACATTTGGGGAGCAATGAAGTAATGTAATTGAAACCTTTGGACATAATTACGGAAATGGGAAAAACAAAGGCCTTTCACAGTTTGTAGTAATGGCATCTACTACAGTAGGTGGACCCAGTGCAAACTGAGTTCTGTTGTGTGAATTTTTTAAAAAAGTAAGCATCGTGAAATCTGTAATTCTGCCAACATACTTGCCAATAACTTCACAGTATAAGTTCCAAATCCCTAATGTTTAATTATTTTTGATGTGCCAGGCTCTGTGTTTAAAATTATTTTATGCAAATATGCAGATTTTATGTAAAAAATGAATAAGTTCTGTTCTTACACGTGGTATCTCCAGGTAATCATGAACAGACTCCTGCGCATTTTTTTTTTTAAATTGCATGGATGAGTATCTAGGTAAATGACTCAGCTTTTAGGTAGAAAGATTAAGAAATTAGAAAAAAAAGACTGTCAGGTTGAACATGGGTTTAAAGCCTGTTTTGAGTGTATACTGCAAAGATGTATTTCCAGCCGTATCTCCAGCTACAGAAGAGAAACTGTAATAGCTTTTCTAGAGAATGCCTCATTCTTGAGATCTGCACAATGGATACCTAAAGTTCTCTGCGTTCCTTCCTCAAGCCAAGCATGAAGTAGCCTAAATGCTACTAATTTTAAGAGCACTGCAGCCAGGCTTTAGGGCCAGTAAGTGCGTTAAATATTTTTAATCTAAAATATAAATATTTTCCAGAATTCAGTAGACAAACCCATGGAAGATGACGCTTGAATACCGTTCGAAAAAATTGGGTGTTTCATGTAGCCTACAAAAAGTTGTTCCTCCTTGAGCTGTGTGGAAATTCTGTATTTTTTTCAGCTGAAAACTGTTTTGGTTTTTATGTTGCAATATTTAAACACTTCACACATGTCAAAAGTGGCTTCGTATCAGAGTTTGTTTGAATAAGAGGCAGACTAATGTGTAGTAATCTGAACCACAACAGGATGAAATCTCAACATGTCAAAATAACATTTGTTACTTTATTAAGGGTTACAATATTACAGGGGTAATCTAATATATTAAAAACCCTACTTTCAGTTATATACAACACATGCTACATCACACATCATTCTGTGGTAAAGATGTGATGAGGTAATAAGAGAAAAGTATGCAAACACACACACACACAAACGCTCAGTTGTCATACAGGCTGACCAAAAAATATGTTGAACTTCTGGAGGTTTTTACTCTGCCTATTTTATGCTTTTTTTAACTTGTATTTTTTGTTGTAGTTGCTGTTTTGTAATGGGCGTGTTAATAATCTGTTATAGAAACCTATCTCAGAAGAATATTAGAATTATGCCAGTCTGTATTTCATAACTGTGACTGACCTCTAAATATAAATGAGTAAATCTATTTAATAATTTGACAGTAATATTATAATTGTGAAATATGTTAAAAATAACTTCTTTTTGCTACTGATAAGTTCTCTATATCATTTTTAACTAAAGGCTAAGGCTATTAAATAGCTTATAAATTGGTATCCATCATTTGCCTGCAAAGTTGGATTGACCCTTTAATTTATATCCAGCCATTTCTGATTACAGAGGCTACGCAGCAGGTAATCACTGAAGTCCAGTACAAAAATACTGTAACAGTTGTGTAGTATAACATGTTGGCTATAGAGCACATAATACCTGTAATAAATCTGGGTTAATTTCCATGTGCAAGTAGCTACTTCATTTTGGCAAGAAAAATAATTTGTGTTTTTAATCCAAAACATTTGAATTAATGGTGAATTTTTATAGGGGCAGATTATTTAAATGCACATAGGGAAGAGAAAAGGCCAGATTTATCAGGACAATAACTGTTTGAGTATCTGCTCTCAAAACGGAATTATATAGTGCTAACTTTATTCATGGTAGTTAACAAAGATTACATAATCATCACACTAATGTACATATACCAGCTACATCACTCAAAGGATATGATTCCTGTGTCAAATGATTGCTTATAATAACAAGAACAACAATAATAAAACTCTTGCTGTACAGTTTGTAATATTTCCTATATTTGAGAATATTTATACATAACATACAAAAATACTTAAGTGTGGTGGCAATATTTTTATCATCCAAACTTAATTTACAGGGAATAAAAACCAGGAAGTTTATCTACAGTTTTCATCTAAACTGCAAGTTCTAATAGTAACAAGAGGTGTTATGAATGTTATTACAGTTCCTTTTCTTCAGCTCTTTTTCCTGGGATGATTCTTGAAAATATAATATACAAGCCCTCATATCTTATCAATAAATGTACAGTATCTTACATTCCTCATTTCTGAAAAGATAATTTCAGGTAATAACATCATGGCTTTATGTGATTTTTTTAGAACAACAAAGCAAGCAAAGAGAAGAGTTATTTCAGTGAAATGTGTTAGGGTTAGGTCTTATCATCATAACAACTTTCTTTAGTGAATATGATCCTCCCCGGAATTCAGCCCAGTAAACACCGTCCTGATATCGACTGCGGTAGTGTCCTCCACGATACCAGACTCCATTGAGATTTGAGTGAGCACATGCATTGTACCACCATCCTCCCTTCTGGTAATGAGCACAGTTACCTGCAAAAGAAAGCTGCAGTTCAGGCTGAGAAGGAAACGAAAGATCTTAAAGCAAGCAAGTGAAGTACAAAACTTCATTGGTTTTTGTTTGTTTGGTTAGTTGTTCCGGGTTTTTTTTTAGTAACTGTATGTTTAACATGTAGATACCGTGATACAAAGTGAAGTTAGGCTTCTTCAGGAACCAGCTAATGATTTAGGTTTTACAGATAGACTCCTTCTTGTTACTTTCTCTTGCCTGAAAATCAGTGGGTGTTACTTTCTCAAATAACCCTTCATAGCCTATTTTACAGACTCTTGTCTAGTGTGAAAACTTTTAATTTTGGTGTATGTGTAAGTGTTGACACATCATAAGGTATGAAGGTACTGATATTCATAAGGTACTAATTGAAAAAAAACTCTTGTAAGTGCAATTCTTTTTTTGGTTTTTTTTGTTGGTTTGGTGTTGGTTTGGTTTTGGTTTTTTTGTATGTATGACCATAAGTATTTTTCCTTTTTCAAAAAAAAGAGCTAAAAAGGGGTGGGGCAGGCAGGGATGTAAAGGCAGAAATGGCAAGGCAGCTGAGAGGGACCTCTTACCTGTATATACGTCATGGTCCCGGTCTAGCGTGGTGAACTGTTTGCCGTTGTGCCAGGTGAAAGAATCTCCTGCATTGCCGTTGTAGCGTCCCAGTCTCAGCTTGTAGTACTCACTCTCTGGCTCCAGTCTGAAGCTGGCATACTCAGCAAATACTTTTCGACCTGACCAGTCTTCCATTGTTATGAGCAGTTTGTAGTTGCCTTGATTTGTTAACCAATAAATGTTTTCTAATCCAAGCCAATATTCTCCATCTATATTACCAAATCCTTGCTGTAAAGGAAGCAAGAGAAGTATGTTAATATCCTGCATCTGTGTTAGTGGTAAATCTGAGTGTATTCTTAAGTAGAAAACTGCAGTAACTTATTTTATAGAGACTTCCTCTTCTGGAAAGGTAAACACACAAGTTCTTTTTCAAGTAGGCTCTTGGCCAGACTCTAATATCAGTAAGCTTTAGAGGGTGGAAAACATTAATCAGCTCTCTTGTCCTAACCTTGTATGTCTCCCAGTTCCTGAAAAAGTTGACAGAGCCGTCCAGCCGTCTCTGAATGACAGTCCAGCCACCAGGGTCATGCCTTTGGTCACACCAGACCTGCATCAGCTGGTTTGTGTTTTCTGGTTTTACAAGATAGATGGAGCTTGTGTCATGGCCGTCTTCTAACGCTTGTAGACAGTCTCTCCAGGGCCCTGTGTCAAAACAGAAAGGTTCTGCATCAAACTGCCGTTGAGTATTTCTTTAATCCGGGGCAGTATTTGAGTTGGTAGCTTTTTATACTAGTTTGGTTTCACTGAACAGCATATTTATTTTTCCTCTTATTAAAAGATGAGTGTCCACCAAGTGTTTTCAAATAGATTCATTTGTAGCTTTATTCTGGTTTGTAAGTTTATTTCTGGAATATTTCACAATTAATTACTGATAAAGGTAGATTTAAAAAAAAAATAAATTAAGGCAGCTGGTACTTTTACCATCAATTATATCTTTGAAGAAACTAAATATGAATGACTCCATAGATAAATAAGAATTTCCTTTAGAAAACAAAACAGTACATTTGACCTTGATTATGTCTTTGCGAAATTAACCTTTTTAGATCCCCAAAAATGTCACTGGCACAGATATTAACAGTAGAAGCAGCAACATAAATTCAGGCTGTAGGTCTTAACTCCTGCCACCTTAATAAATTCCAATATAACATAGAAATTAAGATTTTTTTTTTTTAACATAGAGTGCTTGTGAGAAACTTTATATAAATGAGAGGACTCAATATACTTTGCATTCACAGATATTGCAGTTAACACAGTCTTGTTTTCAGAAGGAGAATGAATTTTTTCCTCAGTTTAATAGAGTCCATAAAGAGCTTATGCTTCTTGAAAGTATCTTATATTCCTGATTTTTCAAGAAATTTTCTCCAGTGGTAAGATAGATTTTCTTTTAATGAGTCTAAGAAATTCAGATATAAATGACATGTAGTCTGTGTTGATATCTGCAGATAGACTCCCCTAGCTGCTTTGCTTCCTCAGCAGAAGAGTGAAGTCAACAAGAAATCTTCGGGAGTAGAGATTAGAGCCCCCGGATTGACTCTCCCTGCCCACTGAAGGAGTAAGGCTTGTCAAATCTTCTGACTAGGAGCCTTACTGAAGCATATACTGCTATCAAGGGTAATTTCTGTTTTAAATTATTTCAGTCCTATGGTTTTTCATAATTCACTGTCCAACACCACTAATAGTACTCAGCAAATGAGTTAGAAATAATTAGTTTTAGAGAAATCATCTCAGTGTTTTGGGAAAAAACCACTTTTTTGGTATTTTTAACTATTTTAATTAGCAAGTCAGTGTATAAAGAGGCAATCCAAGTCTTTGTTCTGTGGATGCTGTGTTCTTGTTGCCTCAGGCATAATCAGAGACTGTACCTGGAGCTGTGCTTATAAGCCACTTCTCCATTTCTTTTGTGGCTGTTTAGATTTCTGGCAGTTAAAATGTAGATGCCGTGGTCTTGTCACACAGTTGCATGGCTCATTATGAGTGGTGGGAAAAAAATGTTAATGAGCACCAATAATTTAAATTGCACTGGTTTATTTTATCACAATTTGTATGTAGTGCCACTTACTAAAGTTAAAAAAAGTCATTATTGAAGAACTTCTAAAATAGTCAAAGAGCTTTGATCTTCTCTTTGTAAACAGAAATATATAGTAGTATGCAGTGTAGTATTTGCACCATTCTAATCTTGCCTTTTCTTTTATGGTACATGGCAGCAGTGCTCTACTTTTTCTGAAAGTGATTTAAGATGAACTATTAGAAGTATGTGAAAGTAGAATTTGCTACTACTTTTTCATGCCAAGTGGTTTTTTGTCATATTATAACTTTTCAAAATTTTAACTAGGATATTTTCCCTTGAAAAGGAAGAACAGCCTGACTTTAAGATAGGTAGTTTTGATAAAACCATCTCTAGGGAGTAGTAGAATCACAGAAAGGCTTGGGTTGGAAGGGATCTTGAAGTTCATCTCGTTCCACCTCCTTTTCACAGGCATGGACATCTTCCACTAGACCAGGCTGTTCCAAGCCCCATCCAGCCTGGTCTTTGACACTTCCAGGAATGGGGCATCTACCAAAAAAACCAACAAAAAAACCACAACCAGAAAACAAACAGTGTGGACAAAGTTAACAGTGAAGCTACTCAGACTAGTAAGACTGTAGTAAGTCTGTGATAAAGAGAGAATGCCGGTCTACTACTTTTTGAGAAAGGGAGGCTCTCAACAGATTAATAGAAGACATTTACTATTTTTTCTTGTATTTTGCTCCAGTTTTCATTGTGCAGGTTGGCAGTGATCAGGTGATTACTACAGTCAGGAGCTTTGGATAAGGTTGAGAACTCAACACATAGTATAGAAAGGACTGGATAAAGTATGGGTGGAATTTTTTCCACTGGCTGGGCAGTTGTAGTGGTGGGCTTTGTTTGTTTTGTAAGATGTTGTTTGTGGGTGTCTTTTTGCGGGTTTTTTCTAGTTCCATCCAGACATCTGACTAAAGCATCGTTTATGGCATTAATTTTAAGGAGAGATTTTGTTTGATATGTGCTTTGTGAATGGAGAACATTCTGGAGGATGAGGAAAAGGTATTAAATATTTCTTGATTAAAAAGAAATGTGAGGAGAGGGGAAGGAGGATATCCTGGAAATAAAAGCTTAATTAGCTCAACTTCAGTGGTTGGAAACTTGCCTGAACAAATAAAAAGCTACAAGTGAGAAAATGAGAGAATATTATAATGAGTTTGTGCAGAAGAAACATGAAACTTTTTTCTGATAAGTGATGTGATCTAGGGAGAAGAAACAGATGTGAAATATTATCTTAGAATAGTGGACTGCCAATGGGACTTCTGGAGATCGATGTGAAAAATTGCTGGATAACCAGCACTTCCTCAGGTGAAGATCTGGGATTTCTACAGGATCGCAAACTGGTTCAGAATTAGCGTTTTAATTTTCAAAAGCAGGAAAATGTATGAGAATAGATCAGCAAAAGTACTGTGCACCTGAAGTAACCTTTCTGTTCTGCTGTTTGATAGTGAATCCTCAGCTCCAGTTTAAGGACTTGAAAGCACAAGGAGGATGTGGACCAATTAACAAGATTTCAGAGTGTAAGAGAATGAAGGGGAAAGGTATTTCACTTGCAGAAAGATAGGGGAATACTGTTCCAAGCTTGAACCGACTTTGAGATTGAAGTAAAGATGGAATTATTAGAGAAGCCATGGTGTATTGCTTCAGAAGAATTGTAGTAGACCTGATTTACTTCTGAGATTTTTCCTTACATAGTACATCAGAATCATGATATTTCTGGCAGAGGTTTTGCATGCCACAATGCAGGCTTTGGTGCACTATCTTTGGAAATTCTGTGAAAATACTGCTTTGTATCCAAATTATTTAGAGACTTACAGACTTAAGAGACTCGGTGCTTACTTCCTGAAGTTTCTTTCATTGTAGTATTTCCATGGAGAAACAATACAGGGGTTATTTAGTTTTTAACATGTGGCAGTTACGTTATTTGATAATTGATGTCCTTTGGAATATTTTGCAAATAGCCATGAAATACGTTGAGTGCAGTTCCTCTGCATTACTCTGTTTCAGTTAGCTCTGAGTTCAGGGATCTGTGACTCTATCTTTTTTTCTGAAGAAGGTATGTGTTGTCCACACAGTGAAGAGCAATATGGAACACATACATGAACTGGTTTGGGTTTGGGTTTTTTTTTTCTGATGTGGGACTGTAGGTGAAACTGAATTCTTTACCTGTTATTATGTTATAACGTAGATCAGTTGATCTCTAATGTGTTTTTGCATTGTCAAATCATGTTTGTGGCAGAACTCCTAAGACTTTTAATAAGGGCTGTATAATATCCCATTACTATTCCACCGCTTGCTTCCTTTTGCTCCTGTCTAGAGCACAAGTGCCCCATATAAGGTACACAGCAGCTACTTACTCCTTTTTTAATTACACAAGCACATTATCAGATGCTAGATTAACAAACTTGTAATAACTTCATATGTTTACACAGTCTCAGACTCTTTCAGATGTCATGAATTGTAGCAGTTCAGTCTTGAGGAAAGGTAAATAAAATTTAGATGACTTCATTAGTAAGATTTTTCTAAAAGTCCTTTATCTCATACATGTAATATAAATGATGAGTTTGTCTTAGCAAAGTAACATGAGAAAAATCTGTGGGGCTAGTGTGTCTGTCTTAAGACATTCACAGTTAATTTTTTGACTTTCTTTCTGTGTTTCTACTACAGCATATATGTAAAATTCTATTAGCTAAATAAATTCTGACTGCATTTTTGATATTACAGTTAAAATGTTGCCCACTGCATATTAGCATAAACCAATGTAAATGTATCAATAATATTACTTACCAGATGGTTTATCAGTTGAAGTTGGAATACTAGTAACTGCAGGCATGGTTGGTAAGGTAGGTGGCAGAACCTTTAAGTTCTGATCACTTTGAATCTCATTAGTAGATATCTGGTTATTGATGCGATTGTAAGTAGGAGGCTGGTACACTTTAATTGGTGGTTGTGGAGTTTGTGGCAGTGGCTTTATGGATGGCATTCTTTGACAATGTTCTTCCAGCTGGGCAATTATTATTGTCTGATTATTGGCAATTGACATCAGATGTTGATACTTGTGCTCTAAGTCTTTGTATTTATTTGCAAGCTGCAACATGTCTGCAGTTTGGTTCAAAATCTTATTTTCAAGTTGAGAAAGTTCTAAGGCATTATCACGTTTTCGGATAATTTCATGTAATAGCTGCATGTAGAGTTGTGTGACACGAGAATTCATATTTCTGCTCTCTTTCCTTAAGAGTTTAACTTCATTAACAATTCCACCATCCACCTCTACCAGTTGCTGGAGAGTTTCTATTTGTCTCTTTTGTTTAAGAAGTTCATTGTTAAGTAACTGTAATTCTTGTTTATTTACCCTGTTTTCAAGCAGAACTTCAGGCTCCTTAGAATTAACACAAATAGCACCTGTCACTCTCTGCTGAGGTACAATAAAGGTGTAGGTGCATTTGTCCTGTGTGTCACTGGAACGCTTGTATCTGTTCATATAAATGAATCCTTGAGACTTTTCCTTGTCATTGCCTTCAAATTCCTGTGTTTCACTTGTAGTAACTCCCACAACAGTTACTAGCATTAAACAGATGAATCTTGTTGTCATCATGATCCTCTAGTTCTGGTCAAATATTCTTCTGCAAAGAACTTCCTAAAATCTGTTTTAAAATAAATTTAACAGTAAGTAGTGAGTAGGAAATCAGTGTGGATTTACAAATTATAATCTCTTCTAAAACTTTCAAAATAGTACATAGTAACTATGTGTACAAATGAGGTATTTTTGTTGTCCAGCATCAACTTCTGTTGATTAAAGGGGACATCACATGGTGTAGTTGCATCTTTCTGTGGTCAGAACTGTAGTTAGTAGTTGCTAGTTCATCTAAAGCCTGCCAAGAACCATAAGAAAGTAAGCAATAAATACAAGGATTTGAAGAGTCCTTTCTTCCAGGAAAATACCACAACAGTTTTCAAGATTGGTGTTTTCATTTAAATATTAATTACACTTTCCATTTCTTACAGTTAAAAATACAACCTTTAAATGTAAATAGAATGTAAGTTAATATATGTCTTAATGCTGCTGAAAGTTCTAAAAATATTAAACAGTTAATTCGCAGTATTTTATAACTGCATTTACATTGCAAGAGATACAGCTTAGGTGACATGTAACAGTTTTACTTTATTCAGCAGTATTGAACTTCCATTGCTTAAAAAAAAAGGAAAAACTTATTTTACATTGGTCCTTAATAACTGTAAGTTAAAAACTCTACTAGTCAGATATTATAGGCAATAAAATCTGTTATTTTTCTAGACTAGTAGAATTTACAACTGAAACATTTATTGTGACTCTCACTGGAGACACTGTCTCTACACTGAGCCTAGTCATCTCACTCCAGAGTCCCTTCTTGAAAGGGGAAAAATAGCTGCATATGTGCATGAGTGGACAGTGATGATGCATGATGATCTAAATCAGCTGGTAATGTCTACTGGCATACTGCAACAGTTGCCCTTTGGTGAAATTTCCCTAACTTAGTTCTCCACTCAGATTCATATTCAAGGTGGACAGCTGAGGTCTTCACAGTATCTCAAAAAATAAGTCAATACCAGAACTTTGTAGGCAACAATAGACTTGGAAACATGGGCTTAGTATTGTCACTGCTGCCAGAAATACCCATGTCACAAACGACTCTCTTATCAGCTATTTGAACAGCACTTTAATGTCGTGTATTTCTAAAACCTTTTTGTTGTTGATTTTTAATACTCGTGTATATGCAACGTAGTTTTCTTAAAGAAAATTAATGAAAAATGCAGTATGGAGTTTTTTCACTGTATAAAGACAGATACTTTTTAACCAAGGTGGTGTTGCCGCCATGGTGTTTTTCTTTGCTTGTAAAACATTTCTCATGGAATAATCATTCAGTATTTAAGTATGTATCACCTTACTCTTTGGTTGTCTTTAGTACAATAATTTTTTAAATTACATGAAATGGTGACACAGCTGTGAGAAACTGGAGTGACTCCAGCTGAGTACACCCAGCATGGCTAGCTGGAAGCTGGCAGACATGGTGAATGAAGAGGAGCAGAAGGAGCGAGGTTTGTGTAGCCTCCAGGTGAGAAGGTAAAGAAAGACATGTTCAGCTACTTACTGAGTGTTTGTAAAGAAGATAAATTCTTTTTGGTAGTGCACAGTGAAAATATATGGTGGATACAGATTACCTCAAGAAAAAGTTGGGTTTTATTTAAAAAATGAACTTCATTGTGAGGGTGACTGAGGACTGAAGAAATCACCCAAATAGGTGGTAGAATCTCCATTCCTGGAAATACATGAAGTTTTGATTTAGGTAAGGCTATGAGCAGTCTGATTTAATGTTGAAACCAGACTTGCTCTATAAGACAAAGATAAGGTCCCATCCAGTCTAAACGGTTTTATGATTCTAGGCAGCTGCTGACTTTTAAGAGAATTTTTTTTTAAATTTCAAGCTTAATGCTGGATATGCATTCTTTATTCATATTGAGAAGATATATGGTTGTCATTGTGTTTTTCTGTTGTTGTGAAATAAGCCATAGATGTTTCTGTAAAAGAGTCAAACAAAGTGACCAGGACTTAATCCTTCTTAAAAATTTTTGGATATATACTTTTTGCCTCAGTTTCTTGTTTGGAATAAACTCATTTTCATTTTGCAAGTAGAAAGGAGTTGTGCTGTATAGAACTTTTCAAAGATCTTGAAAACATTTCAGATAAAAATCTGGAGTTTGACACGATTTCTGTAAGTAAAGCAGTGCTATTTGGAGCTCTGGAAAATAGGGAACATAAATTCACTCCAGACAGCTTTAACTTGCATAATCAGCATTTGCACAGCAGGTCACACTTGGAAAACCTGGCAGTTTTCCAGGCCTCGTGTTCCTGCACAAATGACTGGTTTTGCAAATGTCTCTTGCATATAGATGTACAATAGTTTTATATTGCTGTTGGAATTTTAATATCCTTTTTACCCCCCCTCTAAACCTGTACTTATTGTGACCACTGAAAAGAAACTTTTTTCCTCAGAGTTCACTTCTGTCTGTTACAGCATCTCATATCAGCATCTCTTTGCTCTGAGTATGGCTTTGGAGTGCCCATACTTTTCTGGGCTGAAGAAAGAGCAACACCTAAGAGATTTTTCTCCTGATTTTTTTTTTTTTTTTAAGAACTGTGTACGAAAATAATACAGAGTTCATCAGCCTCATTATAATGTATCATCATAACGATCATCTAGTCCCACTGCCTGACCATGTGGGTGACCCTGTAGGTACCCGGTTTGTGATACTTGGGAATGGGGCTGTGATCCAGCCTCATCCCCAATGGGCCTCAACTGTGGAAAACAGGTGAACAGCATAAAATGTAATGAAGGACACAGTTGCGATGCATAAACTGTGAGGGGTAGAAAAGGGTTGGGCTTAAGAAGCAGGAGGAGCAGATGCCTGCAGCCATCGGAGGCTCATGATGTTGCTCTGTCTGGGCAGACAGGCTGAAGCCTCCTAACAAGGTATGGTGCCACTCTAGATTATTATGTGTTGTGGCTGTCTTAAATGTGGACTATGTTGTGGAGTATGCTGTGATATGACCCCTCTCTAGGAAGCCTGTTCTAGGGTTTGACCAGT
This sequence comes from Irena cyanogastra, assembly GCA_013397155.1. NCBI lineage: Eukaryota > Metazoa > Chordata > Aves > Passeriformes > Irenidae > Irena > Irena cyanogastra. The sequence goes on along the minus strand of VWZV01002099.1, from coordinate 65,989 downwards.
GGTTGCAGATGGCAGGCCACCAGTGAATGACATCACCATAATTAGACCATCCTGAAATGTTTCGCTGTCATGATCTTGCCTGCATGTCACCTTTTCTAAGATGTTCTTCTTATAAGAAAAATCAGTGGAAAAAAAATGACATTGGTTAGAGAATGCCCCAGTACAAACAGAAACAAGAACCATATTGTCATCAGCTGTCCTCCTTCCTGCAGTCTGTATATGATAATTTTATAAGTCTCTTACTGTTTGGTTTAAAAAAAATGTGTTTAGAATGAGGCCTATTTGTTGCATATTGGGAAGGACTACCTACGTGAATAAATGGCATTCCTTCCATTCTGCAGTTGGATTAAAATGAAGTTCACAACATGGTCATTTGAACAGTTTTCAATGATTAATCTTTCAGGGACAAAAAAGCTTTCTGGAATGGAGAAAGTAGGGAGGGAAACCAGAGAAACATTTTTAAGGAAGGATTTAATGCTTTTTTAATACCTTCCTCTTTGAATAGTAGAACATCAGATTCTTAGGACATTGGGATTCCTTCCCAGGTGAGAAGATCATATCTGATGTCTAGGACATTAACTTTCAATTTTCTCCTGTGCCTAGTAATTGCTGATACTCTTTGTACTTGACTGCTGTCGTTGCTTGCTGATCACTCAGTTCTTCCTGTTTCTCTGGTTCCCTTCCCCTTGCCCTCTGCCAGTAGCTCTTCTGCCATGGACTGGGTGGAAACTATATTACTAGGGCCATATTTGTCCCCACTGCAAAATTCCACTTGGGCAGCTGTAGACTTTTCAACCTAAAAGCACGCTTACAGGTTTGGGGCAAATTTTCTTAATTACTGGAAATAGAGCATTGTCTGTCTCTTACACATACTGACAAAACGTTAACACATAAGCATACCAACAAAAAACAGGTGAATGAAGCACACTTAAAAAGTAATTATTTTGGTTAAACATCAAACGGAGCGTCTGATTAGACTGACGTGATTTCATTATTTCATTTCTAAATTCTGGCTGTTGAAGACACGTACTCATAAAAGCACTTTTCATAGCAATTGAGCTAGGGCAAACTTGCCCTAGTGCAGATATACCTCAGTTTTGTGTATGTCTACCCTACTTGGGGAATATATTTCACTTTTTATTCAGGCAAAATACTTTTTTTTTTTTCCCCCCCCTGCGTCTTTTGCCAGTATAACTGCATTTGCATGAAAATGTTTGGCAGCATTGTTGTGTGGCATCTAATTGTAGCAGCTTTATACTCCTAGCCACCACAAGTGCTTTAGTTAAAATATTGGCTTGTATACCAGGTGTTTGCCTATCTGTGTACATAATTGGAAGTAGGTGGTTTGCTCATTCAGTGTTTACCCAAGTAAGGATGCTTCCATGATCTGGTGACAAAAGAGGAAATCAATTTTCTGAAAAGGATGTTGGATGTTTCAGCATTTGATTACTTTTTCTGTCCTTGAGAGAGAAAATGTAAATAAAATTTTACTTTGGCTTTGCTTTGAAACATTTTTCTGTCCTGTATTCTGTCTTGTTTATATGCAGCTTTTCGTTAGTCAAAATGTGCTACCTTTTGATTTTTATAAATATCTTGAAATTGATGCACTTCAACAAGATTTTAGTATTTTACAATATAAAATTATACAGATGTTTCACAACCTATTGTTTAATCAGTCATGATCCTGAAATTATAAAGGTAAAAATACTTCTGCATGAAAAAAATTACAAAATGTTTGGCAGATGTTCATTTCTATTTTCAATTGGCTTCCCTTAAGAGGGAGCATTAACGGTAGCAATGTCAGCACTATGGTCTTTTTGGGTTTCAGCTATTTAAGCTACGTACAATTTGCATCATATTGGACAATCCAATCTGTATACCTATTTTCATTATTTGTTGATTTTGATGCCATGCCTCGGAGGACCTCATTTTTACTAAAGAGACTGGTTAACTGTCTCTTTCAGGTTGTACGAAATGTTTTGCCTGTGGAATTCCGTGTACAAGTGAAGGTCTGTCTCCATCAGATGAAAAATATGACATACAATAATAATCAGAGAATCATTAAGCTTATCTGAAAATTCATAGAATCATTAAGCTTATCTGTAAGCTACTGGCTTATCTGCTAGTAGCTTTACAATGCTGTGGCTGTTTTTGTTGAATTAAATTTGTTCATAAAAGAGACGCTTGCCATATTACTCTGCGAAGAAATGTGTATATGAAAGCCTGAGTATATAGTGTCAACACTCTGGCATCTGGAGTGGTTTTGAAATGTTGAGTTTGTCAACCATTGGGAGATTGGCGTTTTGTGTCTAGGAGTTTATACTACGTCCTTTTTATACCTGTGTTTTTCAGTGTTCTGCAAAAAGTAGTGCTAAAAGAGCAGGAAGACTACTGGATGGTGGCTGAGCACTGAGCTTCATTATGTGTTGCTTAACATTACGAGTCATTTTAAGGAGGAAAGGTTTTGATACTTAAAAGACATCACCTGTACCATAGCATTTTGGAAAAGTACAAAAGCAAAATAATGATCTGTGTGAATCTTGTGTAGAAAACCTCAACTAAGACAAATGGGAAAAACAATTGCCTGAATTTCATACCACAATAGAAGTTCCGTATCTTAAACTGTATTATTATGGGTTATTTCTACAGATAAGGAACATAACAGATCGCAGTAGGTAAAAGTAATAGAATTGCTTCTTGCTTCTGCTCTTGTGTTTCTATGTAGAGTAAACTGCAAGAAAGCCAGTGAAACATAGGTGCGACGTGGTCATGCGTTGATCCGTGGACAGGCAGCTTTTGAACACATGATAAATGACACTCTCGCTACCCTTGGAGATTCTTTTACAGAGAAGGCAATTTTCTGTGCTAAACCTCAGATATAACAAGAGCATTTCTGGGGACTTGAGTAGCTATTTGGATTGCAGTATAGTTTACTGCAAAGATAAGAAAAAGTATGGTGGAATTGATAGTGAGAACCCGGTATATGATGCAGACAACGGCAAACTTTAACAAGTTAGAAAAGATTTTTAGTGGCTTGTATGCTGCAGCTGAGGAACTAAGGAGGTATTACTAGTTTACTGGGCTATGATAATTATTGTAAACAAGGTGATGCAGTAGGTGTCCTACATGACTTAATCTTAAGCAGAATGCTCAGAAGCTGTCAAAATAAAATAGGATTGTCCATTTAAGTCATTGTATCTTTGGGATAAAAACTGTTGTTTTTACAATAATCATTGTCACTCAGCCTCCCTAAAAAGGCTCCCAGAGTATTACATACCTTAGAAGTTAATTTCAGGATTGTGGGCGTTAATTTCTTTTAATATTTCACCCCATTTTCTATGTAGGGTTTTATTTTTGTGGTGTGGATTGGGATTTTTTT
>VWZV01002099.1:0-62573 GCA_013397155.1 Irena cyanogastra | reverse complement strand
GGGGGGGGTTGGTTTTTTTTTTTTGTAATAGGTGACTTCCATTTAATTAAAGAGTGGATAGGCAACCTCTTGACACTCAACATTTATTTCCATCTCTAGAAATTGCTGTGACTGAGGAAGGGCTTACAGTCTAGAGGCTAGATTGTTAAGAGTTCATGTAGGTCCAGCATGCCAGAACTGAATGCACTGTAATTACTCTCACATAGCAAAGCCTTTTAGAATACCCAGATAGGTGAAAAACACACATATAAAAAGGATAATACACACACTTTTGCATAACACTCATATTTTCTGAAATGGTTGCTTTGACTATGAAGAACAACTGATACCGTGCATGCAGATGAGCTCATTCAGCTATGCTAAACCACTGTTAATCAGCTCTTTTGTGCTGGTCATATTTAATAAAACAAAGCTAGGAGTCCTTTTGGTGGGCTGTCTTTTCCTCCATACCTCTGATATGCCATCTTCTGTGCAGAGTCCTCAGACACAGGCATATAAAGGAAGGCATGTTCACAAAAGGCATAGTGTTAGCTATGACAGCATTTATTCTCGAACAGATAAACTGCTGTATTTTATTGTCAATTCATATGTAATTTGATAGCTGTGCATTCTAAAGAAGAAGACACAAACAGCTAGTAACACATCTTCACTGTTTAATATTTTTGTCTTTGATAATGGAAGGTATTTCTAGATTAGTGCAGTTTTACATATGAAGCAGTTTTTCATATGCAGTTTTGCATATGAAGCAAGGGTGTTGAAAATGTAAAATCCTGCTATGAAAAGATCAGAAGGGTTGGTTTTGCATTTTCTTAAACAAATCTTAGGTTTTTGCTTCTGCAGAATCCTTTGATAGCCAGTGTTTGTGGACTTAGAGTTAGCTGGCATGTTCCAGGCATCAAGCCAGTAATATGATCTGGATTTCACAACACCACTGTGATAAGACAGACAAGCATGAGTTTTTTGAATCTGCTTGCTTTCCTACTCCCTGCCCCTTCTCTTAGAGCTCATGCTCTGTTTTTACTCCTTCACACATTTTCTTCCATGGAATTATGTTAATTTATCCTGTTAATTTTTACCTCTTGAAGGTAATCTTCAAACTTATTGTGCTGTTTGCTCTTTTCTAAGAGGATGGACTTCCACTGCTGCAGGGTTTCTTTTAGAATAAACTCAAGTCTTGACTTTTAGTTGAAAAATATTGCTGTGAAAAACCTAGATAGTGATTTTTTTGTTTGCTTTGTGAAAGGAAACAGCAATTCACAGTGAAAAGACAGCACAGTAGTATGTATACCACATGTATTGAAAAAACGTTAAAGTTGGGCTTTAAGTTTTAAAGTAAATACTTAGGAAAGGGCTGACACATAGTAGCATCCAGTGCTAGTTATGAAAACATGATACTAAACTGAATTGAAAAATTTAACTGCAAACTTATGGAGCGAATCACTTTTCTGGTTTTGTCACTAGTTATTACTTTCATTGTAAAAAGTGCCAAACTGGCATTAACCAATTAATTCCTTAAGATACTTGTGTTAGAATACATTTTCTTGACAGATTTTCTGCCCACTTAAAACTGAAATTTTAGTTCAAGCACCAGTTCAGTTTTCTTAAAAGGTAATACTTTCCCTAATGAGGGGAATGGATGATTAATCAACACTTCAGAACGAGAGTATCTTCATGAGGTCTTGGAGAACTTTTGTTTTGAAATACTATCAGTTGCTGCAAGAAACTGCAGAAGATTATGTATCTTTGTTGCCATGTAACTTCCTTCAAGTTTTGGCAAAAGCTTTAGTTACAAGAAGTACAAATTTTTTTCTTGATTACAAAGAATTTTAGTTGTTTGCGGATTGTTCTTTGTGCTTTACTAAAGTTCTGTCATAGATGTGGAATGTAATTACTGAAAGAAAGCACTGCTTTTGTTGTTGCTTCCCTTAACAGTGGCCTCACCTTATTTTCACTTAATCCAATCACTACCAGAAAGTGCTCATACTGTGTGTGCTCATATGTGTGCATGCATATTGTCCATAACAGCCTTAAATAGTTTTATATTTTAACAAATGTGACTCATTTTACCCATGAAAAATAGCAGTTTGATCATGTAATACTTTGATGCCTACATGAATGTACTCATAAATGCTAGTTTGCTTTTGTCCTGGTTTGACAGGACAAAAATTAAGTTTTTCTGAAATACTTAAAGTATTTACTTTATAGACTGTTAAAGTATCAGAAAGTTTTGTATCTCCCTAATCAGACATGAGTGTAAAAAAGACCGAATGGAGATTTCATGATTTTTAAGACAGATAGTCCTTTAGAAAATAGTATGTCCTAGAAAAATTCTTGGATGGCAAGTTTAAGGAAGTGTGAAGATCAAAGTTAGGTGCAAAAATAAGTAAGATTTTAAAAAAAAAATAAAATCGTATTCTTGAAAGTAATATCAAGGTTTTCACTGCCTGGCACGTAATGTCTCAGCTGTCTTTACAGCTTTTATTTTAATATGTGGCGGGTTTTTGTTTTGGCTCGGAGATATTTTTTGGTTTTTGAAGTAAAAAAGCAGGCTTGTGCTTCATCTTACGGAGGAGTCCTACTCTGATAAGCTTGCGTTGGCTGGGTGGCTCCGCGCAGCGGGAGCTCCTCGGAGCCGCGCGTACGGAACCCGCCGCACCCGTCCGGCAGCCCCCGGCTCTGCCCGCCCTTACCGCGTCTGCCCGGCTTCCTCGCTGCGCTCCGCGGCCGCTCCCGTCAGCAGCTGCCGCCGCAGCCCGACCGCGGTGACATCGCTTCGGCGACCCGCAGTCCGCGTGTGCCGTGCTGGGACCAGACAGGACGTACTGGGGAGAGAGGCGCAATTCTTTCTCTCTTCTGCCTTTTTCTTGCTCAGGACCGTTCTGGGCTCGTCAGCCCGGGCCGCGTCCGAAGCGGTGGTACGTTCCTGCGGGGCGCTCGGCGCTCCCGGCCGTTCCTTCAGACGTCCCGGAGCAGCCTCATTTGAACCCCTGCTCTTTGTGGCAGGCGTATCCTGGCCGGGAAAGGGGGAGAGAAGGCAAAGCAGCGGCGAGCTGCCGGGCGCTGGTTGGACGGGCGAGCTGCCTCCGCCCCCGGGCCGCTGCGGCAGTGGGGCTGCCGGGAGGAGCTTCGTGCTTCGGCCACCCCGGCTGAGCCCTCCCCGCCCGGGGTGCGGGACTGCGCCTCGGGGGCAGTGGCCTTTCGGCCGCGACACGACGCGATGCTGGGGCTGAGGGGACACTGGGGAGACCGAGACCGAGGAATGGGGGTCCGCTTTGTTAGATCAAGCGGCAGTGAGGGTGTGTAACTGCACGGGACTCGGCCCCAAAATGTCGGGGGGGCGGGAGGGCACTTCCTGCCGTAGGATCTCCTCGCAGCGTGCTCAGGGATGCAGAGATGGATGTTCATCCCGAGCACTCGGGCGGGCGCCAGCGGAGCCAGCAGACTCGCTCAGTGTGGCGCTGAGAGGATCCTTTCTTAGTACTTCCTAGGTCATCTTTGTCAGGCAACAGCTCGAAAGCAGAAATAAAAAATAAAATTCTCCAAATTCAAGTAAGCTCTTAAAACATTCTAACGCAGATTGTGAATTCATTATTTGCCTGAACATCAATGCATTTTGAATGATTCTTCATACTTGTCCTGGTAATCTAAAGCCTGTGTCCTGCAATTTTCCTAGAACCTCTCTAAAAATTTGCTATTGCGGAATTCTATGTGTGTAGATTGTTTTTTATTATTAGCTATTAGCTCCAGGCTTAAAAAAGATTGAATGAATGAATGTAAAATCTGCCTTTATAACTTGCTGGAAATCCTGCAAAGAAATTAGCAAAACTTAAAGTAAAACTTTGCAACATAAAAATGTGATTTTTTAAATTACAGTTTAGGAAACCAAATGGGTGTTTCAGTCACTGTATATCATTGACATCATAAGAAAGTTGTATCATAGTGTAATAATGGATTTGTTTGCAATTTGTCAGTCAGTTTTGAAGATATTTGGGTTTTGTAGAATTGGAGGAAACCAATATGAGAGCGCTTGAGTTAACCACAGGACAAATAAAGAGTATTAAACTAGTATTAAAACTAGTTCTGTTCAAGTTAAAACATGAACAAGTAGTTGTTATTATAATGATAAATTATTTCCATCATAAAAGTGACTGTCAGAAAAAAACCTATATCTAACTGTATTACAATGTCAATTCAGTATGCCTTAGGCTTTTTAAGGTTTTTACCTTTCCTGTATGGCCTTCAACTTACTGTTGTTATGTTAATTATTTTCTATTTTAACTCAGAAGCTTGTTCCTTTCTATTCTAAAGAGAGAGGACCACTGACTAGAGTGGCCATTTCAGTGCCAGTTAGGAGCATAGCCTGGATACTTGGGATTAAAGCAGTCCAAAGCTCTTCCAATGTACCAGTTTTATACTGAAAAAGCTGGCTTAATAGAACCAGAAAGTGATAATTCTGCTATTTTTTGACAGATTTAGCAATATTCCCATTAAACGTTCTTTCAACATGTATGATTCACACTCCTTCCTTCCCAAGGTTCTTTTTTGGCTTAGGATACACAGAGCTGCTGGAGGAGGGGGAAGTGGGAGCAGGAAGAGCGAAGGGAGTGGGTTGCCGTGGGTGTTTGTCAGGATATTAGAGTTGTTGTTTCCTATTGTCGTTTCCTGATAAGTTTCTCCAATTCCTGACTGCTTGTAGAGATAAATAGGTGATTCTCTAGCTAGATTACTACTTGGGTGGAGTATTTAGTTTTCATTTTAAAATGAACAGTTTTAGACTCTTTGCTTTCGTAGGAAAATACAGGTTTCTAACTTGAAGTTATGCCCTGCAGCACCAAGGTTCTTGAAAAAAACTATTTCCTGAGGATGAGGTTGTTTATTTAGGCCCATATTTATAAAGTATCCATAACCACTTTTAAGCTCTTTAGCATATAGTTTAGGTCCATTGATTTAAGAGTACTTACATAAATGCAGTTAAATGCCTAAAATTTTTACTCAGTGAAGGAGCCTAGAGACTTCTCTTGTGGTGTATTTTTAGTCATTTGCATTCTCTTGTAGGTAATTATGTTATAAATAAAATATTTGAAAACTTGGAATTAGCCAAACTCTATTTCTTTGACTGTCCTCTTTGCTGAACAAGCAACATATTTTTACACAGATCAGCCTTTTGATTAAGTACTGAGTGCTTTTTTGTCTCCTAAAAGCTGTCTAAATAACCTGTTCCTGTAAGCTTTTGTGTATGGGTCGTTCCAAATAGTATATGACAAAGCTTATTTCTTCATCCTGTTCCAGTTTTGTCTACAGGGAAAAAGAGAAGTTGTGCTGACTTGATAGATGATAGGGAGCTTTTATTTGGATGTGTGAGGTGTTTGTAGCATAACTGAGTTGTTTGGATAACATTAGGTGTTTGCTCCTTGAGAAGGACTGAAGAGAAAAAACAGGATTTGCTTTTGTATGGGCATTCTGCTTGGACCAAATGGGGGTACCTTTTCCTTGGTTTTGTAATATTGTGAAGTGCAGTTCATTCATTTTTAAGAGGTTTTAGGCTGAATGATGTGATTTACAAAAGATTGCATAGTTGATTTGTCTTTCATACTGAGAATCTCGGCGATCAGCTTGCATTAAAGTCTATGATTAGAGAATGAAACATCCTACTAGCAGAAAGGTACTAACATCCATTTTTTTTCTGGCTGTGAAATCAGACAGTTGTCTTTAGCAGGGTAATGCAGTTAGCAAGGAGTGGTTTGAAAGACTTGACTTTGAGAAGAGTGAAAATACTTTAAAACATCTGGTCATAAAAATTAACTTTGAGTCAGTGATCAGAAATTCAAGGTAAGCAGAAAGAGATAAGAATGTGCCAATCTTGAAAAGGTAAACTTTGAGAAATCAAACAGATTGTTTTTCGGACAGGGTGCAGTTCAATTGCTAGATTCATTTGCCACAAGATCTTTCAAGCCCAAAAGTTAAAAAATGAAAAATGGGTTTGTAGGAATAGCAGGGGAAAAAAAAAAAAAAAGAAGAAAAAAAGATGGATCCAGAGAAAAAACATTGTAAAGAAAAATTACCACCCAGACTTGATCCTCTGACCCATCCTGATCTGTCTCAGGAAGTCCCTAACCACCACTTGCTGCTGACAGGAGGCAACATCTGGAAAACAGCTATTGTACCTTTGCCTTTTTTGAAGCATTTTCTGCTTTCTGACATTGGATAGCATATGTTTAAAAATGTTAAAATGCATCACTCTTAAAGCATTTAGTCTTCTGTAATGTATTTTTTCTGATTTGTGGGAAAAGTATTAGGAAATAGCTGGATTTTGGGGGAAAATGAAAAAAAAATTGACAGTATTCTGGAGAAAATCTGATTTGTTTAGGGGGAAAGCTTTGGTAGAAAGCTCCAGACAGCTTCAGAATTTTTTAGCCTGTTTCAGTGGATAACAAAGTGATTTGCACCAGTCAGGTCATGGTATGATTCGCAGTACAGCTTGAATGGGATTTCAGTTGAGTTCTTGGTAACATTTTCTTTCACAAACTGATATCTTAGTTTGAAAGTTGCTTGGGTTTTGCTGCACTTAATGATCTATTTTTCTATATTATGCTTCATTGCTGCAGTGACAAATGTGGAATGATTAATTCTCGTGATTGAATAGGGTGAGGTTACTCAGGAAAGACCATGGGATCAACATCAAATTTTGATTTTGTTAGTTGATGATGTTGAGGCAGATTGAGCCAAAATAAGGTGCCCTCTTTAGGTCTACATTTTTATGAGGTAAATTTTGCTTATATCTCATGGTAAAAGAGATTGAATAAAGCTAGTACTTCAAGCAATCTCTTTTACCATGAGATATAAGCAAAGTTAAAATCAGGGTCCATTGTCTGCTTGTATATACAGAGCCTTCCTGCTGCAGCAAATTAGTCCATATAACTGCTGTACTCCAAACTCCCCTCCAATAATAGATATGCAGGTATAGGCTGGCACATTTTTCAGACTTGTTGTAGAACAGTAGAGTTGTGGCTGGAAGAGACCTCTGGAGATCATCTGGTCTACCTTCTGTGGAAAGCAGGACTATAAATTAGGTTATCCGGTGCCCAGCCAAGCCATATCTTGAGTATTTCCAGCAAGGGAAATTGCCGTCCTCCTCTGGGAAACCTATTTCAGTATTTAAGTGTATTTGCAGTGAAGATATTTGCTTATATGCAGATAGAATGCCCCCCCATCACTTCTTGACCTGTTGCTATCACTCTGGAGAGAGTATTTCCATCTTCCCTGTGACTGCTCTGTGTGTACTGAAAGACCAGTTAGGGTCTCTTCCTGCGCCTTCACTTCTCTAAGCTGAACAAACCCAATTCCTTTAGCCTTTTTTCTTACGGCAAGCTTTCCAATCCTGTAATTGCCTTGATTGCCATCTGTGGGACCATGTAGTACATGTGTAAAGTCTCTCAAGACATTTCATAATTAATACATTTCTGTACGTTCAAATCACATGGCGTTGCCTTAGCAAAGATTTGTCTTAAGGTTTTTTTTAGAGTATTTTGGATCCTACCAAGGTTAACCAGTATATACATTTGGTTTTGTAGAAAATTTTCCAGCCCTTAATCCTTGGAAAATATCCAGTCTTCTTGAAACCAGCAATACCACAAAACAGTTGGCTTTTTTGCCTATGAGCTAATCTGCTAACAATGGTGTCTTTGGTTTTACAAACTGCTGACTGTAGTAGTTTGGACTTTATACCACATAGTTAATTGATAAGTTACTGTCCCTCTGTCCTCTGCTTTGTTTAGTGTGATACAACCACACTACTGCATGTAGGAAAATGCTTTCATAAATATAGTTCACTACAAATTGGAAACATATCCGTGTCTCTTCTGACTCTCCTACCAAACCAGTGTCATTATTCCATTTGTGAGGAGCAAAATTGAAAATAATTACTTTCCATAGGTTCTCTTCTGTTAGATTGTCTTCTGTTATGTGTGCCAGTTACTGCGTGTCTTGCAGAATCAGCATCCTGTACTGAAGGAGCGCTCTATGCTCAGGCATCTGTGTTACACAGCAGCATATGTGCATTCAGGGGCTGTGAATATCTTTAGAAGCATATATGATTGTAACTAGGGAACTAAATTGTTCATTAAAACATTTAACATTTTTTTGCCTCCTTTTTTACCTTTTTTACAGCATGTGTTTGAGGTTTTCACAGTAATAGTACAATTTACCAAATAATTATCATAGTTTATTATAGTACTTGATCAAAATGTTACCTAAGAATAATAAATTGAAGTCCCCAGGCTAGTGTGAAATGCTTCTCTATCAGCTAATTTTTTTTTGTTGCAGAGTAGTGAATGTCTGACTGACAAAAATATCATACAGCAGCTGTTTCCTAGCTTACTCACATTTGCAGAATTGCACAGACCCTTAACAGAGCACTATGCGTGGAAGTATATATCAAGTATGCTGTAGTGGTGGCTAATTTTTTGTTAGCCCTACTATTATACAGTATAGTTTTATGTTCATTATAAAAAAAGTTTAAAAAAATAAAAAGTAAAAAAGACACAGTTGATAATGATGCAAGTTTTCAGTCTTTATCTGCACAGATTTTTTTTTATGATCAGTTTTGCAGCAGTGTATACTCATGAAACAATTTTGGGTGCTTTAAGTTTTGGATTACACCTTGTGCCTGCAAGTTTTCATAAACCCCCAGAATTCTGAATTGTTGAGAATAAATGGTGCTGTTCAGGTAAAACAAATCTGTGGCAGAACAGAAAACTTGAACCAAGCCTTTCTAACTTGCAGGCAAACACCTTAAAAAACCAGACTTCTCTTTGTTTCTGTTACTGCTATTTAAAGTAATACCTGTCCAGCTTTTCTCATTCCTATAATTTAGTACGTGTCATTTACTGGACTGAAAGTGTTTTGTCTTTCATAGCATGTTATGTCAGTCTTTCTTAATGAGGAACAAATTGCGTACCGTAGTTGTTCATGAACATTTTAAAGCTTGCATGCTCCAGCTCAATTTCTTCAGAACTGAGTGAAGCTGAATAACCACTGATTTTCAAAGGCTTGGGAGTATTTTTCGTAAGACCTCTTTGTTACTACCTATCAACTCCAAAGTATGCTTATTTATTACCTGCCTCAGTGCTACTTTCTCAGAAGCCTTGAGTATTGAATAAAGAAAATAATAGGAGAAACTTAACTGTAAATCAAGACACAAGTATACGGACTTGTGTTCAGCAGGATGCAAACCTTGCAGTTCTCCGTAAATATTTTTTCAGTAAAATTTAGCCTTGGAAATTGTTGTCTGGTGGATGGAGGGCTCAAAATGTGCTATCTGGGTGACATTGACTGCTACATTTGAAGTTCGCATTTTTGTCTTACTAATATTTTCCTGTCTTTAAACTGTTACTAATATTACTGCTCTGTTTGAACTCTCCAGTAGAAGTTTAAAAGCTTGGTGCTACAGGTTTAGTTTTCTTTTGCCAACTTAGAAACAATTGGTCCCCTTTACACAGAGTGATTTTCATTAAAAAATGTAGTCCTGGATTATTTGGCCGTGCTTGTGTTGTTACTTCCATGGGACCATAAACTAATGAACACTGTTGTCTGCATACAATATCCAGCTGCAAAATTAGTTCTGGTGACAATGGAGAAAAATATCACTGGAAAATGACACTTGCCTGTAGAAGAAGCTGCCCGTGAGCTCACCCTCTGGAAAATATCCCGGTGGCCTCACATCCTAGCTTTTTTCACTGCACAGAAGCACGAATGTGAGCCAAAGTTTGAAAAGCTAGTGCTATGTGTTTGCTTTGGCATGGGGCAGCCCCGAGGCTTTCCTTTGAGGAACGGTCTTGAAGTCTTTTGCTGAAGGGAATAATTTTGTCATTCCTCTGTGCAGAATAAACTGATCTTATCTATACCTACTATCACATCATATATATTTACAAGAGTTTAAAATACCACTGCCAGATTAAAAAAAATCATAAAAACCTAATTATCCTTCTTGCTTTAAAGGAAGAGATAGAGAGAAACAATATGGGAAAGGTGTAGCTTGGTGTGTAATTACAGAAAATTGTGTTCTTTCATATTCTAGCATATTACATTCCGTTGAAGTTTTTTGACATCTGTCAGTTTGGCTTTTTTCTTCCTGCACCCCACTGCCTTCTAAAAGCCCATTTCCTTTCAGTTTTATTTGGAATTTACAGGGCCTAGGCTAGCAGTTTTCATCCTTTTTGGTGCTTGTATACCTTGTTGGTCCTCATCTGTATGTTTTACTGGAAAACAGATTCTTTGTCCTGAAAAAATGCTTACAACCACTGCTTCAGAGTGGAAGTATGTTTATACCTTTTATATCAATGAGAAAAGCTGCAGACTTGCTCAAAATAGCTGGAATGTGGCCTTGACCCAGGATGGCATAAGACATATTGCAGTGTAGAGGCTATGAGCAAATAGAATTTTTATAGCCATAACTCTAACTATGTTTTGATGTGCCACTTGATCAGAGGGGACAGTGAAGAGCTGCTGTATGGAACCTCAGTCTAGGTAGGATCTCTAGGCCGTGGCAAAACCTTGGGGACTCAGGCTTTGCTCAACACTAAACTGCTACAAAGCCACTCTAATACTAGGGAAATTGGAGTTCTTTCCTCATTCTGGGGTATAAGGGGCCTGGTTCATGCTGGCCTTATATAGATATTAGGATCTCTCAAGTGTGTGGGATGATGGCTGAAGCAGTTTCCAGTGTGATTGTACAGTGGGTCTAATAGGCATACATGGTTCTTTCATAGTCCAAATTCACAGATTTCTGGGGACTTGAGAGACAATTTAGTTATGGCCTTATGGTTTCCAAGCAAAGCATTTAACAGCTCATAACAAACTGAATTTTTTGTGGCTTGTTGCCACCTCTTTGTCTGTCTCTTCAGTTTTCAATGAAAAGTCATATTATTCCTTCATTCATTCCTCCCTAAGCAGTGTAAGGCTTTCCTAGAATGCATGAATGAATGAGGTGAAAGCCTAAAGATACTAGGTATTGCAGCCTGGCTAGTGCTGGACATAACACACTGTGATCCAATGAGCAAAGTACTGGTCAAGATGGCAGAGAGCTGAAGAAACAGGTATGTGGCGAGCTCAGCTTGAGTGAGACAAAGTCTTGCAAAGGATTTCCATAAAGTATTCCTAAGTCTCAGAGCAGAAAAGATAGTGGAGATCTTCCATACTGGTGGCAGACAAAGGAAGCATTGCAGTGGTCTCTAGTCATGGGAGCCAGCACCATTGTGTCCCCCCACTGTCAGCACCACCAGCTAGGGAAGCTCTCACTCTTTTTTTGGTGTCCTTTTTGTGGTCCTGCAAATTGCTCATAGTAGGCAGTAGCCTAAGTTCAAAACAGCTTTTCAGCCTTTTTAAAGGGTGTCATAGAACTCAAGCACTAATTATGGAATATTTCAAAATGCAAATCCCAAGCTCTCCTTTGTTTAATGGGCCCAGACCACAGTGGGGGTAAGCAGCTTCTGGCTGCTGTATTCATTAAAAATTAAGCAGCTGTTTCTGTTTGAAACACTAGATCAATTGGTTGATTGATTTGTTTGTTTCAGGAATTTATCTCTTGGATTTAATCTACATAGATTCTGCATATCCTGCTTCAGACAGCATAATGGAAAATGAACAAAGATCCAATCAAATGAACAATATTCTCCGAATAATAGCTGATCTGCAAGTATCCTGCAACTATGGTTGGTAAATTTTGTTACACCTATCAAGCCTTAACTAAAATTTCTTTAGTGCGAAATTGTGGAAGCAGATTTTGGCCCTGAGGGAACACAAGAGGCTAATGTTGGCAGAGTTGAACACTAGTAAGTGATGTAGCTTCCACTTCTGTGTAGCTTCAGTCTTACCAGTAAATTGGGCAGATAAGCATGCATTCTAAATCTTAAGAGCTGTAACAGAGGTTGTGTAGAGTTTGTAGGGTTTGTAGGGTTGTAGGTTGTGTAGGGGTATAAATGGCATACTTTCAAGTGCAGCTATTGCATTTGGCTTATATACTGTTTCCACCAGAGGCAATCAGAGAGAATTTTCTTAATGTCGTCCCTTTACTTTGCAGTAAATACGAGTCTAGAGTGTGCAATGTGTTCATTTGGTTACCATTTTGTTGTTAGCGTCCTGGTGATATATTTACAAAATTAAATACAAATATTTCAGTTTACGCTGCAGTTGTTCAACTGTGCTAAGCTTTTGCATATATGTTGCTGCTGGGTGAAATCAGGAAAATGAGGGGTTGTTTCTTTTTGTTAACAGAATTTTACTCTAAAAGTAATTTCTACAGTTCTAGATTGCTTGTGAAGCCGTATATGAAGAAATATGCTGGTTTTGGTGTCTTAATGAATGCTCAGTGTACTCTTGGTGACTTAGCATGACTTTTCATTGCTTAAACACGTAACAAACTGAAAAGCCTTGAGTGCAGCTAAACAATCAAATTCAGAAAATTTAAAAGCTGCAGTTTTGGAGAGCTTAAAAAAAAGGATTGTTAGATTGTGAAAAAACAAGGTGAGATGTTAACTGTGTATACTTAATTATCCAGCCCTTCTCCTTTTTTATCAGCTTTGGTATTTCAAAGTATTTAAAGATAGGAACTAGGCATAATAATGTGTGATTCTGAATAGCTAGATTATGCAGGTGTCATTTTCTTATTGTGAGTTTCATATTGTTTCTGAATACTTTGGATGACAACGAAACTTCTTTATTTCATTGACCCTTTCCTTTTTACAGTTTTGGTAGCTTCCTGCACTGCTATGCATTAGTTTTGAGTCATTTTGTTAAAATCAAGAGGAAAATTAAAGTATGGCCTTGAAACAATATTCTGGGATAACGGATGCCTTTAAAACAGTTACCTTTACAAGATCACAAAAGCTAGGTTAGGTACTACAAGGCATATTCCGGTCCGTGCACCGTGTGTCAAGAGGTTTTTCTGTCATTCTAAACTCAGTGTTTTTCATTCTTGATATTCAGCATTGTAATTATTAATTAGTTATTTAATAACTAATTAATAACTTTTAAGTCTCCTCAGTTCTTGGACATATGAGAACCACTAATACCTATGGCTGCAGGCTTTGATTTTCCACGGAACAATGGACAAAAAATTCAAGCAGGTTTTGCAGCAGATAATTTTTTCCACCAGTGAGATAGCATCTAATAAAATCCTCCAGCTTTCATGATGATGAAATGCATCTGTATTTTCTTTAACAATAGAGAGCGTCACTTCTGCTCAATCAAATCTTTAACACCTTTTTAGAGTCAAAGTAGTATTTCTGCCCGATTTGTTTTTTAGGGAGGTTCAAATTCTGTTTCCATGAAAATATAGTAAGAACCAGAAAAAAAAAAACCTGAAAAAATGATAATTTTGGACAACATAAATGTTAATGGTTTTTGTTTGTTTGTTTGAACACTCCACAGATCATCTCACAACGCTTCCCCATGTGCAAAAGTACTTGAAGTCTGTCCGTTACATTGAAGAACTTCAGAAGTTCGTAGAAGATGACAATTACAAGTAAGCACTGTTCTTTTCTTCATTGGGAAATCTAACAGAAAGATTACGTAGTCATTAGTTTTATTAAGAGCTGAACAAAAAGCCCTTGGCTGCAGATGTTTGAGAGTGTTTCTGCTAAGTAAAATCCAGAATGCCAGTCTTTCTTTATGACTATAAGCAAATTTACAAAGTGAAATATACCAGTGAAAAGTAGCAGCTTAGAGTAGATGAAAAACTAGTCTTTATTCTGTTACATGTTGATTGTGTTCTGGGAATTTTGTTCGGTAACACTAAAGTCATCTCCAAGATGTCCAGCATTGATTCTATGGTATTATGAATAATACATTAAGAACATCTTCTAATTTCAAGTTATTAATTTTAATAAGTTAATACTTATGATTTGGGGGTTTCAGCATGTTAAAACAATGTTTACAAAAGACCTGGAGAAGAGTTAACCCACACAGAGGTTTGAAGCAGATGCCAGAGAGCACACAGGTCAATATACATGAATGTTCGCTAGTTAAAGGAAGTGATAATCCCTCGCCAGTAATTCTGAAAGAACTAGAAAATTAAGTCATAGGCTAAAAAACCAAGGTTTTAAATAGCTCGGATGCAATGCTGTACAATTAGCTATTGACAAATAGAGGAACTCAGCATTTGAAGTGAGCAGCATTTGAGGTGAGAGTTTGAGGTGAACAGCATTTGAAGTATTCAAAGCAAACATATGTTCAGTAATACAGTGCTAGTATAAAATATTTTAGCGTGTTTTAGAGAGCATGGTTGGTAATGAACTTCTTAAAACCAGTCTTGTTACCAGTTTTGTTAAATACTTCGGTTAAGAACTTTGTCTCAGAAATTACGTGTACTCAGACTGTATGCTAATAAAACAATGATGGAAGTGTTCATTGAAATAGAACGTGGTTTGGATACCACAAAGAAAAAATCTGATGACTAAAATGATAGTGCCATGTACCCCAGAATATTATATAATTATTCGAACATTAGTAGATAGCTGTCACAAGTGAGATACAGCCATGAAAGGACTAATTCATCCCTACTGCCTATCAAATGTGTTTCTATGAAAAAACAGAGTTGTTTATACTGCTTCAGAAGGAGCTGGTGAGAGCTTACATGGAGTATTGTATGCAACTCTGGCCATCCATGCTTGCATGCTTGAAGGTTTAAATAAATGCTGGTGCAATCAGATGAATAAAATCTGTCTTGCAACACCAGATGTAAAGAACTAGGTTGGGCGTTAGCCTAGGAAAGGAGAAGTTTAGGTAAGAGAATCACTATGCGTAAACACAGCTGGAAGAAAATGGGGAGAGTAAAAAGAAATTTAAATCATAATTTAAACATCACAAGGATAAAACACATAGAAAATTTTTAGAAACTAAATGTTGAAATATGGCTTGTAACTGTCAGAGTAATGGAATTCTGGAACCACTACTTATTTGGAGTAGTGAGACAAAAAATTAAGTAATTTTAAGTTGAAACCTGATCAGTTAATGAAGTGAAAGCTACCAGTTAGTGTTCATGAAATGAAAAGAGCATATTCAGTGATCAGAAGACTCTGCATTACCAGTGTGGGGTCATGTACACATGTATGTGAAGAGTGACCTGCACCAACCATTTACATTTTGCTGCAATTAGTCCTGACACCGCTGGCATACAGATGCAGCCTCCTGCTGAGATGGGAAAAAAGGTAACAGAGACAAAACAACCCATGTTTTAGCATAACATGAGTCAGACAATTTGTCTTTTCAATTTGAATATAGCTGCACTTGCTGGTAACTCCAGCTGTTCCTCTGAGCTCTGGCTCCAGCCGCAGCACATGCAGGACTATACCTTGACCAGATCTGTTGATAGGAATTCTTGTAATGAATTCGAGTGGAACTTTGCTTTCCCTGAGAGAATAGTTCTAAAAGTAAAAGCATTCAGATAAGGTGTTCTTTTGGAACTTCTCAAAGTATTATCAGGGCATACTTCAAATAGAGATAAAATGTCTAAAATTTGTCCCTTTGCTTAGGCTAAACTTCTGCAAAAGAAACTGAAAGAGCACTGGGTCATTCACTGCAAAAGCTTGTGCTTGGTGATGGTTTAAGATGTTTGTGCTTTTGTGTCTGGTTGATCACAGATGCTAAGAATACTGATGTTTCTGTAGGAAAATAATTTGGTTAAAAAAGTGTTTAATGTTTTTGTAGCAAAATTTATCTGCTCCATGGAATTAGAATTCCTGACAGAGTACTATGGTAGAATGTGTAAATTCTTCCTTTACTCAGTCTCATGATATTGTATATGTTTCACACACAGACACATTGTGCAAGAGATGCGCATTGACCACGAGCAGTGCACACAGCCTTTGAAAAGGTCAAGTGGTCCAAGACATTTATTAAGGGTAGTCTGAGATTTAAGTCTCAGTGTTAAAATTTAACAAATGGTCATTATTTACTAATTTCCCACACGCTTCTGTGCTTCATTACAGTTGTGAAGACAGAGAAGAATTAAACTAAGTAGTCATTGGTAAAGGTGAAGAACTGTAATTAGTAGAGGCTTTACAACCCCTGGACTGGACTAAAGAAACTGTTCATATTGTTCAGTTTGATTTTTAGGTGGAGTTTCCTGATGATGCAACAGTGTTAACACCATGTATACAGTAGCTTTCATGAACTGTACTATTTCAGAAAAAATGAATTAAACAAGTGTTTTCCGTAAGCATATGATACCATAATACAATATTTGTAAAAACTAGAAGTAATTCCATTTTAAATTTGAATATTAATGTAAATTTAGCAGCAACCTTGCTGATAATGTTTGAAGGTGTTTGATATATATCTTAAAGATCATGTAATACTTTTTTTTTTTAATTTAGTTACTTGTGAGATTAATTCAATCAAGTCTAGTGGTTTTCTTTCCAGGCTTCACTATGGCAAGGAAAAACTGGACTAAAGTCACAAAATGTATTAAAAAGAGGGAAAGATTTGGTTCTTACCACAGGAAAGTTGCTACAGCTTATGTACATTGAAGAACTTAGATATTTTTCTACCATGTTTGTTTCATCAGAATGAAACTTTAATTTTTTAAAAAATTAATTTAAATTCATCAAAACTCATCACATCTACCCTTAAAGAAAATTCTCATTCCTCTTCCATTTTTACACTTGGTAAGAGGTTTTTGGATTTTGTTTTGAGTATTTGATTTCACATTTTCCTCTCATTTTCCCTTAATGGATCTTTAGTTTCATAGCATTTTCTGGTCCCATGCCAGAAGAAACTGTAAGCCTTAAAAATACAGAAAGTACTAAGTTTTTAGAGTGGGTAAGAATCTCTTCCGTCTTTTTCTTCGCAGTGACTGCTCTTTTTGAGCCAGGGACAGCATTAGTGCTCTCTGCAGAGAGGTATGTGTGACCTTTGGCATGAAGAACAGAACTATCTCAGTACCAGGCTGTCAGGGAGAGACGCTTAGATAGTTGTCCTAAAACATATTGGCAGAATCCCAACACGCATTTTGCCAATGAGAGCCTCAATTACACTGGAAAGGAAAATATGGCAGCCACTTTATATAAACAAAGCTTTTCTCTACAATTTTTTGTGCCAGTCCAATTGCATCCTTTAGGTTTGTGCTTGTCAGCAAGTAGGAATGCTCCAGAAAACCCCTGACAATGATGTCACATCCTAAAAATAACAGATCTTTCTTGGTCAGCCTGTATACTGTTTTCTGCAGAAGCTTCTCAGTTTTAGCGGTATGTAGCATTGTGGTACAATGCCTCATCCTCTCCTAACCAGACATGCCTTACAGCCATTCCTATAAATTTTTTGCTGATCTTTTAGCGTCAGAGCAGGCCGTGTATTCTCACAGGTTTTTTCGAGTTAAACCAGTTTGAAGACTGTTATTTGTATTACAGTATTATCTGTCTGGACAGGACAGGACAATCATATAGGCTGCTATCTATGCCTGTAATTTTTTACTTCCAATTTTTGTTTCACCTTAGATTATTAATACTAATAATCTCAGGTGAAATAAAGTAGTGTAATTAATACTTTTCTCAGTTTTGAAATTTTAGTTTCTTCTGGCCAGTTTCTGAGGCTGATGTCTAGGATTTATCCTGACATGTCTCTTAGCTGAGCTCCTGCAGTATAATTTTGGAATGTTGAAATTTCATATGTCAACATTTAGATATGCACTAAAACTAGGCTTCCTTATCATAGTAAAGCAAAGATTTGTTTTTTCTAAAGAATTCCTGAAACAAAAAAGAAATCCTAACAGTACTGTGATATTAGATGAATATAGTGACTTCGGGATGAATTTCTGATGATACACAGGGACAAACACAAAACAGAGTGCCTTTATGCCTTATGAGTGGTTTATTAGGCATGCTGGAACCAAGGTAGTTTTTTATTTAAAGTAATGCTAGTGAATGACACTGGACAGTCAGCTGTGAGAATGTCATTAGATGTGTGAGGATATGGATGATGCGTGTTGGTGGTAAGCACATCAGGTCTCAAAGTCTGCACTGATCTATTGAAGTGTCACACTAAGCCTCTCAGGGGCCACAGATTCTGGCTCCAGGAGTCCTGTTTGGGAGACAATGAGGATGTGTGTGCATGTGTGGAACTTGTGCTGCTCCATGGAAAATGGAGTGTCAGAGGAATTGCAAAATTGAATTTGAGTGGTGGCAAACAATTCAGGACTGATTGAAACTGTACTGATTGTCAGTATCTCTTCTTCGAAATAAAGAATGTTTTTGATTGTTTCCAGCCTTCTGGAGGAGAGGGGGAATAGAAGAGAAGGTGGATCAGGAATGACATCTTGTTGTCAGAAAATATTCCCTTTTCTCAACAGTTTTTTTTTTTAAATATAACATGTCAGCATGAGTATTTTATATTTACCAAAATATATTTAGGCTTGCATTTATTTGTGCTTCTTTTAATACATCCTGTATTTTCATAGGTTGAAAATAGATAAATTGCATTCTAGTTTTTCTGGAAACATTGCAGAATTCTGGCATCATAGAAGTTGACGTCCAAACTGTCAGAGACTTAGGGCCAAGATTCAGAGAGCAGTTTAATATAACCAAACAGATAACCAGCATTATCTAACTTCATATATGCTGGGGAGATGACCAGTGGAGAGTGATGTAATCTCATTTTATAGCACTGAAGACTCGTTTGTTGCTCTGTTAGTGAATTTCTAAGTGCAGCACACAACACACATGCATTCTGGATGGTATAATCTTGGCATGCCTCTTACTAAAACCTTGTTAAAAGCATAAAGGTGTTAGGTCTTTCTTCCTGCTATAAAATTCCTCTTTTCTTCCTTACAAGAATAATTTTAGACAGAAGGAGAGAAACAGTATAGTACAAGTAGTTGTGTGGAAGTTGATCTCGCTTTTGTCACTAAGGGAATTACCTTATGATCAACATTTGAATTGTGCACTGGCTTGTATTATTGTAACTCTCTAGGAGAGTTATGTTCCTGCTCCCTGGTCACAGAAATCAAGTTGACAGATATCAAGAAAGGAGAAAGTAGAAAAGTAATCTGGAAATGAATGATTCATTACCTACTTGAAATACATTACTTTGGGTAGCTAAAGTAATCTAGTACTGTCAGAAGAATAGAAATTGGAAAACATGAAATGGACTGTAGCTTTGTTAACTGACTTCACACTAAAACGTAGTTGACAATGTTGGAATATTGTAGAGAAGGAACTGAATGGTATTCCCAATAAAAGTAATAAGGAAAGTGATGGCTGAGCCATACGTGATATTTTGAAATACTGTCATAGATTTCTCCCTCCGCCCCTTTGCATGTTTTTATCTGAAGTCAGAAAGCCTTTCCTTGGGATGGAGAGCAGGGTGCAGCTAGAAACCTTCCAGCTTTTGTGTGTGTTCACTGCTGTGCAATGACATATGCCTATTCCATTAAAATTTACTTAACATTGTAGTCCTTCGTACTTTTTTGTCAGACTGGTACAAAGCAAAGGACCCATGAATGTCAAGTTAAGACTGCCTAAACTTGAGAAATGGCAGAAGTGATGTGCATTGGGAGATTGAGATTTGTTGGAATGCTGGGAACACAAGAGTGAGTGAGTACATAATAAAACACATGGAGTGAGGCAGCGTGGCATATAATACTTTCTCCTAATTACTTTCTTTTACTATTAAGTGTTGGTCATTTTGCCCTATTAGGCTTCTTTGCTGTAAGTCACAGTAACAAAACAGCTATTTCTGTGTTCACGTTTCGACATGGTAACAGTAAATTTGCTTTCATGTTTGGAGGGAATAAAATGTTAGGTTTGTATCTAAATTACTAACTTTTTGAGGCTTTTTTTTCCAAGGCGAAAGACTGTATGAACTTACATTTTTGAACTGAGAGGGAGGATTAAATAATGATTTTTCTTTCTGCTTTCATAGACTTTCCTCACAGTTTCTTTCTTGGTTCTGACAGGTAGTGATTTACTTCAAAAAAATTGTTTTGTTATATCCCAGAATAAATAACTACACTTCGAAGAAAGTAAAATTCCTAGTTAGCACTGCCAAAATAATTCTTCAATTTCTTTCAACTTTTATTGCATTTTTTGTTTTTGTTTTTGGTTTTTTTTTGTTAATTTCTCTAAAAACTTGTTTTTCCAGATTATCTTTAAGAATTGAGCCAGGTAACAGCTCTCCTCGACTGGTTTCCTCCAAAGAAGATCTTGCAGGTATTAAACATCATTTGAAAATTTGAGTAAGGAAATAATTTTGATTACAGAAATCCTCCACTGAAGTATATGGGAAAATCTAGAGGTACATCAGTAGCATGAGTCAACAAGAAAGATTGCTGAATTGTATGAAAGCAGTTCCAGTTCAAGGGATGTCACAGGCTGTTTGCTAGTGTTGGAACAGGTGTCAGATTGTGGGATTTTTTTACAAATGCTTGCATTTTTGTCATTATTTAATAAGTGAAGAAACAAGAGCCCTCTTGCAGTACAAAAAAAAAAACAAACCAAAACTGCAGTGAATTACACAGGAAATTCTCCTTTCAGGTGTCTTTGTGATCACATACATTTGGGGCAATTTCATTGTGGAAGGCGGGAGGACAAAAGATTTGTAGCAATAATAGCTTCTAGCAATGTCTGAAAAACTAGAGTACCATCCATAAGTTGACAAAAACTAATCTGCTGTTTATTGCTATGACCAGACTAAACAAACGTCAGGCTATGTGAAATGTACTTCCTGCTGTAGGAGTCATTATCTCAAAAGCTGTTCTGTTTTAATCTCTTGAACCTGAATGGCCAATTTTCTGACTCATTATGTAAAACCATGTGTGAATGTAAAAGCCCGAAGGAGTCCAGACCACATCTGACATGCAGTTTCGATTGGCATTCAAAATGTCTTTTTTTCTCACCAATGAAAGGCAAAGTAAATGAGAGAAAGAAAAAGGAAGGCGCTAAGTATAAAATGAAGAAAAAAATCCCATGTGTTTTTCCTCTGCCTCACAGCTCTTCATATTGGCTCCTGTCAAATGACCAGTCGTTGGGAGGGAACCTCTCATTTGTCCTAGTATTGTGATTGCTATTCCCAGAGTCAGATAAATATTTGACCTGGTCTTCAGTTTCTTTAGGAAGGTGCTTTCCCTTTCCCTGCTTAATGCTCAGTATTATTAATTGCTGCATAAATAAATAGTTCACATGATATTTTTTTTAACTAGATGAGTTCAAAAGTAGTTCACAATGAACACTTTGTTCGTACAGAAATGCATTTGGAAGTTAACTCCCCCACTGGAGCAATCACAGTGTTGTTCTCTGTATCTGTGTCTGGAAAGGTGTTGATAAGGTACCAGGCTTCTGCTAAGCAGTGCCCACTGCATCAAGGCTATCTCTCCAAATCCAACCCCCTGCCAAAAAGGCCAGTAGGCTGGGGATGGGCAAGAGGTTGGGAGGGTACATAGCCAGGACAGCTGATTTAATCTGCAGAAGAGATATTCTATACCATATGAAACGCTCATCAAGAAAGCCTAAGAGAAAGGGGGGAGCGAGGCGTTTATTATTAAGGTGTTTGTCTTTGGAAGCATGCACTATGATGCTTGGGTTAGGCCATGGCTGCTCATTGCCCACTGATGGGAAGTAGATGATGGATTTTTCTTTTGATTTCTTTTGCTTCTGCACACAGTCATTGCTTGTTAAAATTAATTTGCCTTTATTTCAGCCCTCAGGTTTTGTATCTTACTTTCTTCACCTTGTCCTGTGAAGGATGGGGAGTGATAGAGCAGCTCAGTGAGCAACTGACAGCCCATGAAAGTCAACCCACCATGTCACATTTTCTTTTGCTTTTGTGAGGATTTGCTTTTGCATACTAGAGACTTGAAACTAAGTCATTGCCTCCCATATGATTACATCTTTCTTACATATGTAAAGCAGACAAGTAAACTCTGTTTTCTGGCATTTACTTTGTATTACATCTGCATGCTCAACTCTTGGGCCTTGATCTTAACACTTCATTTTATGAATATGGAATATAATTTCAGTCATGGCAGCATGGCATGTGACCATCGCCAGTACTTTGTAAGTCTTAGTCAAGGGCTGAGGCCTTATTAGAACTCTGATGGAAGGCAATTAAAAATACAGTTCTAAAGTTGGAAACAAGAGCTTTGACCTTGTATGATCTAGGCAAGGAATAAAGCATTGATACTGTAGTGAGCTCAGCTGGAGTCCACAAAAAATGCTTGAGACAATGTTCAGTAGAACCTACTTCATTGAATATGTGATCCTATAGTATCTGGTAGTATTAGGAGAGAGTAAATTGTCCCTTCTAAATCTGCAGTGCCCTGAAGTGCTCAGTAAGGTTGCTTTACTCAGAGTGAGAATTAATGTGATGACTAGAAACCAAGTGCTGAGTCATTCCTATTGCTCCATTCTTCTGTTAGTATTTCCTTCAAAAGCTTGACCCTTTTGTGGACTGCTGTATTTATTTCTTGCTCAGCTAGAGAGTTCTCACTTACTGGCCGTTAGACAATGAATGCCATCAGCATTTTGTAAAACCCACAGGAATTTTTCGGTGAGCTGCACCTGTGTGGCTGGAAAAATGCTACTAAATGGAATCCAGTACATTTTTCTGAAAATAAATTTTATTGCAAAATTTATTCCTGGAAAAGGTTTATAAGTAAGTAAGCATGAATTCAAATAGAAATTTAACTAAGCATGAAGGCAATAATTTATTGTTTATTTCACAACATTAATAAATAGGAGTATAGCTCTATGCTAGTTTTGAATAATTCTGAAAAAAATACTCAAATGTCAGTAATGAGATATTTGAACATGGAGAATTAAAAATAGCACATTTGCAGGTATTGCTGTCAATTTTATTTGGATTCAAATTGTACCTTGAAGTTAATTCCACTTTGGACATTGTATGCCAGATGTAAGTCCTTTGCAGTTGGTAAGCTACAATGATAATAAATGATCTCAAAATGCTTTGGGCAGTAGTTTAATGTTTAATAATACAGGGGATGGGGGTCTGACAGTAGTGATTCAAAGTTAAAGGTTCTTAGCCCATAAGGTCAGTCATCAGTTCAGTTGTCTCAAGAGTCCAAAAGTTAATACATTACTAATAGCAATAAGTCTAGCTGAGTTCTGCCAGTGACATGCTGCCTCCTTAGAGATCATCGTGTGTTTCCAGAGACAGGAAAAAGTTCTATGTCATTGGTAATAATTCCAAAGCCTATAATGAGATTAAGTGCAGGGAATAGTGTCATCTTTGTGTTCTAAAATATAATTGCATGTGTTAATGATGGAAACTGATTTTACTTGCCAGTAGTGCAAATTTATCTTCTACCCAGTTTTCTTTCTTTCAAAAAAATATTAACATTTTACTGTAACCAGAGACATTTCTTTTTTTCCCTTTGAAGTATCTTTATGAGTGTGAGGCTCAATAAAAAGAGTTAAATCCTACAGCATTTCTATTTGCAAAGTGCTGGAGAAAACGATGTCCATTTTCCACTTCTTTTGCCAGCTGGTTTTCCAGTAAATTCAAATAGGAGGCAAGCATCTGATTAAAGTTACTGTCTCACAACAAGCTATGTTTTATATATTAGTGGCTAAGAGGATCTCATTTAATTACCAAATGCATATATAATTGTGAATAGTGCTTTCACAGGAAGATTTAATGTCTTCCATAACGCTGCAGAGATTTTTGTCCCTCGCATTTAAGAAGAACTTTAAGCAGTTTAGATGAATGCTTTCGGGAACCGTGTGATTCACACAACTTCCTTGGCAGCAGCTTAAGTCTGTTCATTCTGCCTTGCTGTGCATTGAGAGAGAGAGAGAGAGAGAGAGAATGTAGCTGGAGAGCTTATAGTATGCTAACTGTTCACAGTTTCTAGTTGAATTAACTGTAAAAGACATCTCTGTTCCTGCAGTGTTAGCTGAAAGGTGCTTGTCGTTTATGGTATGGCTGTCAGGTTGTTTTGGAAGGTGTAACTCAATACATTTTCCTGGAACAAAGGAAAAGATTTAATGCAATATAGTAAATGTAAGCCTTCTAAGCAACTGAAGTTCCTCAGAATTTGCACACCAAGTGTAGCTCACTAGAGAAATGTTCTGTTACGTTTACTCTTTCTCATCACATTATTTGGAAAAGTTCAGGGCACAGTGCTAAGCAGAACATACAAAGTGGTTACTCATTCTCTGTAACATAGCATATTTACTCTGTCTTGAAAAACAATACAAAAAGTTAAAATAATAGTAAAATAATTACCATCTCGAGAAAATTGTATCTAATACTAAGTGACTCAAAGATTAACGATTCTGTGATTTTTAACGAACCCTTTCATTAAAATGAACACCTAGCATTAAATTTTAGCCGCAGCCAGGCCTCTGCGGTGGGTAGCCCTTATTTTGGGGGATTTGTTATGCAGTAGTCAGGGATGGACCCTCACCCCCTCCTTTTTTTTTTTTTTCCTTTTAATTTTTTTCCCCCAGGTAGGTCTTGGTGTAATTCTTGAGGAGAGAATAATTAGACCAGAGGTTTTATGTTACCATCATACCAGGAATGTGGAGTAATTAATCTGAAATAGGTATATTCTCTTCTTTGTTATTGAGGTAAAATTCAGCCCGTTGTTCTAAGTCCATTCAGCTTTGAGAGCTAGCTCATAACAAACTGAGAATTGATGTTTTAATTAATTAGAAGAGATCAATTATTGGACGTAGAGTATGTGATATATAGGAGTTGAAAATCTAGAAACAGAAGGAAGAACGACTGGGGATGTTTGCGCATTTGTAACCCTCCGAAGTAACTATACCACATTAGTGATATCTCTACAGCGGTTCCAGCATTTTAGAATAAAAAACCCCCACACCATCATTTTCCATGTAAACACTGAGTTTGACATTTAGTTTTGCCATTTGTTTTACTGGTTGCTTTGGAAACTAATAAATAGTTTGTGCTAAGTGCTTTAGCAGCCAGTCATTCTGTGGAAATGAGGATTGTCTAATCCTTGTGCAAGTTCTTGGTCATTGCTTCATGTGCACCATGTCTGCTTTTCTTACACAGGACTTAGGGTAGAAATGAAAGAACTAAGTTTTCTTCACATAAATTTACAGACCGTCCAGAAAACTTTACTCTTTGGTTTACATTCTCTTCCTCTGTGATACTTCCCTGAGAAACTTTTACAACTCACTGGAGTATTTTTGAAATAAATCAATACTAGACAAATCTGTGGATTCACATGTTATCAACCACTGAATCTAGCTGGAATTAGTGTACTGTGGGTTTTTTCTTAATGAACCAAAGCTTCACGAAAATTGTAGAAGAATATTCTGTCAAAACAAATACGAAGTTTCCAGGGAGAGAATGATTGTGCTCACTTTTTAACTTTATCGCTTTCTATTACTTTCTGTGACTTCCTTACCAAACAACTCTAATGTCTTAGTTCATTGATGCTTATTTTAACTACCAAGCTATTATCCTGAGGAATGTTACAAATATAGACCAGCCAGAGGACAAAGGGCTTTTCTGCCTTGTTTTTTGGAGGTTTAGTTGTTTTTGGTTTTTTGGTTTTGACTCTTTTTTTCACAGCAGTCATCTGAAATAGTTTCTGTAAAAAGGTGGGAGGTTTTGATGGATTGGTTAATGTATTTGGTTGAACTCAAGTTTCCCTGCAGCTATGCTCTCACAATGAATGTGTCTTCATTGCCAATCTTGATGTCACCCAAGCCCATGTACTGCCTTGCAGATCCAACTGCAACAACTTTTTTTTTGCTGAAGTGTAAGTCTGGGGTTTGCACATTCCACTGGTGCAGAATAAATAACACAAATGCTGGCAATTAGTGATTCCATAAAAGTGACACCTGAAATTGAAAATACCACTTCTAATCCAGGAAGCATTTGAAGGAAATACACTCAGGTGTGCTTATTGTGCAGTCAGAAGTGCCTGTGTGTGTGTGTGTGTGCGTCAGCTTTTGGGGAGCTTGGAGGAGCGTAGGGAAGTGCAATCAAGAACTCAGATTCTCATTTTTAGTTTGCTCTTGTCTGAGAAGCAGCCGTAACTTACATGTTGTATGCATTAGTAGCCTTTTGTTGAATTGTAAAGCAATACTCTGAAAATTAAAACTGTTCTTTTACCATAGCCAGCATTTTAGATGTAATTTTTTGTGTCATTCTTGATTCTGTGCACAAAATTAATCTAAAGTTATTTATTGTGTGTTTTGTAAGTAGGTCTTTCACTTTGAAAGTTTTAATTATCACATACTGGTTACAATGGAAACAGAGTAGTAAGGATTTACAGTGAAGATTTAACTAGAGAGTCTGTGGCTTGGAATGGTTTTATTTAAAGTTTTAGAAACAGAGCTGGTAAGTTTTACTTCTTAACTGCTCACCAAAAAATAGTGAATAGTTGAGACTGTTCTACTTTCCTGAAAAATCACTCAGTTCTTCATCATATAATATGCAACTCATTTTCAGTTTTTAGTTTGCATATCTAGTGCTGGTTTATTGATAGCTTTTTAGTGGAGAAAAATTGTGAACTGTAACTCCCTCACCCTGCTGCTTTTTTTAAAAGCTCTGGAGACTGTAAATGTTCACATGTTTTACTGAAGGATTGCAAAAGTAACATTCATTTATAACATTTGAAGGATTATTCATGGAAAAATTATGCAAAGGAAAAAACAGTAAGATCCTTTGGGATATGTGTAAACTTTTCCAAATGTTCTTGCCACAGATCTCTGAACAGCACTCGGCTCACTCTGATGAAGTTGTCTCACGTTCCCTAACGCAATTGAATTTTTAATAGCATTTTAATATTTTTATACATCATTCTGTGCATGTCAGCATAATCTTTAAAATGATGCTGAGAAATAATGAAAGCCAAACTAACCCTTGTTCATGCCAGCTGACTGGAAAATCCTGCTAAGAGTGCTTTGTCTCCATGAAAGGCAAAATAACAGAGTAGCAATCATGGTAACAGTATGCACTAGGAGTGGAGCCAGAAGAGTAAAGACAAGAGTTAGCAGTAGCAGATGACTTCACTTATTGGAAAAAAGGGGCAAAATAACTCAATCCCAAATGAATTTAAGTATTGGAATTTTGTTATCTGCAGTATCAGGCATAACTTCCCCAGCTAATTGCTCAGCAGTCTGGTATGTCCATAAACATCCCTTGGTCTGTGCATTATCATCGGTATCTCACTGCTTACCCTCTTTGGCATCCTTCTTGGCATGGGCTGTCTTTGTCTCTTACTCCTTTACAGAAATGAGGTCATCTGCCCTCTTCCCCATAACTCATTGCACCCCAGATTTCTTGCTGAACTAAGTGTGGCCAGCTGAGGAGAACTCTTATAAACCTTGCCATTCTTTTTCATAGACATTTGGCAGCAGAGCAGATACAAAGACTTTTTAAAGGTGTCTTAAGTTCAGACTCTTATTACCTTAGCACAGGGCTAACAGAGCTAAACTGTATGGACTTCCTTCTCCTCCCTTGGAGATGAGGTGGATGCAGAACTACATTGAAAATGGTCTGTCCAGGCATAATGATACCAACACAGATGATATTTCTGTTTTCATCTGATCCCACAAAGCATTCTGTTTTCTGCCATCGGGATCCTCACTGAAGACACCGAACTAGGAATTTGAATAAGTCATAGAATCACAGCATAGTTGGAAGAGACCACCGTGGGTCGTCTAGTCCAAGCTCCCTGCTCAGTAGGGTCATCCTACAGCACACGGCACAGGATTGTGTCAGATGGCTCTGGAATACTTCCAGTGAAGGAAGTTCCACAAGCTCTCTAGGCAGCCTGTTCCAGAGGTCTGTCAGCCCAGGTCCATTTCCTTCTCTGACAGGACTGATGCAGGCAATTGTGGTTGCCATATATAATAGCAAGGAAGCCAAGCTGCACTGTTGTCTTAAGTTGTAAGACTATTACACCTGTTTCCATAAACTCTGTCACTCTTGACATATCACACCTTAAGCCTGGCAATATTTTTATGTGAACTGAAATTTCATTCCCTAGTATTATTTTAATATTATTCATAATATTCCCATATGTTATATTATAATCTGAGATATGGAGTCCTTTTAGACATGCTGCATCGTTTGTTTCAGGGGGAGGGGGGCAGTTTAACAAACTTTTTCGGTTCTGAAGCTGTGCAGGTAATAAAAGCTCTTACTTAAATCAGGCAATTATCATCTTTATAATGATCAATCTTTAAATAGTTTCATGTTGCAATCATATTAGAGTAAATTTCAGTCCATGCTCCCTAAATAGAGGGAGAAAAAAGAGAGCGTAGAGTGAAAAGTCTCAAACTTTTATTTCTTGCTAGATAATATCTCTTACTCTTTGTAGGTTTTGATAGTAACGCTTGAACCTACCTGGAGTCAAATCCAGCCAACTTTGATTTTGTAATAACTTGATTGTGTCAGCACTGGACTTTTTATTTTGCTGTTCTTTCTGATAAAGTAGTTTTGATGCAGTCCCATGCTTTTGTTTTGTTGCATGTCAGTGTTTTGGAACAAAATTATTCAAACTGCTTTCAGGTCTCAGATTCTCCACTGTGAGAAACTTAACCTTTAAACTATTACGTGTTACAAAATTTAACAGTTATTTCTACATGAGGCGTAATGTCTGTGTGAAAAAGCGCTGCACTATACTGATAATCCTCTAAGGCTATGCCTTAAGATTCCTACTCTTTCACAGGCTGCAGTTTCAGTAGCTTGTTAAAAATAATACTTCAGTAGCATTCAGTGAACTTAAAAGAACTTAATGTCATCCACTTGAAATAAAATTAATCAAGATTGAGAACTGGCACCAAAAACACCTGAATGACGCAACAGGAAGCAATATAAAAATGAACAAATCCTGCAGTCCAATTAAGGGACAATCCTTAGAGTGGGCACATTAACACTGAAGTTCATGCTGAATTTCAGATTAAACTCTTGCTGATAAATGCTTATAGTTTTCAGGGAAATTCTCTTTTAGCTGCCACTGTCTTTATCCTGGGTTTCAGTTACAGTATATTTTAGGCTTCTTAGTGAGTAATAAATACCTCAATAGTCCTAAGTATTTTCCTGTTCACAAGTTGAAAAGTGTCTGATGGAAAGGCACTACAAAGAAAGCATATAGAGCAAACTCCTTTTTTGGGAACCCAGTCCATCAGAAGAACTGGAGGTTTTAAACTAAAGAACTTGCAATCACTTCTGAAACTTCTGAAGGCATTTGTTTTGTCTCTGTATAAATTTTAATTTGTAATGAAAACCCTTGGTAAAAGACTTTAGTGAAATGTATATTCTTGCTACTAATACAGCAGATAAGGTTTTTCAGACCTAATGGTGAAATATGAATCCATACAGTTTTTGCATTAAAGTAGGGAACACATAATTGTGCTCAATCATGCTTCTTCTGTCCTAATGTGTGCTTTGCCCCCATGGCAGAAATGGAAGATGAATTGCTTTGGTTTTAGGGAAGAAGCCTCCAGTGTTACAGCCCAGATACATCAAAATTTTAGTTGTATGTGCAGCAAGAACATTGTACTGGGCCCTCTCCAACATCCCAGATGTGCATCTCTAGGTGAATCTCTGGGTGAAGTAATGACTGAAAGTGAATTTTGTAAAACTGCACATGGCCATTAGGTATAAGACCTTCTCTGAAGCTTCATATGCCAGTGACTGAGACTATGACCGTTGTGTTTCACAAATTCGCAGTTGTGTAATGGTAGCAAAGACAGGCAGGCAAAAATGCTGTCCTGATGGTATATATGAATGAGGCAGAAGAGAGGCTTAAAAATTGTTTTGTCATCGATCTCCTACTGAGTTGGTGGTCTGATAAATAATACTCCTGCAGGTTCCTCTAACAAACATGTCCCTCCTCTCTGTATTGCTAAAAGCAGTTGTGTCTTTTTGCTTGCCTTGGGGCTCCCTTCATTATTAATTAATCAGCATAATGAACTGTTTGCTCAAATGTGCAGAACACTCTGTGGATTAAATCTTTCTCTGTACTGCTAGGGAAAACCCTTTGCAATTTTTCCTAGTTACAGTCCAGTTCATGGTGAAATTCCAGAATCTGGGCTATGGAGAAATAAAAATACAAGTAATTTGGAATTCATTTCTGTGTTTCCTACAACTTGATATAAGTCTATATTGCAGAGTATGGGCAGGAAAGCATCTTGCATTTATTTGTAATTTCTTTTGCCTCTTACTGGGACAAACTCGTTACTGGTTCTCCTGTTTCTTCTTGTGTCTCATGAATCCTTAGTTCAAGGCAGAAAAAGTTGATACCTTCCTTCAGAGTGCTTCAGGGTAGAGAGAGCAGCCTATATAAGAAATAGAAACAGAATGTCTCAAGTAAGGAGACCCATTAGGATCATTGAGTCCAACTTCCTGCTCCTTGCAGGGCTACTTAAAACTAAATTATATCACTAAGAGTGTTGTCCAGACTTACCTTGTACTCTGACAGGCTTGGTGCCATGACCACTTCCCTTGGAAGTCTTGTCTCTCAGAACCATTTCTGTTAAAATTTCGTGTTCACATCCTATTGCCAAACTGTGCCATGGAATGTTGGTGTTTTGGACTGGTTTTGAAGGGGTTTTTTTCTGTTGCAGTTTATTACTTATTTGATGCCAGACACTTCTGTAAAGATTCTGATGAGGATTGTACGTGGCTTTTCACATCACAAAGTTTCCTCTTGTGTCAACCTCTTAATGGGTGGGTTTTGGTTAGAGTGCAGAAGCTGACTGAGCTGAAGTTGCTGGAGCTTCCAAGAAGTTATTTTTGTAATGTAGAGGGAAGTCTGTTCTGCTGGTATCTGGACTGTCCCAAGGAGAACGACGTGGGGCAGATGGCGACTTCCATGACCACTGTTCCCACTTTGGTCACAAGCACCAATGCCATGACTGAATGTTTATAAGTGAAATCTCAGCTGTTTGCTGTGAAGCCTGGCATTTACTGAGGGTGATGATAGCCTGTGATTTCCACTGTATTGCAAAGGTTACTTTTGTGAGCAAAGGAGCTGGAAGAAAACCAGTTTTTCCATGTTTTCTGTGAGGCCTCATAAAATCTGTAAATTGAGAGGAAGAATGATTGCATCTCTAGAGCTCATAGATGTTTGAGAAGTAATGCATCTGTCTGTCCATTAGGTATATGAAAAGCCCTTGGTTTTTCTTACATGCTCAAGCTGTGAGTCAGTATGAGCAGATTGTTTACAGTATATTCACAACATGAAGTTGTGAACAAAATTCAAAACGTGTGAACGTTCCTGTTCACACCTGAAGTACAAACTGACTTTGTGGCCCTGCATATTACACTTTGGCACATCCAGTTGCTGTCAGGATGCCGAGAATTTTTGTAGTTCATTGTTAAAGTGTGAGCAAAACTATTTTAAAAATTACCCCAGGGAGTTCAAATTACGGAGATGAATTTATAACAAAAATGGATGATGTAACCCTAATGTGCAAAAAAAGAGTGCTTCAGAAATTGTGCCTTTTGGTTATCTGTAAAAATTACTTTTAATCAGTTCCTAAACACACCACCCAGTGACATTTCTGGGATTTGCTTCAGTTCAGTGTTAAATAATCTCTGTTTTTTAGGTCCGTCTGACGTGTCAGCAATTATGAAATTCAGCAGGAGACCCACATGTCCTGATGCCTCAGTAGCAGTAAGTCTGCCTACACCTCCTGTACCAAGGCACCGGAAGAGTCACAGCCTGGGAAACAAGTGCGTAATCCCAGCTGTCTCATGCTCAGGCAGTTACATGTGTCTTAAAAATTTAAGATAGCGGCAGAGAACATGCTAGTATTTGTCCTTTCCATTTCTTGTATTGCAAGAGTGTTTCAGGCTCTACTCTACTATGTATTCTCTAGGTTTTCTCGACACTTGTGTTATTTTTGCTGACTCTGTTCTCTGCTATTGCCAGGCACTGGCAATACTTGAAAGCCGCGTATCCGGTTTGGTCTGTGGATTCCTGGTGTGTCTCCTTTTTCTAGGTTTCTGCTTTTGCTGCCCCCAAGGTTGTTCAGGTTTTGTATGGAGGAGTTAAAACATTTACAACTTCCCAGCTGCAGAACTTTAATAATTGTTACTGACAAAGAGAAGTAAAATCTTTCTGGTAGTAAAGGAGCGTATGTACAGTACGTGGTAGTGTATAATTGCCTGCTCCTTAATAACCTGCTGATGAGACAGAGGCTGAGTGGAAATAATGTGAGCCAAGGGTTGCTGTTACATGACTTAAGAGGGGTTTCATGTTTTTCTCTTCTTCCATGTTCCAGTATGATGTGTCAGTTGAGCGTCGTGGAGAGCAAAAGCGCCACCTTCCCGACGGAGCGGCCACGGCACCTGCTGGATGACAGTGTCCTGGAGTGTCACAGCCCAGCACGTGGCCACACGCCCAGCACGCGCCTTGCCAACGGCCTCTCCATAGGTATGGTCTGAGTGGGGAGTGACACCCCTTCTCCTGTCCCCAGGGCGCTGCAGACTCACAGGTATCTGCAAGTAGAGAGTTAGGAAGATCATTAGTTCCCGTGGAAAGACTGATTGTTTTCATGGATGAAAGTAGGTCAGAACTGGTCCTGGTCAGTGTTACATCAGCTTTCCTTGATTATCCACTGATGTTTTTGGTAAAAGTGACATGAAGTTTTGTAGATGCTTGGTGTGTGACACAAAGTGTTTGTCAGCTTTTACCAGGGCGAAAGTGGATATATACTTTCAAAGCTACCTTTACACGAAGAAAGTTTTCATTTTAACTGTATCTTTTAGAAGATGTGAGAATTATTTGGCGGTACTCTCTAAGACTTAAAAGGAAATGTGAAAGGAACACATTATGGTATTATAATTAATAAAGCAATTATTGTAATATCAAAAATTTGATCAAGAATCTGTGTTCTAAGCAAGAGAAAGCCACCTTTTAAGATACTCAGGCTATTTCTAGAATAAGAAATTGACTGTGAAAGATAGCACGTCACTTGACCAGGAGTTAGACACTGAGATGATCTTTGTAATTCTGAAAATACAGGCACAGCTCACTGTGTTAAAACTGAGCATTAGAAGATTAGTCCTGGGCAAATTAAAACTGCGAGCTAAGTATGTGCCAGAAAAACTGTGAGCTTTATGTGCCGGAAAAGGAGGAACAAATGGGTGATGGGCTTGAAGGAGAAATAGGAACTGTAGTTATGAATACCATCATATATATATATATTTTTAATAACTCCTAGCAGCAGCATACAGCTGACATATCCTCTATTAGAGATGTGTTTGCTTCTTGAAAATAAACCATGATACCATATCTAATAACTTCAATTGACTTATGGATATTGTGGTAGAACTATTGTCTTACAAAGGAGCTGGATTTTACATACCTGAAATGCTCAGCTTCTGAAGTAAAAGCATGATTAAAATTAAAGTAATGGTATTAAAACACAGCAGTAACATGAGTTAAGAGTGAGATACTATAAATTGAGAGGCTCATGTAAACCTCTTCCAACTAAAGATTTTACCATGAACTCTAAACAATTC
The DNA here is from genome assembly GCA_013397155.1 of Irena cyanogastra. Classification (NCBI taxonomy): domain Eukaryota; kingdom Metazoa; phylum Chordata; class Aves; order Passeriformes; family Irenidae; genus Irena; species Irena cyanogastra. Next base: position 29,105 of record VWZV01002099.1, on the reverse strand, counting down.
TACTTCAAAACATGATTTGAGTCAGCGGTGTCCACGGTACTATATGAAAGAGTATTCTGGTGATCCACATACATTGGCTTTGTATTTTCCCGTGGGTGATTTTCTTACTCCTTCTCTGTACTACTCTCTTTCTAGATAGCAGTGAAAGCTCAGAATTTAGTGAGGAGCTGCCGTCAGGGCTTGAAAGGTGAGTTAGTCTTCATGTACACTCACTGAGCACTCTACAGGCTTAGCTAAGAAATTCACAAATGAACTCTAACATAGGTAAGCCCTAAATCAATAGTTACTTTTATCAAATAATTGATTGGTTAGGAAAAAAATGGCAAGCATTTTGAAATAAAGCATTGTAAAGGTGTTGGACCTGAAAAGATTGGGAACTTATCTCTGTCATGTTTACCAAACCCTAACTGTTGAAGTCTCAAACTAAAATATCCCTCATCAGATATTTGCATTCACAAACAGGGGTCGTTTATATGCCACGCTGGGGCCTAACTGGAGGGTACCAATCCGGAATTCTCCTCGGAGTCGAAGCTGTGTCTACAGGTACAGTTCAGGGTCTGCCTCTTTCATTGTATGGTGCTGAACTTCAATTTAGGTCTTTACACTTTCCTGGTGTAATGTATTTTGTGTCTAAATATCCTTGTATGACCATAACAATTTACGAAGTCTCCCCTCCTGCTTGTAAAAACTCCTGTTAATGGTAAAGCAGGGATAGCCCTGCCCATTCAGATGAGATTCAGTTTAGCTATTGATCTAACTAAAGATGTCTGGCTTCCATTTTGCAGAAAACTAGGCTTTCCTTTGGTTTTTATGAAACCTTTACAGAAGTAGTTTTGTCATGAAGGCCATCTTTGACTCCTGTGACAAGTGATGATGTTAGAAGGATACCTTCTTGACCCTTTCCCACAATCTGTTTCCTGATTTACTGGACAGCTGCCCATAACATCTGTCCATGTCAGAGAGCTATAGTACGGTGTGCTGATTTTGTTCAATCAAAGGGTATTACCTTGGACCCCAAGTAAGAGAGAGAACATCTGCAAGCCATATGTAGCCAGGCGCTCACAATGTTGCTAGTCACTAAGATGTGGACTTTCCAGAAGCAGGTAATCCATTTACAGGCCTAAGAGAGGGGGCACCAAAAATTTTAGATAGTTTGAGGGATAAAAATCATTCCTTGCATGTATACCTGACGTGAACTTGATAAATTCTGTGATGCTGGCAAATGAAGACATATGTTTGAACAGTTAAGACAATAGGGCCCTGAATCAGTATTCTGCAAATACTGTGATTTAGTTGCAGTTTAAATCCAGTCAGATTTTATTTTGTTTAAATTAGTTTGCTTCGGCCATTGTAGAAGTATCAGTATAATGTGACTTACAGCTGCTTTACCTGTGCCAGTAGTGTCTGATAGGATTTTCTAGGAGCAGCTGGAAAATGTTTTCTTAACATGACCATCTGTTTCAAAAACATACAAAAGCTATAAATATAAAATGTAAGAAGATAAAAATGTGAAAGGCCTATTAAATCCACAAAGAAGAGTTACTCCCTAAAATATGTTTCTTACATTTATCCACTGTCAAGTAATTCTAGTGCTTGTGGTCATTCTTCCTTTTCTGAAACCTTCTCCTGCCTCTGTCAAATATAGAATTGGCAAGAATGCATGTTAGCAGAGACCAGGCAGGTGCATGCAGTGGAAGAAGATGCACCTGGCAGTTGGAAGGGCTGTTCTTCCCTAGACGTGGCTGTGCATATAATTTGGCACCAGCATGAGTTCGGATTCGTTTGTAGACAGAATAGTGTTCCTTTCACAACTGAGTAGATCATACATGTTTCCTTTTCCTTGTATTCATTATCAGACATGATTTAGTTGGCGCTGATAAACCTTATTGGTGCACATAAGACCACCAGGGTTGTGATCATATGGCAGTGAAGAGAAGTGAGCAGCAGATAACCTACCAATCAGCATTTGGTTGTGGCATTATTAATGGTTGTTTGTGTTTCTAACTTTGCTTATACTTGGGTTCTGTCAGTTGTATCTCTTTCTCACTGTTGTATGTAGGAAGTTTTATGTTCATCCTGGAAAAGGAAAAACTATTGTAATCTCTGTAAATAAATTACTTAACTTATTTTAATAATTATTAATAATTATTAAATTTATTTTTATATAGTTTTCCCAACTCTTTTCCAATCAGGCAAGATATTTCCATTTAATTTAAAATAACATTTGTGGGAGCTCTTATTGCCAAAATTGTAAGCCAAAAATTTCCAGAAATTCAGGTAATTTCTGTAATTTACAGAAATTTTATCTCTCTGTTTATGAGAACAAAAAAGAAAATTGCCTGTTTTCACTTTGACTTTGGGTTTCAGTATTTTTATTATATATAATAAAAATACAATATATATGCTATATATATATTATATTTTTTTTTCATGTCTAACCCCCTAGAATAGAACTTTTTTGAAAGATCCTGGTTCCTATTTGATAGCTAGGTTAGGAAAACACATATTCTAGAGTCACATCACATAGATGACACAATATACATAAAGCAGTGCAGATAGATATATTTGGAGTTAAATTATATTGCTTACTTATCATCCTTATTTGTCTTCTCAAATACGTAGAGGAATGCTTTGTCTCTCCAGCCCAACAGGTGCATGCAGCTGCACAGCAGGTGGTTCCACAGGAGTCATTACCATGGAAGGGCCTTTAAGAAGAAAAACACTGCTCAAAGAAGGCAAGAAACCTACTGTAAGTGATTCTGATTATAATTATTCCTATGGTCCTTATTCATTAGTGGCTGCTTTAATTTTCAGGATTAGATTAAACCTGCAGCTTGATACCACACAAAACAATGGTTTTATCAACTGTAATTTTCTGACTAAAGTTATAACCAGGTTATAACATGGTTGTAACCTTTGTGTGTCATTTGATATACAGCAGTTTTGCTTCTCCTTGCATTTCTAGGTCACGTTTGTAACTGTGACAGCAGAGCAGGAGTGAAGCAATTGTGTAACCAGTAAACAGCAAACAGTGTTTTGAGGGCAGAAATAGATCTTGCGGCACTGCCTGATGATGCAGAGCATCCTGATACTTTCCAGTTAAATAATCCTGACAAAGGTAGATATTGCAAGATGGGCAATGTCTGCATTACATTTCTGTGACAGGATGTAGATTAATAACTTTTAACCAGTTTGTAGATTACAGAACTTGCAGCAGCACTAATAAAAGACTGAAGAGGGAGATCTTCAATACAGAATTTTCAAGGGAGGGTACACATTCAATTGAACATATTTCTACAATGTATTTTGGTGCTTTTGTGATATCACATTAAAATGGAAAAGCTGCAGGGAAGCTATCCTTAGCACCAAAGTCATGGCAATTTGTAGTTAACCTGAATTCATGGGTTTCACATGGTTCTGGTCCTATGCATTTGGTAATTTATTTGTTTTCTGTAGAGTTGATTGATGTATTTCACATGGAACCCAGTTCAGTTCGGAGCAAAAAGATTTGAAGAATTGCAGAGCTGTCAACGCAACAATTTTTTTTTAATCAAAAGTCTAAGATCTGTATAGCAGAAGGCAGCACACTATTCTTCTCTAAACAATCAGTACTGATACTTTTATGAGATACCAAAAAAAGAAGGATTGTATTCACAGCCAGCCATCAAGATTTAGGTAGCTGACAGGAGACACTCTTTATCTCCCTTCTTTGCTTCTGAAATTACCTTTGGTAGCACTTGGACTTGCCTGTGAATAGATTTTTGAAATGTCAGAGAGATGCAGAGTTTTTCCTAATTTTTTTTCTCCTTTTTCATTCAGCTCTCCTCATGGACTAGATATTGGGTCATGCTTTCAGGATCAACACTTCTGTACTTCGGAGCAAAAGCTTTAAGAGGCACTGAAAGAAAACACGTAAGCTTTAAATTTATTCTAAAACCAAAAATGGAATACTCATAAGTAGATCTGGAAGGGCATCCAAAGTGTACTTTCTATTGCAGGCTAAGCCATATTTCTGCACAGCTTCTACAGTCAAAAGTTAATCTCTGCTGCAGTCTCAGCTATGACTGACTTGTCTGTCTTTTCCAGTATAAATCTACACCTGGGAAAAAAGTCTCCATTGTGGGCTGGATGGTGGCACTGCCTGACGACCCAGAGCATCCTGATATTTTCCAGCTAAATAACCCTGATAAAGGTAGATATTGCAAGATGGACAATGCCTGCCTTGCATTTCTGTAACAGGACGTAGATTAATATCTGTTAATGAGCTTGCAGATTACAGAACGTGCAGTGGCACTCATAATATAAGACCAAAGAGGGAGATCTTCAATACAGAATTTTCAAGGAAAGGTACAAATTAAATGGAACATATTCCTGCAATATGCTGTGGTGCTTCTGTGCTGCCTACAGAGAGATTCCTTTCTTTTGACAGTTACTGTAAGCTTTGCAGAAATTTCTCAGCCAGTATGTGATTGCAGCATATCCATGTGACTCCATACACTGATCTTCAAGTCTCTGAATTGCTTCCTTAAAATCAGTCAGTATCAAATCTTGACTTACACTGAGCCCAATTAAAATATCAAACCATTTACCAGAATAAGTCTGCTAAGTAATTACTACTTTTTAATAATTAATTTTGCAGTGCCATAACTCATTTCCCTTGATTAAACGTCAAAAGATAAAAAAACATCTGGACTTATTTTGCACTTTGAGTGGTTGCTTACAGGTTCTTGATGCTTTGTTCAGTTTCCATGTTTTCAACTTTGGTGCTGGATGTGGAATCCCATCTACTGTGTGAAGTGCATCATCTGGGTGTTAACTAAAATGCGCAAAATATTTGATTGCAGGAAACAATTTGAAGTAGGACATTGACGAAAACTAAGTTTACAAATATGAAAAACTTTATCAGAAGCCTTGATGAGAAGAAAGCCAGGATTAAATTAGATCTGACCTGCGGCGTATGAGTGATGCACAGTCCCCAGTTGTGGTATAACCAGAAACATTTATTATAAGTGTATATACATTTTATAACATTTTCACTATCATATTAGGATATCATGCGCCTGGATAACCAATACTGTAACGGTTCATGCATCTGCTAACCAATAATATGAAGGATCACGTTCCTAGTATTCACATCAGCCTTTTTTCTTTAAATCAAGTACTTGTGTAACTATTTTTTCTGCCAGCTACTGAGGTTCTGCTGCCTGTTACATTTTAGAAACTTTGTTATGTCTCTCCTGCACTGACTGAATAGTTCTTGTTCTTCTGAACCAAGTGGTCTTTGTTCTCTTATTACTAAGCGTTCTTTGTTTTCTTGCACCACACCGATCTACATGGTCTTTTCTGTGGCCTTTCTGCCTATGAGGCCACATATGTTCTCATACTTGCTTCACTCAAGAATTGCTGGGTAACAAGCCTCACATGGGCTCTGTTATAGTAGCAGCATCATGTTTAAGCATTTGAGGTGCAAATTAATTTAAGCGTTTACTTCAGGACTTTGGCTTCTGCACAGAAATTAGAGTCCTTCAAACCTACATGTCTGTCTGCAAATTCAGAGTCTTCCATTTTCTTATTTTTATAGGCAATGTTTACAAGTTTCAGACTGGTTCAAGGTTTCATGCAATATTATGGCATAAACATCTGGATGACGCATGCAAAAGCAACAAGCCTCAGGTAAGGTTGTGAAAACTGTTTCTACCCACTTTTTCCTATTTTCCAGAAAATCCTTACTAGAAAAGGTACCTCTTTCAACCTGTGTGTGCACACATTCCTGTGGAGGCAGACATAATTCCTCATTCGGTACCTTGGTCCATTTTTTCAATAGGAGAAAGAAAGATTATTTAAAATCAGGTTTTGTGCAGGTCAGCTATTGGTTTGGTTACCTTAAGAGAATATAACCTTTACTATCAGTTGCTTCAAGCAAGATAACCCCATCTCTTCTTTAGAAGTGACTGTCTCATGGAAAATGCAAACAACCATACTAGGATGGACTTGATGATCTTAGAGATCTTTCCCAGATGTAATGATTCTGTGAGTAATTTACAATCTCTTCCAGGTACCTGCTAATCTAATGTCATTCGAATAATTCCCTCTCCTACCTGGTGTGACTTCAAGTGCCAAACTGAAGAAACAGGTTATTGTTCTCTAAGGAGGAAGAGGAGAATGGTTTTCCTGACATGAGCCAGCCACAGATATTTCAGCACTTTCCTGTGTAACTTGATAGTGATTCTGACACAGCTTGTAAAAGCAGAAAGTGAATGTTGTCCCTAGGACCAGATAAAGTCTCATGCACTGAGTGAAAGCAGACAAGTTAGATGGACAGAAGATTAATCCTGACTCCTGCAGGATCCTAGAGCCCTCAACTATTTGTGGTCAGAGACTGCATGAACTGATATTTGACCACAAACTGAGCATCATATCTTCTGCCTGTTCTTTTTTAAAAGGTTCTTTTTATTGTTAAGCTGCTTTGTGTGACTGAAGAATATTTGGCCCATGTTGGGTTTCAATTCTTTCTAATGCACAGAATGATTGACAGTGTTAACTTGCTCCAAAGTGTCAATTAGAATAGAAAATTGTGGAACAACATTTTTATAATCTAAGTGCACTGAGTTGCTTGGCAATGTGGCTGCCTCAAATTTTCTATCAAATCTGTGGACAATTCTACTGTTCATATTTGAGCTATTTGGGAAAAATGTATTTTGGCATAGGACAATTGGTTTTCTTTTCATTCAGTTATTTTGCTCAGGAATAACCCGGTAAAAGTTTTAAGGCTTTTTAAATTTATGTTGTGCTAAAGTTTGTCTTTTATTCTTTTACCAGTGGCATATTTGCTTATAAATTTGGTGGTTTGGTTCAGTCTGAAATGAACATTGTTCATTTCAAATCCCTTAGTACAGGGAAGCAGGTAATCAGGTTTATATATCACATGGTCCTGGCTCCTCAGAATTACTCCATATCATTTTTTCTGTTCTGTCCTTCTGTGGACAACTTGGCTCCACTCAATTCCAGTATGTGTTGTTACTTCAGGGCATTACTACTGGTAGATGGTACTGGTATTATAAAATTATGGTGGCAGTAAAAGACGTCTCCACATCAATATCCAGGGAATAAACAAACAAACAAAAGAAGTGTAGCTGGGCCTTTTCCTCTGAAGGAACTCTATGCTGTATTCCTGCTGTACCCTGGCACTCCTGCAGTCAGAATCTTTTTCTGTTCATATGTTAAATTCATCACTTTTTCTTTTTGAAACTCTTTTGCCATATAGCATTTTTCAGACTTCATCAATCACCAGAAAACTTCTTCTGACTTTCCTAAGATTGCATAGAGGAGAAATTGGCAAGTCAGCCTCTAGCTTACAAGCCAGGAACACCATGGAAGTCATTTTAAGTGAACAGAACCTCTACTAGAACAAGCTCCCTGCATTACCAGTATGTATTCTGTGGACTTCCATGATTTTCTACATTTTTATTTTGAAACTTCTCTAACAACAAAGAGAAAAAAACACCTGTATTGTTAAATGTAGGTCAAAAGTAAATTTTTTGTTCTTTTAAGAGTTCATGTTACAATCCTGAAAGCCTAATACATACCAGCTTTTCAAGAAAATCGCTTCCCTGCATTTAGATGCTGGGACATGGGAAAGTATATGTAAAGCTGACAAAGTTTATTTGATAACTGAGGTTAAGACAACTTTGAACTAGGAAGAATGTGGTTATCTGAAAGGGCAGAGCATCTAACACCATTAGAGATGGTGTAGAATCTTTTGAGTGTGGTAACATCCTGTCAGCAGTAAATTACTTCAGGCTGTTAGACTGTGACACAGTCTGAATTATTCTGCACCTGTGGATTTTTGTGATTAGTCATCAGTGAGATTAAACATCTTTTCAGTATAGCACAATTGTGAAATTGCTGCAGATTATTGAGAAATTAGGATTGATGGCAGTGAAAGAGTACTAGTAAAACATCTGAAAGCAATTTTAAATTCATCTTTAAGTATTAAACAGTTCATAGCTGCTGATTAGACGTGTTATGATGCCATGTGGTACCATTTACTGTTACCTGGTACTTCTATGGTTCATTGAAAGCTGCTATTGAAATACAATATGTTGCCTATCACTATACAGCATTTTCACAAAAATATCACAAACCATACAAGTTTTCCTCCATCAAAGAGAACAACTGCAATAGTTACGTAAAAGTAAACGTTATGTCATAAATTATCATTTTCAGAATTGTGAAGATATAATAACTGTAGGTAATATTATTAGTTTATTAAATTACAATTTTGATGTAATTCAGTGCCAAAATGCGTGTTTTTCCAAATAGCGCTAAAATGAGGCAAAGAAACTAGTTTTCAAATTGAGACTACTTGTCACAGTATAATGTTAATCAATTTCAACACTTTGGCTTGTTTTGTGTGGAAACTGTTGCACTATTTTTGGCTGTGTTTTCCAGCAGTCCACTGCATGCCATTTGTGTAAAGGATTCTTTCTATAATTCTTGTGAACTGTCTCACCTGTAAGAATTCTGGTGTTGGAATCTAGGTTTTTGGCAGAGTATTTTGTTACCTCAGTCTTGTATCAAGTTGCTGCATTTTTCAGTTTGTTACATTGATAATAATGATTGTTTTGCTAATTAAATACTTTAGTGTAAAAAAATTTGTTTACTACAACAGTTATAGCATTTGGTTGTAAGTTTAAAAATGTGCAGGGTGTGTATGCTGTTGACAATAAAATTCTGAAAAAGAATAGTAGAGGTACAGAAGGAATGTTTTAGCTCAAAGGCAGCATGCATATTTTATTTGTGAATGAATATTAATATAATTGAACAGACTTTATGGAGCACAGTGTCTATCTAGCTCTTTAGTAGTATAAACACAACAGAATCAACATTTCTGGGATAAAAATGAAAAAACCTCCAAATTTGCAGCTTTTTCAAGAGAGATTTTCAAAGTCCAAAGAAGTAGAGACAAACTTAAATTTCTTTGCACTTCAGATTTAACTCAGCAGGTTTGCAGATGACACCAAACTGAATGGTGCAGTCGCCACACCTGAAGACTGGGGCCTGGACAAGTTTGATGAGTGGCTGGGGCTGACATGATTTTAATAAACAGATCAAGAGCAACTCCGCTGAGAAGGACTTGGGGGTGCTGGTATATGAGAGACTGAACATGTCCTGGCCATGTGCACTGGCAGCTCAGCTGCCAGCCGTGTCCTGGGCTACGTGCTGGGAAAGCAGTGTGGACAGCAGGTGACAGAGGTGATTCTGCCCCTCCGCTCAGCTCTTGTGAGACCCCATGTGGAGTGCTTCATCCAGCTCTCAAGTCTTTGGTATAGGAAAGATGTGAACCTGTTGCAGTGGGTCCAGAGAAGAGCCACAAAAACAATCAGAGAGCTGGAGCACCTCAGCTATGAGGAAAGGCTGAGACAGATGGAATTGTTTAGCCCAGAGAAGAAAACGTGCCAAGGAGATGTTATTGCCATCTCTCAGTACTTGAAGGGGACTTACAAGAAAGATGGGGACAGATTTTTTAGTAGGACCTGTAGTGATAGGAGAAGGAATAATAGTTTAAAACTAAAAGAAGATTGATTCAAAGTAGATATATGGAAATTTTTTGCAGTGAGGGTAATGAAATGCTGCGTTGGCCAGAGCAGTGGTGGATGCCCCATCCCTGGAAATGTTCAAGGTCAGGTAGGACTGGGCTCTGAGCAACTTGATTGAAGATGCTTATGGCAGGGGAGTTGGACTATGTGATCCAACTAAAACCATTCTATGATTTTATTTCTTATGCAAGGTAAATAAGGTCCAGATTATGACTGGAAATGAAGGCCCTTTAATTTCTGCAGAAACGTTATTTCATGAGCAGTTGTCTGAGAGAAAAATTTTGTGTGACGATGAGAGCAAAACAAAAAAGCTAATATAAAAGAAGTTACTTCTACAGCTGAACAGGAAAGCATATATCTTTTTCCTGAAGTGGACTCCTTTTCCTGTTATGCCCGAGAAACAGGAAGAGTGATTAAAGACCTTTTTTATTACTTGGTATTCTTGGAAATAAGTTGATAATTTTCCCTCAGGGTTATGTCCAGAGTTTCATTGTAAATATTTTATTAAGGAAGCATATGTAAGTGTCTCTCATATGTATCAAATGGTTCTTTTTACTAATAGCATCAGTTAAAATGGGAAAATTGACTGGAATTCTTCTCCTTTCCATAGGTAACAGGATAGAAAATAAAAAAGCGAGCACGTTAGGAGGGAAAACCAGCAATCACATCCCAGGCTGACACTGTTATGGAATCAAATTGCAGGGGGGAGAGAGGACTACCTTCTGCATTTCCGTATTTCACTACAAGGTAACGTGCTTTTGTCATACAACACCCAAAGATAAGTACTGAAGAGCTCATTAAATGTATGTTGAGTTCTTGTACCTCAGTTAAAAAGGAGATACCTTTTAAAAGCATTTTGTCAGGGCCTTGTGGGTATTAATGACTCTGACCAGCCCACCTGCCACCTCATTGTGGGCTCAGGAGCCCATTTAAGCTCTGTTCAGGGCCCCAGCCGCTGCCGGAGCTCTGCCCTAGCAGGCCCCGGACGCCGGCGGCGGCGGCGGCGGCTCTGCCCACCCCCGGCGCGGGGAAGGGCGGCTCCGGCGGACAGGAAGCCGGGCGCGCCGCGGGCGAGCGTGGGAAACCGCGGGGACCGCAGTGGCGGTCGGGCAGCGGCACCTGCTCGGCGTCCTGTAACCGGCAGCGCTCGCAGGAGAGGCGCGACAGATTCGGGATTTTATTTTCACTCAAGAAATAGGAGGATGGTGATCAGCTGTACCATTATTTTTCAGTAGTGGGGTTAACCGCTTAACGGTAAGTTAAAGGTACCTGTTAATTGTCCAAACCAGGTTTTCTGAATCTCTGTCTGAATTCGTACTGAGGATGGAGTTTAACTTTAGGTTTGAAGACTGCAAAACTCCTCCGAAGCTTAGTTCCAGTATGTGTTGTGGGTTAATCCGGGCAGGCAGCTCTGTCCTCGCCCTTCCTCTTGCAGTGGGATGGGGATAGAATCAGAAGGGGAAACATGGAAAATCCTATGGGTTTTCCCTGAGATAAAGACAGTTTAAAAGACAAAGCAAAGCAGCATGCAAAACAGAATGTGTAATCTGTTCATTATGTCCCCTTAGCAGGCACGTTTCTAGCCATTTCCAGGAAAGCAGGACTTCATGATGTTTAGCAGTGACTTGGGAAGCCGTATGCTGTCATGTTGCGTGTTTCTCCCTTTCTCCCTCTTCCCCCAGCTTAGATGGTTGAGCATGGCATGATTTAGTGAGGAATAGGCCTTTGGTTGCTTTGGTTCAGCAGTCGCAGCTGCGTTCCATGCAAACTTCTTGTGCCACCCAACTCCTGGGACGGGAGACTGAGAAACAGAGATGGCTTCAACTCTGTGTAAGTACTGTTCAGTGATAGCTAAACATCAGTGTTTAAAGCACTTGCTTTAGTCACAACACCCTGCCAGCTACTAGGAAGAAAATTAACTTGGTCCCAGCTAAAAAAGTACAGTGTGAAAGAAAAAAAAGCGAAAGTAACAGTCTTTTGAATGTCATGCAGTTTTCATATTGCCCAATCTGTTTGATTTTTCAAAGGACGCAAAGTTTAAATGTTTGCAATAGGAGGACTTTGGCTTAGGGATGTACGGCAGATTATAATGGAGAAGTTTCTGAGTGTATACAAGGAAGTGTGAGGCTTGTCAGTTGTAATGGCACAAAATAAGTACAACTGTATATTGACAGTTGTATGACAACACTGTATATTGTTCTGGCTTACTGTCTTTGTATTTTGAATAGGAATAGACAGTTTTATTTTTTTTAGAGTAGTATTTTATTAGTAGAAAAATACGGCCTTCAGTTTAATCTTCCAAACAGTATGCTTCGGACTTTGGATCTTACAAAAGAGGAAGGACACAGGTGTGTCAAAGAACCTTTCTGAAAAAAGGAAGCTATCAAAAGATTAGCAAAAGGCAGTTGAGATAAAGATGGTAAATGATTGTTCGTATTTGCTAATATTAACACACTGTTAATAACAGAGTGATCTGTGTTTTTGCTTTTGACAAAAATCATAAACTAAAGGATAGAGAATAACTTTTTCCAAAAATGGTAAGTTTTGTAAGGCTGTTCTTTTTAGTGGGGGATTTTTAGTTAGACTCTGGATAAACAAGGATTAGGTTGTTTATTGTTTTTGTACTGCTGAAGCTAATACTTCATATTAGCAACTGAAACTCTGCACTCACCTCTTGTCAGTCAGTTACCCTCTATCCTTACCCTGGATTGGGAGATAAAGTGATAAGATGAGAGTTATGGAAAACTTAATGCAAAGTAGACATTGCCAAGATAATGAAATGAGCAGCATAGAAAGTTGTCAGCCGTCTCCATGCGAACAAAACAAATTACAAAGGAAGGCCACAATGCATAGAGCATGTGAGGGAAATGAATTGTTACTCAGTAATAATAGTACAAGACTCTTGAACTAAATGAGCAGTTGGTGCTAGCTTTTAGTAAGGACAGTGCTAGTTGTCTAGGGTTTTAGAAAGATGTTGGAAAAGAAGATCTGAAAATAGAAGTTGGACAGCAAAGGTAAAAACAATATCCAATTCGAAGGTGATACAAAAACAAATTCCATTTCAAAATTCTAAAAAGACAAGCTATTGGAAGAACCTGTAATGGGAGATTAATAAATGTGTTGTGAGTGTAGTGGTACAGTGTGGCTAAAGCATAAGTGATTCCTTGGTTTAGGACGAGTTAAAAAAGATGATTTAAATATATGAAAGTTTGTAAGTGCATTCTTGGTCCCATACAAGGTTTTAGAGTAAATTTTAGAAGGACTGTGACCAACGAAATAAGGAGAAACATGACTAATTCTAGCGACAGATGTCTCACCTACAGCAAGGGGATTGGAACTAGATGGTATTTAAAAGTCCTGTCCAACCCAAGCCATTCCATGATTCTAACCATGACAAGAGCTCTTTATTATGACCTTGCTGCAGAAGAAAACATTGTGTAACTGCACTTGCTTGACTAACTGGGCAGATGTATCAATTGTTGGCTGATGACAAGCTCAGATGTATCTGTGCAATATGTTGCATCTCCAAAAAATGTAATCCTAGCATGCATTAAGAAAGAAAATTTCCAACAATGATGAGGGCTTTTTACTTGCCATGTACAAATGGATAAGGTACAGACATTTCTAGTCACCTGTACTAGAGAGTAATGGAAACAGGGCCAACTGCACAGAAACGATTGGTGAAGGAAGACTGTTTCTTGTGACATGGTTTTACCTTTCATCCAACTGTTTTGTTGAAAAAAAAGGTAAAGAATATGAAGATGAGGAGGTGATATTGCTGCAGTCAGTCTGGGTGATGGGGAGGAAAAAAGCCTGTTTACAGTTAAGTGGAATACTGCAAAGTAGCCACTGATACCATTAGCTAAATTTAGTAAATCTGCTTAATTTATGTCATGTTTACTTGCATATTAATTGGAATTAAAAAATGCAAAATTGAAATGAACTATTACTATAAAAGAAAAGCATTTAAATATGCTGAAAGTATACTTTTAAAGTTAAAACTTGCCATTTTACCCTCTCTGTAGTGAGGAAATATAAATGTAGTGTTCTAAATTACACTAACTTCGTGTCATGTATTTTATGACTACTTATTCGTGCTGTTTATTTCAGGAGAGCAAAATTAATGGGTCATGTTGGGAAAACTATGAATTTCACCTGTTAAATAACTACATATTTCTTTTCTTTAAGATTTAGGGTTCTGATGTGTCTTTGAGCTCTTGATTTCGCTCTTTTTCTCGGCTTCTAGAACTCGCTGTTCTTTCAGCACTCTCTTAGAGTTCCTAATCAGAATCTGTATCTACATGTTCTAACTAGGCCTATAGCATGTTATGAAAAAATGTTTGTCCAAGAAATACAGATACGTGTGTATATATATGTGTGTATATGTATATATATAGAGTCTGTTTTTCTCATTCGTTTTAAGTAGGTGTGCGAACTGTGTTTGTATCAGCATACAAGATTAATTTTCAGAAGAAAACCTTAGTAGCCTTAAAAAAATCCATGGAAAATGTTTGATTTGCTTCAACAACTCCATACTCATTTATAATTTAAATTGAGTTCTTGCAACACAACTGTGTACTTTGCTCAAGAGAAGGAAAACTTGTTTTTCTGGTAGGTGTGGCTGCTGTTACTGACATGAAAAGAGCACCAGCTATGTGAAATAAAATGTGCCAGGAAGTATCTTAGTTATTGTACCAGTTTTTTTCCTCTCAGTATTGTGCCGTATGGAACAATTTTTGCAATTTACCTTAAAAATATTTAAGTTTTTATCTGTTTAAAATAAGCAATTAGTAGATTATTTTAGCAAAATAACTTAACAAAAAATGAACGGAGGGATGAACAGAACTTATTTCCTTTAAAAGGTACTTTTTCCTTTCTAGTGTTCACTGTTCAAAACACAAGTGAAAATTTTTTTTTCCTGTTAGTTATTTATTGCTGAGCTTTGAGGAGACTTGCTGTCACTTTTCTGTTTATGGATCATATCTGAATACCTAAACATGAATTTGTAGAGAAAACTTTTATCTAGGCTCCACTTGCAGAAATTAGTGCTTGAGAGTGCCATAAAACTCCCACTCAGGCATTAGTACTTGATAGCACAAGTGCTCCTGAAGACTTCAGTCGTCCAGGCACTCAGGACTATCTGTTCCTGCAGCAACAGGAGTTTTAAGCCCTAACCCCCAAATCGTGCCATTAGTGCAGTGTGAGGAGGCCCAGATCTCTAGTAAGCATTAATATGAGATGACCTTTCCTGCAACTCCTGCCTTGTACAGGGTTACGTAGCATAGAGTGGTAAACTGAGACTGAGTTTTACACCTGCATAGATTTCAACTGCCTTCTGCTGGATTGTATGAATTGACTTTCCTCTGTGTGTATGGTCTCATCTTGGTGATCTACAAGTTAGGAAATTCATAAATCAGTGATTATATCTGGACCATCGGATGTAATCCCCAATTAGCATGTTTATTATGAATTTGAGTAATGCTATACACATTTAATTTATCTACCTCTAGCTTGTCTGTGAGAAGTCTGGTTGAGTTTGGTTTTTTTAAACATAATTTACATACGCACTGTTTAGGTGGGGAAAAAAAAAAGAAAAGTTTTGCTTCGCTTTAAGAATTACTGCCAAGTTATTAAATTGGATAGTCTAAAATTTGGATTATTGAAAAAAAATACTCCTTGTATTGCGGTATGAAGACCTCTGTTATATTCTTCTGCAGAACCCTCCATGCAGGGAAACTGCTCCATACATCTGACAAATAGAGGCATTCAGTGTGTCACACAGTATTTATTGTACATATCGTTAGAGGCGTGTTCTGTGACTGGTTTTTCATAAAAGCAGAGTAGCTGGGTCCCCGAGTAAGTCAGTGCACCATGATGAAGACTTATGCCCATCTTGTTTGTGAAATTCTTGAGCAATGATCATGGGTCAGTATTATCTCATAGTGTGCCTTTTCTTTTCTGCAGATAAGGCAGCATAAAGTACAAGGAGAAAGAAATTTGCATGCACATTTAGATACGTACAAAATGTGTGCTGGGAAAAAATCTTACTTTGCTGCTGCTGTGTGCATTATGACTGTAACTTCAATGCTTGCAGTTTCTTACCTGAGGTTACAGAGACTTTCTCATCAGCCAAAAGTAATTGGAGAAGGTAGAAGATGTAGAGGGAAAACTGCCATTAGCACCATAACAGCATTAGAAGGTAACAAAACTTTTATTATATCCCCATACTTTGACGACAGAGAAAGCAAAGTCACTCGACTGATTGGGATTGTTCACCATGAAGATGTAAAACAACTGTACTGCTGGTTCTGCTGTCAGCCCAATGGAAAGATATATGTATCAAAAGCAAAAATTGATGTTCACTCAGATAGATTTGGATTCCCTTATGGTGCAGCAGATATAGTTTGTTTAGAACCTAAGAATTGTGATCCAACACATGTATCAATTCATCAGTCTCCATATGGAAATATTGACCAGCTGCCAAGGTTTGAAATTAAAAACCGCAAGGCCGAGACCTTTTCTGTTGACTTCACCGTGTGCATTTCTGCCATGTTTGGAAACTACAACAACGTCTTGCAGTTTATACAGAGTATGGAAATGTACAAGATTCTTGGAGTACAGAAAGTGGTGATCTATAAGAACAACTGCAGCCATCTGATGGAGAAAGTCTTGAAGTTTTATATAGAAGAAGGAACTGTTGAAGTAATTCCCTGGCCAATAAACTCACACCTCAGGGTTTCTTCTAAATGGCGCTTCATGCAAGATGGAACACACATTGGCTACTATGGACAAATCACAGCTCTGAATGACTGTATATACCGTAACATGGAAAGGAGCAAGTTTGTGGTCCTTAATGATGCTGATGAAATAATTCTTCCCCTTAAACACCCAAACTGGAAAACAATGATGCACAGTCTTCAAGAGCAAAACCCGGGGACTAGTGTTTTCCTCTTTGAGAACCATATCTTCCCAGAAACCGTATCTTCTCACATGTTCAACGTTTCATCTTGGAATACTGTGCCAGGTATTAACATACTACAGCATGTATACAGAGAGCCTGACAGGAAATATGTAATCAATCCCAGGAAAATGATAGTTGATCCACGAAAGGTGATTCAGACTTCAGTCCATTCTGTCCTACGTGCTTATGGGAAGAGTGTGAATGTTCCCATGAATGTTGCCCTCATTTATCACTGTCGGAAGGCCCTTCAAGGAAACCTTCCCAGAGAATCTCTCATCAGGGATACAACACTGTGGAGATATAACTCATCATTAATCATGAATGTAAACAAGGTACTATCCCAAACCGTACTGCAAACTCAAAATTGAAACCTCAGTTATAAGGAGTTAAAGTGGAGGGCTCCCTGTATTGGGGGAAGACAGAGGATCTCATTTAAAGATCACATTAAATTGATTTCCACATGGAGTTTACATTTTTTGCAGTTACTTTTTAGGGAATCTATAGCAAAGCCATGAATCATTTAATGATACCAAGGGTCAATGCAGATTGTAGTATCTCTTCTGGGAAATGTACGATTTGTTTTCAGTTAAAACAATATTAAACATCAGTATTTGTCAAGTGATTCAAGTAATGCAAAACAGTTTTCAGCCTATGTACAAAAAGTACAAATACAGTCATTATTATTAAAGGTAGCATTGCTTAATTCTTGCGGTTTGTATGTCACTGGGTACTCAATTTGTATGCATCAATTTGAGTAAAAGGTATGCAAGTAATTGAGGACAATCTTCCTTTCAGTTGTAAAAAAATTACCCCTTATGATCTTGGAAATAGCGTATGCTAAAGATGTGATGGATTGTACCACTAAACACAGTCATTGGAGTTTTGCTGAATAAAAAATGATTTTTGATAAAAAGTGTCTTGTTCAGCTGGGCTTTGGAGACATGTAAGTTTGAGAAGAGTGATCGCGTAAGTGCTGAGTTGTGTTGGAAAGCTTTAATAGAGATTGGTCGTAACGAAAAAGATACTTTTGTGAACTGAACCTGTTTCAAGGAGGAAAAAATAGATGGCCAGACGACTTTTAGGAAATGTAGTATTTTGTTGGGGTTTTTTTCCGGCACCTTGAAGCCGTGTAGGAAAATGCTTTATGAAATTTAGACACAAGTTGAATTTTAGTCCTTTGTGTGATGAGTAAGTTGAATTCTTTTGCTTCCTATGGTAGGCATAAGGGTACAGAAACTGCATTTTTTCCAACCTCTATCTAGAAATAGTGCTAAGTAGTGGCTTTTGCTGAAGGGCCAGATGGAAACCAAAGCAAACAGAAAAACCATTTTCTCACTTCTGTTTCACAGTTTCAGTTTCACAACTTCAGTTTCTGTTTGATAAGCCCCCAGAACTACATGCACTGTGTATGTTGTGGCAATATATTAGACCTTCCTGCTGAAGGCAGTGATAGCCTGACACTTTGGGGTCTGACAGAGAGAAGTGTGTTTGAGAGCAAGTATGCTTTTTAAAATTTCTGCATTACTGTCATGCTTTCATTCCTTTATCTGCTTGGTAGTGGCACATACCTGTGCCCTTAAAGAGCTCTGTCATTAGTGGATTAGTATCATTAGCAGATGTCCAAAGGGAACTTTTACTTTGCTTCACAGTGACTGCAGCATCTCCCAGTCTGTCTCAGCAAACTCTGTCTCAACATATTAGGATCTGAGATGCATGCTGCTGTCAGTCATACAATCTTGTGTGGCAACAGGTCCATTTAGAATTTCAGACTCCATGTTTAGAAGGGTCATGTGAAAGTCCAACTTCCTGCTTATAGCATGGTGTGCTCAGGACTTTGTCTAGGAAGGCTGTGCAACCTGTTTTAGTCTTAAACTAACCTCACTGTGGAGAATTTCTCTTGTCACAAAAACCATTGACCATTGTCTTGCTGCAAGATCCCAAAATGAGCCTGGCACTGTTTCCTTTCTAGCTTACTCATTAGCTAGAGACAGTAGCCGTGCCTCCTCATCCCGCGCCCACCACCTTCCCTTTTGCCACCATTCTTTCTGGAGGGCTCAGCTTGGGTCTGTTTCTCAGGCATCTTGTGCTCCACCTCTCTGTGGACTCTGCATAATCAAGGTCACTAATAACAGTAGTTAACCAAGTCTTCCTGATTCGCTGATTTGGAAACAAGGACATTTCTGGCACGCCTCTACTTAATCTTTCAAAGTTAATGCAGTGCTGTATAGATGGCTCCTTCAGAAGAAGCTGAGTCACTGCACATGTTGTAACAATACTGTTATGTTACTCCCACATTAAGAATAATGAGAACTGGATTTCAAGACAAGTTGTTGAAAACTTATTTTTCACAGAAGCTTTCTTTGCTTAGGAGTGAGACAGCAAAAGCTCACTTTTGTAAGCTCATCATCTAGGCTCCGCACAGTGCAGTTTGAATTGAGAGCTGTGAATTTGGCTTCTGGTTGATAAAATCCTTGAGTACAGACGACATTTTTTAAAGTAAATTGAGGTGAGTAAACATGGAAAAACTGAGCGCTTGAGAGTCTGGCCATGTCTTTAAGAGACTGCTCCACATTATGCAACTCCTACGGCATCACTCAAATACTGACTTTTGCATATGAAAACTCTCCTTCATTGGTGTAATTCATACCACATACATTTGGGAATCTTGGCCTTGATTCAGTATTAAGTATGAAATCAGGTTTCCTTGAAGAGTGGGAAGAAAAAAAATCACACTAGTAATGCTAGACAATTTTGTGTTTTCAAGGGCACGAGCCAATCTTCATGAAAACTCATGTTTCCAAGTTGTGGAAAAAAATTGATGGGAGGGAGGGAGTGGGAAATGGATTTGTAGAGAATTCTCAGGGCCTGACAGAAGGCCCACACAGTGTGCATCTGTACGCAAACTTTGAGATAGGAAATGCTGACTTAGAAATGCCATGGAATAGGACAGAGAGTGTTGAGAGAGAAATGGAGCTAGAAGAAGGTTTCAAAGGATGGCCTTGCAAATAAGACTAGATACTTTGGAGAAACAGAACTATGAAAAATGCATTGTAGGAGGACCCACGAGGGGTAGTTTTAGATTATTGGCTTTAAGGCATCTGAAGCATGGCGTGGCAACAAGCTGATAGGCCAAGAAACGCTTATAATGTATTGTAATTAGGAAATAGTTGGCTTATTATGAATGACAAAAACTGGAAAATTCCAGGGACTATTTGTAGGTTTGATGCGGACTTTTTGTAGTTTTTCACTTACTAATTTTTTGAGAATATTCAGTTTTTCTTGTTCAAAAGCCATTGATCTACCCGAATAGGCTGATTTGTTTTCCATGATAACTTCAGAGTGGCAGGTGTTGCCGTGGTTTCCATTAAAAATCTGCTTCTATCTGTATAGGATTTTTTTGTTCGTTTAAATTTTTAATAGTATTATAGTTATTTTAATATTTATTTACTTTGGTGTGGAGGTTTTTATTTGATATTAATTTGAATATTTTAAATTTTTTAGATTTTATGTGTTATATGGAAATAGAGGGTTTTTATCATTTTATAAGGGAATTCTAGTTTTAAGATTAAGGGTTTGTTGGTTTTTGGGGGGGGGTTAATTTTTTTTATTTTATTTTGATGGTTTTATGTTGGTTTTTTATATGTTTATATGTGGGAAGTACTTTCTCCCAGGTCTGTTGAGATTGGAAGGAGTTCAAAAAATTCTTTGTCCCTCTCTTGTTCCCAGCCCAGGACTAAGTCAGTGTTCCCTGAATCCCTGGACGTGGAGGGAGGAGGTCTCTGCTGGAGGGTGGGAGGAAGGTCACTGCTGGTTACTATGTCCTCTGTAGGCATAGACCTCTGATTTTGGCAAGATGGGTTTGTGAGTATTGAATCAATCCTGCCTACTTTTGAATGAGTTGTTTGAATGAGTCATCAGCAGATCCCACTTTTAGCCGGCTTTAGTTAACTTTTTTTCCCACAGTTTTATTTTTGCATTGATCATGAGATCACCAAAACCTAAAGTTCGTTAAATTAACCCTGAAAAATTTCAACGAACCAATCCTGAGGGAATTGGGGATTGGATAGCTGAGATCTTATGACCCTTCAAGGCCATGCTGGGTTTACCCGCTAGTTTTGGTGCCAAGGGAAGCTCCAAGTTAAGGACTAATCAAAATATGAACCAGTTCTGATGAAACTCAAAATTTGAATCCGGGTAAAAAAAGACAGGAATGCCCTTGTCAGAAAAGAGCCCGTGATGCAAAGCAGGCTTAAAATGCCTGGAATGAAATGTGATGCTGACTACACTTCAGACAATGCTATTGTGGCACTTTTAATTTCATACTTCTAAGTAAAATTTTTATTAGAGCAATAGATCTGTGACAAACTGATGACTGGCTTTTCTCGGTATTAAAGTACAACGCTGTGTAGATGTGTCTTGTAGTCCATTGCTTTTCGTCTGGCAGGCGAGTCACCATCCAAGCTCACTTTCGGTCATACAGTGTAAATGGAAATCATTGTGGTGTGGCACCTGGACTTGAGAGCAGCATTCCACAGCAGGTCCGACCTATCCGCTTGGCTGTCCTGGAAACTGACTAGTTTCTACTACTTGCAGGCATAGCGAATAGATGTACTTTCCATGGAAAACTCTTCATCAGATGTCTGAAACGATGTTTTGCCTCGACGTTTCCAAGGCCGGCATTCGGGAGAGGCGGCCCTGGCTGAGTCCCGCCTCGCACGGGGCAAGGACCCGTTCGATCCCCTCGCGGGGCTGCCGCTCCCGGCGGCGGAGGACGGGCCGCCGGGATCAGCCCGAGACTACAACTCCCAGCAGGCCCTGCCGCCGGCGCAGCGGCTGACGCAGCGGTCGACGCGGCATATGAGTGGTTGGCGGGCCGGGGCGGACGCACGGGGTCGTACGCCGGGGTTGCGGGATGTGCGCCGGGAGCTCTCGGCGCTTCTCCCGCGCGGGACGGAGCCGCGGGAGCGACGCTGGAGGGGTGAAGCCTCCGTCTGGCCGCCCGCATGGAGCTGAGCAGCGCAGAAGGAGCGTCCACCCGGTTCCTCGGCCTCACTCAGCGGTACCGGAGGCGGGGGCTCAGCTCCGGTGGGGCGGGGCGTGGCGCGCTGCCGGCCGGCGATGGCGGAGGGGGAGGCGGTGCTTTGCTTCCGCAGACCGGGGGCTGGAGGGGCCGCTCGGCGAGCGGCGCTGGGCGCTCCCGCGGTGTGGGGCGGCTGGCCCTCGGGCTAGCGGAGCAGCAGGAGCCCCCGAGCTGCAGCCGTGTCCCTCGGGCTGCTGCAGGTGGTGTGGCCGGAGTCGGACGAGCGTCTTCAGGGTCGGTTTCGCGGGATATTCGGCATTGCAAGCAGATAGCACTGGGATATCACTGGAATTACATGATTGTTGCCTGCGTTAATGCTTGTGACTCTTTCTTAAATGAAAACAGATGGACCGATACTGACAAGTAGACATATAAATGGCAAGGAGAACGTGCAGGCTGTATCCTTCTGATCACACCGGTGCAATCCGCAATCACCCCCTTCTGCCACTACCTTCCCGACGCCCGAGTAAAGTGCTTTCCGGTGTCGAGCTTCTGAAAGACAAAACTCGTGATTTCACATTAGGATCGAAAAAACATCAACGTTTAGATTAGCAAATGAGTTTAATTGTGCTTCGTTGTTCAACTTTCAGGACTGTTTTGGAGGAGCTTCTCTTGAAACGGGAGAAAGCTAGTCCTCTCTCCTCTTCATCATTACTGTTCATTTATACAACTCCACCTCTGTTTCCAGACAAATGGGAAGAGGAGGTGGAGTGTACTGTGTGGATGCTGTACAGATGCGTGTAAGCTGGTTAGTTATATTTGTGTGACTAAAAGTGCACCTGGATTTAAATACTTTGCAATGTAAGTAAATTTTAAATTATTAAGCCCAACAAATCTGAAGCACTGATGAACTAACCTCCTCAGTGCTGGCAGATCATCGTAATAGGATGAAAACTACTCTAAAAGTATCATAACTGGAGCAGCCATTTTTCTTAAATAGATCAGGACTGAGGAAGGATGTAGTTCAATGAAGAAAATTAATATGAACAGTTAATTTTAATCTCAGTGTATTTTTTAAATTAGGAGATGTTGAGTGGTAACCGAGAATGAAGAGCCAAAGAGGTATGCGGGCAAGAATTCATTGGGGAGTGTATGCACTTACACAAATAGCATGATAATGTGAATCTTACCTGTGCCTAAAGAGAAGCTCAGATGCCTAATTGTTTTGAGTTTGTCTCTGTAGCATTTATGTTGGTGTGAGATTCTGCTTTCATTACAAGATACAAAGCAGGTGACGTGTGATATAAAGTAGTTAGGTTGAGAAGAAACAGAGATTTGCTCTTGGGTATAATTCTGATTTTTAAAAGGCCTGCTAGCGCGTTTGAAGGTTGAGTATGTCTTAGGTAGTTTGAATTGGGACACAAATGAGAATATTGATATTAAAGCAGTCTTGTTTTAATCATTAGCTCAGATATACTCTTGTTTTTTGAATTATTGAGAGTGCTGTCAGAAAAATGCTTTTGACACGAAAGGGTGTGGTTTGTGGCAAGACAGTCTGTCTTCAAATTGTTGGAATGTAGTTTGTGGAGAGGTGGTGCATAATGTGGTACGATGGTTTGAGGTTGGTAATGCAGGTGGATTTTGAACTTCACGTTCTAGGATTACTTTTGTTTGCTGTCTTCGTTAAGCTGGTGGAGGGAAACCTCTGAAATGCTGTTGTTTCCTTATGCTCTTAAATTAAAGTACTGGTTTTGTTTCTTGTTGTGTGTAGACTGAAAAAAGACTGAAAAAATCAGTAGCAACCTACTAAATGTGGTCTTACTGAGTTGTATAGTGCAGTTGTCCTCTTCGAGGCAATAAGTTTACATTTCGAACATGGTCATGAGCCACCACCCACTCTGGAACTCTGATTGCATCATGCCTAAGTATTTAATTTAATCGTAGCTTTTGCTTCCAGTCAGGACATGGACATTTCCTTTGGGAGTAATGTGAAAGCCAGACTGCAATGGCTGCTAGAGATTGTGCATGCTGTAAGAAGTGTTCCCTGCAGCAATGAGTTTATATGCTGTGAACCCTGTTCAGCAGAAATGCTCTTTTTTAGTGGCAGGGTATAGCATTGCGGGAAATGTAAGGCCAGTTGACTGTGTACGCTGATCAAGCGTTTCTGTTCCAGCTCTGTCTCTGAAGATCTGGGTTGCAGGCGTGGAGAGTTTAGCAGAAAGCATTACGGATCTGTGGAGCTTGTAAGTATACGTAGCCTGTCCTTCCATTTATCAGCTTATAATACAGAGCTCTAATCCTTTTCATTTCCAAGTAAAATAGTTGGATCTAGTTTGGAAAATGTGCATTCTCAGCTGGACTTGAAAGTTGTAAGCTAATGTAAAGTGGCTTCTGAATAGATATACATCAGACCTGCGATAGGAGATCTTTTTACTACCTTATTAATTAATGTTTCATTGTAACAGGAAAGGAAGCATTATATAAATACTGTGTTTACTTCCAGATGCAAATTGAGCCTTTTTTCCTCTTAGAATCTGAAGATGGCAAAATATTAGGGTAGTATTTAATGAAGTACTAGCAATTACGTAAGCTATAAACTGTATACATGTTCACATGTCTACATACATGTGTATGTAATTTTGTATGTACATGGCCCATAGTAATGGGAAAGGGCTTATAACTAAACGAACTAGTCAGAATTAGGATTTCGAAAATGGTTCCCTAGAATCTGTCAGTTATTCTGCATTTTCTTGAAATTCAAAGATTAAGTTGGCACTTCATTTTTCTCGTATATCAATTTCTTCTCCAGTGTGAAAATATGTCAGCAGTTAAAATAGTGTCATTCTGATTACAAGGTCATGATGACAGTACATAAATTTACTGTAGGATAGCAAAAGTGGGGAGGAGTAAAGAAAATGAACTTCAGCTCTGTTACTATGGGAAGAAATCACAAGTTTTCTACTAGCTGTAGTTGTAATTTTAAAGTTCTTGGGTAGTATATTTACTAACGTGTGTGTAAATTGGTGGCCTAGTTGCTGGAAGTTGCATTGCGGTAACACCAGGTATCTTTTTTTTCTTTCCATACATTCCACATAAAAGATGTGGTGTTTTAATCCAAAAATGCAAGTAAACTGTTTTCTGGTAAGGGTCTCTTTCATTCCTAGTACTTAGAGTCTTTTGCTGGGAAATAAAAAGTTATGTATAATTATAAATTCACAGTAAGTTCACACAAATGGTCTTGTTTCTTGGTTGTTTTTCTTTAAGATTCTGCTAGCATTTTATGAAAGTGTGTCGTTTTGGAGTACAGATGTTTAAAGTTTCTTGTTGCCCTCTCAAGTTTCTAAATGTTTCATGCTTAACTTTTTTTGCGTCATGTTTTCCACAGTAGCATCTCATTTGTGTCTCGTTAGAGTTCTTACTGGGTCATTCAAAATCTTTAGTCAAATTGGTAATAGCTAGACTGATCTCTTCTCTGTGGGGAGTCACAATGCCTGGAACAAAAAGAAACGTACGCTTTGTAGCACACTTTGATTGCTGATCATATGGCTATTTTTGGAAATAGAACCTCTATGTTAAACTCTCTTATAGCTTATATCTAGTGATGCTGATGGAGCCATTCAAAGAGCTGGACGGTTCCGTGTGGAAAATGGCTCTTCTGGTGAGGTGAGTGCCCAAAAATACCCATAGAATGCTGAAGAAAATTATTCAGCTTCAATTATTTTTCACCTACAAAAGATGCATTTGCAGTCATTTGCTAAGGAAGAGGACTTTGAAAATTCTGGCATTTTGTTTCATTTTGGTAACCTTTTTGCTCAGTCATGTTAGGAGAAAAATACCTCTGAATGATGCTTCCCAGTCTCTAGTTCATCGCTCTAAATATATCCTGTCCTGTTGGTACTATGCTATTCAAGCTGACCTCTGTGCTTTAAAGTTTGCTCCTTGGCGTGATGAGGTTTAGCTTAATTTTTTTGACCCGTAGCTGTCTTTTGGCAGCTGTGCTTATCTTTAAATAAGAGAGAAAGAAGTTAAGTGAAGCCTTGGAGAATAATTCCCTTCATCTTTCTTGCTGCTAAACTCGCAGTGTGTCCCTGGAACTACTCCAGGGGCAATTAGGTTTCCACTTACCTTCGTGTTTTATCTTCCTTTGCATAACCTTTTCATCTGTAAATACCATCTTCATATTAGAAGAAAGAAGCTCTCATATTCTAGAGATACTTGTAAGATCTTGGTAAAGTGTGTATTGAAGTAGTAGTAACAGCAAACTGCTACTGATCATCTGCTTGCATCGGCATTGGCTGTAGAGTTGAAAGCAATCTAACTGTTCTGCATTGATTCTTTGGGGGGTTGTGTTTGGTCCTAGGTCTTTTTAGCTCAGTTTTGTGCAATTCAAAAGCCAAGTAGCTCGTATTGCGGAAAGGTTCGTAGAGTGGGTAATGAGTGGCCACATGGTGAATGGATATGGGGAATGGATTTTTTTTTCCCATGTTAATTCATAGTGGGAAAGTACTTGAGAGAGAGATGCTTGGGAATTTACCTTAATTTGTGAGGAGCGACACCAAAGAATTTCCAAATCATGCTTTGGTCAAGCAAGGAGACTTTGAGGATTAATTTGGGAAGAACTGAGAAAATGAAACCTGAAGGCATTAATTTATTTAAGTTTTAAAAATGTTTGTCTTCAAACTCCATATTGAAAGACCTTTTCACTGACATTCTAAGACCTTACCCATAAGAGTGGTACAGTAGGACAAGACTTAACTACTTAGAGAGAAATAAGAAAAATGGGTAAATGAGAGGGAGAAATTTTTATTTCAGCTACACACCAACTGACTTCAGCAAAATCCTTGCTTTTTAAGAAGCAGTGTACAGCTAAAATTTCAGGTGAATCATCCAGTCCTTATTTGCTTTTGCCTATATTTTGTCCTCTTTGTTTCACTTGGCATTTAATGTAACAGTCTCCCCAATTCTATTTCAGAATACAGACTATGCTCCGGGTACATGGCACAGAACGGATGTGCATTTGGAAAACCCAGAGTATCATACAAGATGGTACTTCAAGTATTTTTTAGGGAAAGGTAAATATTTTTTTGCAGACGGATTGGAATTTTGGACCAATGAAAATGTAATGTAGTTTTGAATTGTTATTATTTTAATATAGAAAAAGGCATGGTGTTAATTTAGTATTAAAACATTTTCTATCCTGTACGTGAAACAAGTCCTTGCTTCACGTGTTTTTAACCTGAAAACAGAGGATGAGTGTCTGTAAGGAGTGAAACCCCTGCTATCAAAAAGGGATGTTCTGACATCCTTCTTGGCTTTGAAAGCTGTGCTTATCTCTTGGGCTGTTTTTTTTACACATCTGTATATTAGTACGTAGTTACTTATGCAGGCAATGTTATACTTTCACGTATGAATGCATATGTTTACAGGCATCTCTCTGGTTCTGCACACGAGTGGGTGGGTGTGTTTTCCTTATGATTGATGGTGCTGCTTGTTTTTCTTCCAACAGTTCATCAAAATTATGTGGGTACAGATGCAGAGAAGAACCCTTTCTTTCTGTCTGTTGTACTGTCTGACCAAAATAATCAGCGCATTCCTCAATACCATTCAATACTTTGGAGAAAAACAGTAAGAAACAGATACTTAACCGCTGTTCTGACTTTTGTTTGTTTGTTTTGGATATGTTTATTATATGCTTTTTCATCTTTTTCCAGAATTCCAGTATTTATTACATATTTTCATTTGCTATAATAAGAACGTATAATTCTACCATAGTAGATAAACCTAAACTAAATTTGCAGATAACATTATACTAAACTTTTTGACAGAAATCTGTAATGCCAGATACTTTCTAATTGTTCTAACAACTGGGTTTTTTTAGAAATTATGTTCTAAATTGTTCTTGGCTACATCCTATGATCAGTTTAAGCAATTACTTCATACTGCTTTTAGGATTTTCTTGTACAATGGTGAGCAAATAGGCAGGCCTGATACTGGTTTCACTTTTTTTCCACTTAATATTCCATGAGAGTCTTTTATGCAAGCAATTGTTTTAAAACTCTACTGTAGGCATGTATTGTTCCATTTTTTTTTTCTTTGCAACACCCATGACTTTTTTTTTTTCTCTAAATCAGCAGTAAATATAGCTGGTAAAAATTGCCCTAAGCTAAATAAAATTGCCTTGGTTTTCTTCCTTCTTTTTTAACTTAATTTTTAAAATTAATATTCCCATTTGAATATGCAGAAAAAGTTGGTATGTCCTGTAATAGATCCTTTTCTTGTTTACAGGGTACTCAGAAAATATGTCTCCCTTACAGTCCCACAAAAACATTATCAGTGAAATCTATATTAAGGTATGTATTTACAAATAAGTTATCAGCTTAGATATTTGCCTGTATACCTTTTCCTGTAATTAAGAGCTTGTGTTCTGTGGTTTTCATGATAAATCTATAAAAACCATAAAAACAGTTTTGCAAGTCTTAATCATTGAAGGCAGCAAAAAGTGGTTTTAAAGCCTGTTCTTGACCAGGCAAAGTTAAAACTTATAATGGAGAGAAATTCTTAACACTTTTTCTTCAGCAGAGGGACAATTTTCAGGTTAATTGGAGAAGAGGTGCTAAGTGGAACTGCAGCGATGGAGAAGAATTATCTTTTAAAATTACTCAATAAAAAGAGCTGAAGAATAGCAGATTTTCACTGGTGGTTATTATGTGGCCCTAGTAGGAGGAAGCAAGCAGTCAAGCTGCCAGGAATTATTTCTTCAGCTGATTGTCTTCATCTAGGTCTCACTACAGGTGTATTATGCACAGTGAAGCCAAGAAAATTCCTGCTCTCAACTAGAGTTTGTATGAGCATGCTTGTACTCTGCCCTGCTTCTCTTGTGGTAGAAGAGGATATAAAGTGAGCAAACCCAACACTGTTTCTATTTCTTTGAACAATTTCATCAGCTGAAATGTCAGAGCACTGGTTTTCAAAGCATTCACTCAAATGCTTTAATATGCAGATTTTACAGTCTCATCACGTGGTGTGTTTTCTCAGATCCCTCACTGACGATGTCACCGAATGCTGTAAGGGTTTTAACTTGTCTGGGAACCCATTAGAAGTGTCTTTTACTAAACAAATAGTTTGTACCAGATAATAGAGTGCTCACAGTGATTATGTTTAGACCCAAAGTGAAGGATGATGTAGTAGAGCTCTGTGCTTTATAAGGAAATAAATTTAAACCTGATCTCCACACAGGGTCTTACTACTTTCTGGTTTTAAAATAGAAAAGAAGTTTAGGAAGTGTTGGAAGTTAGTAGTTTAGGACAGAAATGGCAGTTCCACAAAACATTCCATTTAACAGAGGCTCCACAAACAATTCATTTTGTAATTGGTTGTAACTGCAATCAGTTGGTGGTTCAGTGTTGAAATGTGTATTTGCCCTTCTATAAAGCACTTTTTCATTTGCATTTCAGTGCTATGAGTCTTGATAAATTTGAGAAGAGCCCAAGAGAAATTTTTCATCCTGAAATACAAAAGGTAGGAA
>VWZV01002098.1:32222-69184 GCA_013397155.1 Irena cyanogastra | reverse complement strand
GGGACAGCAAAAGGGACAGCAAATGGGGCAGTTTCCTTTCCTGCTCTGGAGGAAACTGCTGTGGTCAGGTCCCTTCTGCTGCAGTTGTCACATTTTGGGGGATGAATGCGACACGAGCAGTCATCCCATTTTGGGGGATAAAATGGGATGACTTTTGCTCTCCACTGTGGTCCAGGAGCAAGGGGTCCCTGAGGAGGGGACAGGAGGCTGCCCTGCAGTGACTGGCACCTGACTGTCCTTACTGAGCAGCCATCGATCAGCTGGCCCTGCCCACGCTAATGATCACGGGGTCGATGCTAATTAGCTCATTTGCATCCAGAGCTGGATGCCTGTGTGTGTGAGGGGCTGCCCACCAGGCTCATTTGGGCTGAGAAATGGGGTTTTAATTCAGCCTCTGCATTCCTTGGCACTCTTTGGACACTCCAGAGCTTCTCCTGTCCCCAGCTCCCTCGGTTAGAGGGGACAGTGAAGGCCTGGGAAAGGATGAAGGGAGGAACTCCCAGATTTTGCCTCATCTGTAGCCCAGATTTGGAGCCTGATCTCCAAGCAGAGTTTGCTGCTCCTGCAAGCAGAGAGCCCCCAGGCCTGGCTGCAGAACACAAACAAAATCTCTGCTCTGGCCACTGAGATTTCCATTTCGTGCTTCTGCTTCTCTGCCCCCACCCACAATTTGATTTGGGCACTTGCTGGGGACACAGCCCTTCTCCCTGTGACCCTGCAGGGGTGGCTGTTCCCCTCTGAGACTCCAGGTGACCTTTCCCAGGTGAGTTCTGCCTTTCTGCACTCCTGGTGCTCACACCTGGCCCAGAGAGCTCCTCTGAGCTCCCTGCAGTGGGCTTCTGCTATCAGCAGCTTCTATCTGCAAAGCAATTGATACCAACAAATAATTAAAAATGCATTTCTGTTTCAGCATCCTCTGGGTGCTCTCTGAAGCAAAAACAAGAGCTCGTCAGCGTGCAGGCCCGCAGGAAAATGTGTTTTTCTCAGCTGTGAAGTGCTGCTCCTGAATCCTTTTTTATTCTGGTCTGTGTCCATCTTATCTGCTGCTGTTCCTCAGGTCAGAGGCTGCATCTTCTCTGGCTCTGCACTGTGAGATGCCAAATGCAGGCGATTTGTTGTTATTTTTCCATGCTGTTTGCTTGCTTTGCTTGATTTCGGAGCTGAAATGATGTGTGGAGGGGATGGAAAAGCTCTGTCGCTGCTCTTAAATAATTCCCTGTGTAGATGGGCTTCTCCTGGAATGTGAGTGGGCTTTCTTGATTTAGCTAAATCCACTTCCAGCTCGAAGCTGCTGCTTGGCCTGGGCTCAGAGCATTTGGGAGGGGAGGTACCACAGGGCAGCTCCATCCCAAAATTCCCGGAATTCCTCCAGCCCTGCAGTGTTTGTGGTCAGAGCTGACCAGGGGCATCTGGGGAGCAGCCACCAGAAGGTCTCAGAGGACACTGACCCCAGCCTCTGTCCTCCTCCAGCACTGCTGTGGCACTCACTGATCAGCCAGAACAAAATCGTGCTGTTTGCAGGAGAGCTTGTGCTGTGCTGGAGGTGACCACGTCTCCCACCGACCTAAACATGGACCCAGCACCCTCTGGAATGTCCCTGCTTCTCCCCCGTGTCCCATTTCCCACCCTGGTGCTGCCGGGGATGTCCCTGCTGGCCACGGGGTGCCCACGGGGCTCCGAGCGCTCCCTCCAAGAGGAGTCCCCAGAGAAGGGACAGCAGGGCCACGTCCCCTGCCCAGCCCAGAGTGCAGTCCCCGTCTGCAGGATGCTGGGAGCCACTGGGTGTCAGTAGCATCCCACTTCCCGGCCGTGGAGTCGGGAGGCTGAGCTTTCCTCTATGGAGAGCAGCTCCATCCCTCCATGGAGAGCAGCTCCATCCCTCCATGGGCAGCAGCTCCATCCCTCCATGGGCAGCAGCTCCATCCCTCCATGGAGAGCAGCTCCATCCCTCCATGGGCAGCAGCTCCATCCCTCCCTGGACAGCAGCTCCATCCCTCCCTGGACAGCAGCTCCATCCCTCCAGGAACAGCTCCATCCCTCCCTGGACAGCAGCTCCATCCCTCCAGGAACAGCTCCATCCCTCCCTGGACAGCAGCTCCATCCCTCCAGGAACAGCTTAATCCCTGCAGGAGCAGCCCCTGCCACTCACCCACCCAGAGGCAGCTCCTGCAGCCAGGGCAGGATGGCACTGGCCCCATCCCTGGAGCTGCTGGCTGCTGGCTGGGTTTTCCCACCCCGTGGAGCTCCAGGGAGGGATGGCTCCAGGCCAGGAGCAGTGGGATACCCTGTGGAGCCTCAAATCCTTCTCAGGGATCGAGTGCTCCTCCTGCCTGCTTGGGCCAAGGTGGCTCCTTCTCACAAGTGCTGCCTGAAAAAAGGATTTTCTCCAAGTCACCTCTCAGGCTCAGCTCTGAACCTGTCCCTGCACTGTCTGTGTCACCCCTACCAGCCCCACCCCTCCTCCCCTCAGCCTGAAGGGGAGCACCCATGAGGTGCTGCTGGCTGGGATTGCTTGGAGCCTGGCAAATCCCGCTGGGAGCTCCCATCCCTGTGTGTCCCTGCCTGCCAGGGCAGTGGGGAGGAAGAAAGAGCAAGAGGAAAAACCAGCACAGTGATGTAGGACAGAGAAAACCTTTAGCTCTTTCTCTTCAGAGGCTTTCTCCTTCCCCAGGATGACAGAATCCCACACAAGCATTTCCAAAGTCGGGTTTATTTTGCAGCAGCAGAGTGGGTTTAAGTTTAGGTAGGACTGAAACAGTTCTGGCCAAGGGTGGTGGATCTGTGGCCTGGAGGCAATTTGCTGGGTATCAGCTCATGCTGAACTTGGAGCAGTTCTTGCTCAGGGATGCAGAGCTGTGGTTTGATGCCCCCATCCCACACCAGCCTGGTGGAGAGGAGCCCAGAGAACAAAGTGCTGCTGAAAGAAGAGCCCCCTGCACCCCTCAGCTCCTTATTCCTGGGCTTTGTGCTTCCCTTTGCTGTTTGCTTCACTTAGGCAGCTCCAACAACCAGCATTGTAAACTCCTGGTGGGCTGCTTCTTTTCCTCCTGGCCCAGAATTTCACCATTTTTCTGGAAATAACTGTTTATTTTTCTCTGCTGTTGCTCGCTGCTTTCATCTCTTTTCTGTTCAAGTCAGCAGTCTCCCTTCTTGTGAATCTGCTCTCCCCTGAGACACTCCTGATTTTTGATCCCCTTTTCCATACTCCTGGCAGCTGGATCGTTTCTCAGCCTTTTTTTCCTCATTCCCAGCCCTTTACATTTATTTTCAGTGGCACCTCTGGGTGAGGCACTGCCTCCCTTTCCCCACCCTCATCTTGGCACAGAGATTGGGAACAAGGGAAGTTTCTTTGGGCTGCAAGGAGGGAGTCCCAGGCTCTCAAGGAGGCTGTGCCCTCCTGGAATTAAATCTCTGGGTGGTGGAGCTGCCCCCTTGAGCCCTTTTAAGTGTTTGCTTTCCCTTTTTCTTGTCCCCTCCCCTGGTTTTTATTTGTGGACCTCGTTTCTCCGATTAACCTCGGGGCCTGCACGGCTCCTAAGAAAGATGCTCTCACTTCATTAAGAGATAATGGAAGCTGTCAGAGGTTTGAAGGATTGCACTCGTGATGGGAGCAGGAGGGGGAAGAAATATATTCACAGCAAAGTTACATTTTCATGTAAATTGTTTAAAGATTTAAATGGTTTCTATTAGGAAGGGTCACCGGGGCTGTGCAGAGGCCTAAATTAGTCCTTCTGTGCAGAAATATAATATTGTCTGAAAATGAAAAGGAATAAAGAAAGCTGTTAATTTTTTTTTCTCACACTCTCTCATTTCAGCCCACATTTTTTCTCCCTCTGCCTTTCCAGCAGCCTTCCCCTTGATTTTCTTTCATTCTTGGGTGTTCATTCCTCACCTTCAGGCTGGACTTGGCCATTTTGCTGTGAGCTGGCCCTGCCTAAGCTGAGTTCTGCCCGGGCAGCCCCAGCCTGCAGTGCCCAAACACCTCCTGACAAAATGCAAATGCTCTGCTTCGGGTTTCCAGGGGGAGCAGGAGCCCCGGGTGATCAGTTAATTTGTTAATTACTATCCCAAGTGGGTTGTTGCTTCTCCTGCTGATGTGTTAGGTGGAGTCACTGCTCCCTTGCTGCTTGGTAATTCATCCACAAACGCATCTTCATCTAGATAATCACGGGGCAGCGATTTGCTGGGGTGTTTGTTCACAGCCTGGTGTGGTTTTGCACACACCAGAGCCCGTGTAAAAGTGTAAATGTGTAAAAGTGTAAATATATCAATGTGTAAAAGTGTAAATGTGTAAAATTATAAATGTGTAAAAGTGTAAATATGTAAATGTGTAAAAGTATAAATGCGTAAAAGTGTAAATATGTAAATGTGTAAAAGTGTAAATGTGTAAATATGTAAGTGTAAATGTGTAAAAGTGTAAATGTGTAAATGTGTAAAAGTGTAAATATGTAAATGTGTAAAAGTGTAAATGTGTAAATATGTAAGTGTAAATGTGTAAAAGTGTAAAAGTATAAATGTGTAAAAGTGTAAATATGTAAATGTGTAAAAGTGTAAATATGTAAACGTGTAAAAGTGTAAATGTGTAAATATGTAAGTGTAAATGTGTAAAAGTGTAAATGTGTAAAAGTGTAAATATGTAAGTGTAAATATGTACATGTGTAAAAGTGTAAGTGTGTAAAAGTGTAAATGTGTAAAAGTGTAAATATGTAAATGTGTAAAAGTGTAAGTATGTAAATGTGTAAAAGTGTAAATGTGTAAAAGTGTAAATGTGTAAGTGTAAGTATGTAACTGTGTAAAAGTCTAAGTATGTAAATGTGTAAAAGTGTAAATGTGTAAGTGTGATGGCACCTGTGGGCACAGGGCTCTCCTCCCCGCTGGGATCCCAGCCCTGCTCCAGCCCCAGCCTGGTTCCAGAGGGTGCTGCTGGCTGGGAGAAGGGGATTTGCCTTCCCCTGGCAGCCCTGGCTTTTAGAAGGGGGCACTTGTGCCATCTCTGCTGGCTTTGCACACACGTGTGTCAGGGAAATCAACCCACAAACACCAGAGGTTTATGTCCAAAAAGGAGACAGAGGAGTCCTGGAAGTTTATTCCAATAAAGGGAGAGGCCATGGGGTGTTTTCCCTGGGGTCTCTCAGATTTTTGGAGGATGCAGCCTCCTTTTTATCCCAATTTCCCAGCCACATTTCCCTCTCTTTCCCCTTTGGCTGAGAGGTACAGACTTCCCAAAACCCCCTTCTGATGTGTACCTCCCCCTTCTCTTTTCCTTGTGTCAATCAGTGGAATTTCTGGTTCTTCCCACTGTTTCTTTCACCTCTCAGTATGTAACTTTATTTCCCAGCAGACAGTTTGTTTGTAAAGACCAATCTCTCTCATTCCTTTCATGTGGGCCTGTGGTTTGACCCCTAAATGCTCCTTGAGAGGTGGTTTCACCTGCAAACCTGTCAGGCAGAAATCTGAAGGTGCCCTCCCTCCCCAGGGCCTCCTTGCTCCGTCCACTCCCGAAATTTGGGGTTTCTCTGGTCCCTGTGTGTGTGCCCTGGAGCAGGTGAAAGGGTTAAACCACCTGCACCTCCCTGCATCCCCACCTGGGCCGCAGGCCAGAGGAATCAAAGAGCTTTAGGCATCAATGATTTAATTTACAAGGAGCTGGACAGACTCTTCCCCTCGGAGGGCAGGAGCAGCGCAGGAGGCAGGGAGAGGTGTGTGCTGCGTCCTACAGCAATCCCCGGCAGCCTGCCCTGATCTCCGGGCTGTGAAACCTCCCAAACCCCCCAGCAGCTGCTGTCAGCAGAGTTCAGAGTTCCCTGGCCCATCGCTGCCGTGCAGAACAGCAGAGATCGCATCCCTCCCGCAGGCTCGGCTCCGGTTACGGGAGGCGAGCGCTGATCGCTCCTCGCACGCCCGCAGGAGGCACCGCGGGGACCTGGGGGAACAGCGGGAGGGAGAGGGCTTTGCATGCGGGTCACCGGCAAGGCAGCGAAAGCAGAGGCTGAGAAGCTGTGGCTGAGAGGAGGAAACTCTGCCTGAGNTAAAAGAAAAATGCCTTTTTTGCAGTTTGCAGGAGCTCAGTAGCAGTGCTGCCTGTCAGGAAGAGCAAGTGAAGAATCCTGAGCAGATTTCCAGGCAGCCACAGAGCACAGAGGGAGGCACACCCCAAATATCCACCCCAAATGGCAGCATTGCCATATAAAATGCATCTTGCAGCTGGCTGTTTCTGGGGTGGAGAGGCTGCTCAGGATCTCCTGGTCATCAACCTGAAACTCCCCTCAGTGAGACAAAACATCCCCTCCTTCCTGAACAGATCCGGCTTCTCACTCAGCTCCTCATCCCCTGCTCCTCGGAATTGCAGTGCGTCCCACAGATTTGCTCTTTTCGTGGTGAAGGATCCTCTGATTCCAGCTGAAGGATGTCCTTGAGCTTTCTATCTCCATCTCTTCAACTGCCAGCCTCAACTCTTTTCCCTGTTTCTGCAAGTGTCCCTCTCTCAGTTCTCTGTTCAGGCAGCAGCTCCATCCCTTCCCTGTGCACTCCACCTTTCACCAAACCCTTGCAGGTCCTCCAGAAAGGACCTTCACCTCACCATTGTCCCACCTGTGCTGGCTCCAGTCAATCTCTGTTGAGTGTGGTTGGTTCAGGACTGCAAACACAGCTTTTCTCTGGAGGGAACATTTCCCCTGACACCTTCTGCTCTGGATTTTGCCTTCTCCAGAGCCACGTTACACCAGAGATTCATGAGAGGCAGGTTCATCCCTGCCTTGCCCTTCTTTATTTCCAGTGTCTGAGCTCCCAGCTCAGAGCAGAAGCTCCTTTCACAGGAGCTCCTTCACAACTGCTATTCCTCAAGGTCACCCAATTTCTCCCACAGGAGAAATAGATTCCCTCCAGCTTTAGGGAATCAGCAATCTTCTTAAAGCCCATCAGTCTCTCCATGCCAAATCCATCAGGGGAGGTGCCAAAGGGATGAGTCCCTGGGCCACTGTTTGAGGAGCTCCACGTGTGCTGGTGGAGTTCTCTCCTGCACTGCATGGATTAGCTGTCCCAGGTTTTCATCCTGAAAGAGCTGGTCCCCTTTTCCAAGCAGGGAGACAGTCAGTGTCACCAGGCTTGCACTGGTGAGTTCAAGATCTACCAGAGAAATCTCATTTCCATCCCAGGAGCAGCAGCCCTGAGCTCCTCTCACCACCTCTCCCAAGGTGGTTTTGCTCCTGGGCTTCTCAGGGGAGGGAATTTTGGCAGTTCCTTCAGGCCCTCTCTTATTTTTGGCTTCTTACTGCAGGGTGTGGCCTTGTGGCCATTGGGGGATGTGTTTGAACAGCACATGACCCATCCTTTAGAAAAGCTTATTATTTTAGGCTCTGCTCTGTGTAATCCTCCAAGAGTGGCTGGAAGTGGAAGCGAACTCCTGAGGTCAGAAGAAAGGCTCTTCAGCTGTCACGACTGCTCTGCCCCACTTCCCTGAGCGTGGGAGCTGTGTTTGCTAAACTCCAGGCATATGGTCCCACTCCCAGCTTGCTGGATGCAGGAAAAGTCCTCGTTGCCACCTTGGTGATTTCATGTGCTAATTCCTCCCAAATAGCCCCGGCCACTGACCTGCTTTAATGCCTCCTTGCACTTCACTGAAATGGCATCAACTTCTGATCGCTGGCCCCATGTTTATTTTCTAGGTCAGCCTCTTCTGTAATGCCTTCACTTTCCCTGAAATCCAACTAAAATAGCCTCGTGTCGTCCTGGATCAGTAACCATTTGGAGACAAAGTCTGTTTATTACCGTGCTCGGGAATAAGTGGTGCCTGCAATAAGCAACATTTGCTCTGCAATCTGTGCCTCAAAAATTAAAGCCTCCGTGATGACTCAGTCCCAGTCTGACTGGGGAGATCTAAACTCAGGCTCCAGCAAGACCTATAAACTCCTCACAGAGTTCTTTCCCCAAACAACTTTTATTTTCACCAGCCTAGCCCATCTTTTTCCTCTGATTTCTCCTTGCCAGAGTCTGATCCCAGCAATCTGATGCCAGTCTCTGTGTGTGGAGGCAGGAATGATGATTATGTGATATCTCCAGGTCCCTCTGTTTCTCCTAGAGCTCTCCTGAGATTTGTCAGCCTTAATGTCTGCACTCAACACCCAAGCCTAACCAGGGGAGAATTTGCTCTCTGGAAATAGCTCAGCATCCTCAAACCTTTCTCATGGCATCAGGCCTTGAGCCTGCTGGATTGCAGGAGCAAAGTCTGACAATCACTCCTTAGAATCCCTGGTACCTGCACTCAATTCCTGTGGGATTCTGCCTCTGTTGCTGCCCCGAGGGAAAGGCCCATCAACAACTTTTAGCTTAAATTCTTCTTTTTTCTTCTGTTTTTCCTTGCAGATGCCACAGCTTTCTGCTCTTTGGTCCCAAATATGCAGCAGGCTCAGAATTTCTTCCTACAAGTCCCCCCTCACTGACACCTGCCTGTTCCCAAGGTTCTGCAGGACTGGTTTTCCACCCTATCTGGTTTTCCTCCTGTTTTTTGGCCATCCAATTTTCCTTGAGCAGCATCCTGTCCCTCTTTGGCTTCAAACCATTGCACTCTCCACTGTGTCTCCCTCTTTTTTGAGCTGGTTTCACTCCCATTCTGAAGATCCTGCCAGCCTGGGGCTGGGATCCTTGGGTGTAAACACTTCCTTTCAGGAGCACATCTAAGAACAACACAGATGCCAAGGCCCCAGAATCCTGTTTATTACTAATTGATTTCTGGGGCATTTCTTCTCATTGTCACTGTTTTTCCAGATTTAAGCAGTGGAACATCTCCCAAAGTCCCTGCCAGGCACTCCCAGGTGAGATTTCCTGTTTGCTTTCTCCTATCTTTGGAAAGGAGAAAACCTTTTTGGGTTTTTTATTTCCCCACTTGCACTCGATGCTTGTTCCAACACATTTTCCTCCAGCTCAGCAGCTGGAGAGGATGCTCGGGGAAGGGGCTGTGGGTGGCTGCCCAGGATGTGGAGGAGGAAGTTTTCCTTTATTCCTGCCGTGCTGGGGGGCTGAGTGAGAGGGATGGAGCTGGATGCAGAAGCTGATTGGGCTGGCAACGTGCCACAGCACCCCGAGAGCAGAAGGGACATCCCAGGTATCCAACACCACCCCATTCCTTCCTCCCACTCCCCATCCCTCAGCTGCCAGCACCTCCGAGCTCACACCACGTCTCCACGGATCCCCGTGTCATGGAAGGACACCATCAATATTATATTTTTTGCAGACATTATCTCAGAGTCAGTTCATGCCTTGTTGCAGCTCGGGCACGCGGCCGCCAGCGCGATCCTCCAGCCTTTGGCGTTGCCCGGCGCCGCTTGGGCTTCTGGAAAGTTCTCCAGCTCCTCCACGGCCTCTCCGCAGAGCTGGCGGAACACCGGCAGCCTCTTCTTGGCCTCGGGGGAGCCTCTCACATCCATGGCTTCCATCTCCGCGCGCCTGGAGACGGCGAGGAAGGCGGGGAGGTGCCGAGGAAGAGAGGAGTCGCAGTCTTCGTCCGTGCTGAGGTAGTGCTGGGCTGTAGGGTGGCAGGGCGCGGGGCCGTGGGCGCCGCTGCTGGCGCCTGCCCCGTGCAGGGGGTGGGACCTGGCAGGGATGTTCCTGCAGCTCTCCAGGAAGATGTAGCGGATGTCCCTGGAGGTGTGGTAGGGTGTGCACTCCGGCCAGGACAGGCTGCGGGCCGCGCACTGGAAAGCTGGTGCCGACATCGGGGCTGGTCTTGCGTGGGGATAAATCGCAGAATTAGCGGGGTGGGAGGTGAGGCAGCTCGGCAGGAATTCGCAGTAAACCCTCACGGCTTTTCCCTCTGGAAAAAAATACCAGATTTCCAGAATCCTCCCTCCCCTTCCCGTCTCTGAACTGACCAAGTTGCCTCCAGAACAGCAACGCTCCATCGACTTTCACAGCAAAATCAAATATCCACCAAAATTAAGGCTTTGCTGTGTGTGTATCCCAAGCTCCAGTTCGTAGCTGAGTACAGCCAGCACCAGCCTGGGTGTGGGAGGGTGCTGTCAGGTTGTCTCCATCCTTCCTGCAGCTCCCGAGGGAAATGAGTAACCACTGAATGGATTTAGGATCTGAAACCCCCTCTTTGGGGAAAGGCCGACCCTGTGCACTCCCAGCCAGCCTTCTGTGCTCTTCCATCACGACCCACTGAATATTTCAGCTCTTTCCCAGGTTTTCTACATTTGTAAAATGCAGATTCTTGGGAGGGGGGAAATATCCCAACCTACTCCATGCTTTGATACCTGTCTGGAACCTCCAGAGTTGACAAAGAGGGAAGGCGACCAACCCGGTTCATGGATAATTCATCTCATGCATAACTCATGCCCACACATTTCATGGATAATTTAGGATAAGGGCTTGCAAGATCAGGATCTCACATGGAAGTGAAGGGTCTCTCCTGAACAAAGCTGATGGCAAACTCTAGCTGTGGAACGCCGAGTTTCTGCCTGTGGCAATGTGCCAGTGGCTGGGAGAGCAGGAACGCTCTGGTTCCTTGGATGTTGGCATCTCCCAGCCTGGCCAGACTCAGAATGCATCTGGCACTGTGTCCTGTCTCTGAAAGTGGCCAAATCTGGTCAG
Source organism: Irena cyanogastra (assembly GCA_013397155.1). NCBI lineage: Eukaryota > Metazoa > Chordata > Aves > Passeriformes > Irenidae > Irena > Irena cyanogastra. The sequence goes on along the minus strand of VWZV01002098.1, from coordinate 58,597 downwards.
TCAGAGGAAAGGCAAGCATCTCAACTCCACCAGGAGGTCTTAAAATTGTGGAGTTTGGCCAGAAATCCATCAAAAGCACTGTCCCCTGCAGCTGGGGCAGACAGAGGGACGGTGCTGCTGGATCTTCTCCCAGCAGATTGAGGCAACAGCTGGGATGTTCCCTCACATGGGTTCAGGACCACTCAGTGACCACTGGGGACCATTGGACTGGGGGACACTGGGGACCTGGAGCTCTGGGACAGAGCCCACAGGAAGCTGGAAACCCACCCAAGTGACCCTGCCTGTGCTCACGTTGGTGCCTGGCTCCACTTTCCTACAGCTTTGGCTGGTGTCTCTGAGAGGAGCTGGATGGTAATTAATAATTTTTCTCCTCATTCATTACTGCTGCTCTTCTCTCCCAAGCACAGTCCAGCATGGGATGGTTGATATTTTCTGGTGTGAGAACACCAGGATTTCACGCGGTGAAGGAAGAAATCTGTGCTCTTAGACTTGGGAAGTTGTTTAAACCAGCAGCAGGGAAAGCTCGCTGCACCCAGCCGGAGCCCAAGCCCTGAGACTCACAGGAGGTCGGATCTTAAAGCTCAACTCCCAGGCATCAAACATTTACAGAGACCAGTGGAGGGCTGAATTATTCAAATCACCCGACGTGAAACGTTTCCCTGCAAGGAGAGGAGAGCTCTCCTTGCCTGGCTCGTTGTCTCTGCGGGGTGTCAGAAATGCTAAGGCTCATCCTGCCTTCCCCATCCCCCCTGAGATACTTGGAACGAGTGAAGCACTCCCAGCTGCCAAGAAACATTGAATATTTATGAATTCCCTTAATCACAGAGGCAGGGACCATTGCAACCAGCCTTGTCTGGCCATGTTCTGGCCTTGCCTGCTGGAGAGGAGCAGGACTTGCTCCCACAGGTCTTTGGCACCACCCTGGAGCTGCTCAGCAGAGGCCAGGGCAGGTGGCAAAGCCCAGCAGTAGCTCCAGGGATGGAGATATTTCATTCCTGCTCCTGCACTGCCTTCTGGGATAAGAAATACAAATTAATTTGCCTCGGGAGCAGAGAAGCAGCAAGGTCTGGGGAAAGTGTCCTGACTTCCCTACTGTTTTCTCACCGTCGTTATCCCGTTATTTCCCTGCACGTGGTGTTTGTTTCAACCCCCACAAGAAGAGCAAGCCCAATACAGACACCAAAGCAGAGATTTTTCCCTCTATTTCTTCCTTTTTCCCTTTTCTTCTTTTCTATTTCCCCAGGTTACTGTAACAGAGGGAACTGGGGGAATTAATCATGAGGAAAGAATTTTTCTTTGGTCAAAATGAAATCCAAGCAGGAAGAGCAGGGGATTCACTTTTATCTTCTTGTGTTCCAGCACACCCAGAAATACATTTTTTAATTCCTCTTAAGCATTTGGTATGAAAGGAAAAGTTCTTGGGGGTTTTTTATTTTGGTTTTCTGGGTTTTTCAGTTGGTTTTTTGGGGTTTTCAGTTGAGTTTTTTGTGGGATTGTATTTTTTTTTTTGTTTAAGATGCTTATTACCATCTTTTAACTCTATCATGGAACGTTCAGAGACTCTGGCTGAGAAAGCTTCTGAAACTGGGTGTGTTTCATGCAGGCACTGGTAAAAACCATTTGTGGGTGCTCACAACCTTCCCAGGTAAGAGATTTATCAAAGGCAAGTTCCAGTTGAGTTCTCTGAGCAAACATCTGGATTTTAAATGAATTCCCAGGGAGGAAACAGGGCGACAGGCGGCTGCTGTGGTGGAAGGGAACAAACCTGGGGTCTCCAAAATCCCAATTTTTTTTTAAAGAAAAGCTGCAGTGAGGGTGGTTCCAGCCTGGAGGAACCTCAAGGAATGAACTCTCCACAAGGAATGTGTGTGCAGGGCATGAGTCAGCTCTCTCCCTGCTCCCACCCCTGAGGCAAGCTGGTTTGATGGAGACTTCTCTGCTCTCAGCTCTGCCCTCCCTGGAGCCAGCAGGAGCAGAGAAGCCGCTCAAATATTGATTAAAAACCCCAAAGTTCTTACAGGACTCACCGAAATCCCGGATACTTCTCTGTTTGGTCCTGACAGGAGATGAATGTCTCCAGAACACTTCCACGAGGAGATGGATGGTATCCACCCTGGCTTTGGGGATTCTGGCAGGGGTTGTGCCCTGATGCTGGAACATTCCGTTGTCGCGCGGAACTCTGGGCTGGTGTCACAAAGGAGCAAGGCCTGACCTCGTGTGGCACCACTGGGAGGCTCTATCTCTGCTGAGATGTTGGGCACGGCCAGGGTGGGAGGGATCTGAGGAGCAGACAGATCCCAGAATTTCCCAGCAGCTGGCTGGAGGGGTCAGTGTCCCTAATTAAGGAGTGGCAGGTCCCTCAGGGAGAAATTGTCCCTTCAGATGCTGCGTCGTGGTCTGGTCACAACAAAGTGGTCACAGCTGCTGACCACACGTGTCACAGTCCCCTCTATCCCACGCAGCCACCCCCAAAGGGACACCTGAGCACTGGGGGCAGGATAAAAGTGCCCACACACCGCTGTGGGATCCCTGCAAATGTGGGATTTGGGGACATTCTGGCCGCTCCCTCCATTTGGAAGTTCCCCTGAGCAGAGGCTGCTGGTCCTGGAATGACTCCTGAGCCAGCAAAGATCCCTTCACACCTCGTGCTAAGGCTGAGTGACAAAGCCCTGGTCCCTGCTGCCAGCACAGAGCTCTCCTGGCTGCTGAAGGTGCAGCAGAGCCTGGTGTGCTGAGGGGCTCCTGCCCTGAAACATTCCTGGCAGCTGTTGAACAGCTTGCTGCATTAAAAGCCATGAATGAAGTGGATTCCTACTTGTAAAGAAATAGGTTGCAGGATTTTTAGCACTCTGGGAATCGGGGGCAACAGTGCTTTGTAAATTAGATCTATTAAATACTTAGTGATATCAAAATTTCATGCGGTGCTTTTCTTCAAAGGAGCCCAAGGTGGCTCTGCTCGTCAAGCGCTTCTCCCTCAGACTGACCTGGCCTTCCAGAACCACTTGAGAGATCCTATTTGATCCCAGGCTAATTCCTGATGAGATTTTCTACTTCCCCAAGGCCGGACCAGAGCCTTTTATGTGGACTTTTCTCAGCTTTGAAGATGTTTTTCCAATGCCAAGCATGGACAGAACATCCTGGGCCTGGATGTGAGGGAGGTGTTTCCTTCCTGCAGTGAGTGATTCCCGTTGTGACATGGATTTTATTGAGGAGGAGGCTGGGATGTCCCTGCTGAGTTTTGGTTTTGGTGGTTGCAGCCCTCCAGCTGTGCCTGGCAGGCACCGGATTCCCCAAACCCCAGCAGGAAATGGGAACCAGCACGTCCTGACCCCAAATGAGCCAAGGATCCAGGGAATGGGAGCGCTCCTGGTGCTGCCAGCGGGGTTTGCTGGCATTATCAGCTCACCCCAGGGCTGCCCGGAGCTGCAGAGCTCCTGTGTGCACCACAGATCACCCTGGGGATGTGGGATGGAGCCTTGGGAAGCGTTCGGAACGCTCAGCACATTCCTGAAAAGCCAGCCCAGATTCTGGACTGGAGCCTCAGCTTCAGCATCTCTCCAAACTGGAAACTGGGGAGTGGAGAGAGCGATGGACCCTCCCACGCCCAGCCACCCCCAGAGCTGGCAAACAGAGCCCTCCCCCTGTAGCCAGCCCTCGGGGAGGATCTGGGAGCCCCCTGGGTGCACCCTCTGCTCTGTCCCTGCCCGTGCTGGCACAAGGGTCAGGCTGCCAGAGACAATGCACACCCTGTCACAGCAACAAGAGCATCAGCAGGAAAACTGGGCAGATAATATAAACTGGCAGGGAAGCTGAAGAGCGGGGAACAAAAGAGGAGCAGAGAAGAAGTGACAATGTTATCTTTGTTTAATGCTCCTCTGAGTCACCGTTCGTTATTTAAGATATTCATCTGCCAGCTCCCAGCCCTGGCAAATTAAGAGATCCAACGGTGCTGGGTGTTGATTTTTTTTTTTTTCTCATTGCCAAACAAGTTGCTGTGTCCCAAAGGGAGAGGGATTTTCCATCAATGATGGATCCACCGTGGAGCAGCCTGCTTTGGGAGCCAGCAGGAGGCTGGGATCTGTCCTGGGCCTGAATATTCCCGTGGTGGATTCACAGAGGCTGTGACACAAGGACAGGAAGGACAAGGACAGCACCAGGGATAAGGAGAGCAGAATTCCCACAACTGGAATCCACATGCTGCCTGGACAAAGCACAGGGCTGGCAGCATCCCAGGAATCCCTTTGGAAAGAGCTGGCAAAGTGGGGGAAAACAACTCAGGTGTGCTGCAGCTCCCCGAGGAGAACGAGTGGGGGTCCATTTTAGGGTAACCAGGAGAGAGATGGTGCTGTGGGAACTGAGGGGGTGACAAGATGCTGTCACAGAGAGCATCAAACCCAGCCCCCCACACGCCTGGGCCAGGTGACACCTCGGAGCCACCTCACTTCTCCTTCCCTCCCAAGACAGGGTCCCCAAGCCAAGTGGAGACACCCAGGCGTGCAGGACCACGTGTGTGTGTGTTTGGAGAGGCCTCTTCCCTCTGCCTTTTGCTCCTGTCAATTAACCCAGCATCCAGGAGAGCAGCAAGAGCATGAATTTCACACGCAGCTCAAAATAGTGCAGACGGTGTTTCCCTTGGGGCTTTGAGGGAGGGAGGAGGCACCTGGCAGGGAGAAGTGGGGAAGAGGGAGGGAAGGAAGGAGTCACGGCTGCCCAGCTCCCCTTGATTCGTGTCTGTGGCAGAGGAGGGGGTAGAAAAGGGTGTCAGGAGGTTCAGAGAGCCCTGGCTGGGTGAGTTTTCCCCTCACAGCACTTGGAGCAGCCTCTCCCTCCGGGGGAACCAGAGGTCTGCAAAGCGGCGAGGCGTGGGATTAAATAAATTAATGAGCTGAGGAAGGTGGAGAGGAACACTCATCTGGCTGGTTAAAACACCCCAACCCACCAGAACTGAGGATTTATGGATTTATGGCAGGGGTCAAAGGCTCCCAGTCCTTCCTGGATCCGAGCTGAAAGCTCCACGGTGTCCCTCACTCCCGAGGGGCTGCACATCCACTGCCAGCATCAAAGAGCAGGACAAAAATTATCCCAACCAAGCAATTAGCAGCACAGCAGCCAGGAGGGCTGCACAGATAATGGTAAAACTGGTAAAACGTTCAACAGCAGCTTTAGCACTGCCAGGGGCTTCTGCTGGAGCCAACACAGAGCAGGGGAAGATGTGAAACATCGGATGGGGGAAGGCTCCACATAACCCAGTTATCAGAGGCTGATTTGGGCTCTGTGGGACTCCTGCTGGATAATCTGCTGGCTGGCACCACTTTGGCACATGCCATTCCAGCAGGAGCTTCCCTGCCCCGCTGAAGGAGGCCCCAAATCCATCGCTGTCCCCGCACGGCTGGCGCTGGGCTCAGCACTTCCCTTGCGCAGACCCCAAGCTCGAGATACGCCCCCAAAACCAACCCAGCCTCAAGTGGCACCTCTCTCTTGGCTGGAAAAAGATGTGAGGGCTGAGGAGAGGATTTTAGTGAGGCCAGGACAGACCCTAGGGTGGGCTCAGTGCCAGCAGCCACCCCGTGCCCGCTTGGCATTAACAGGGCCTCGGTGTTTGCCCACCGGGATCCCCAGCACATCTGGCACAGCTGTCAAACATCTGCTCGGCCCTAATGACTCTGCCGGGCCCTAATGACTCTGCCTGGCCTTAATGACTCTGCCTGGCCTTAATGACTCCATCAGGGCCCTGCTGGAGGCAGCGACCTCGGCCTGGAAGGCACCGGAGCCCATCACCAATCTGCCAGCCCAGCTGTCACCCCCGGGCACAGCGAGGCCACCAAAGCCTTCCTGCCACCACACACCAGCCTCTTGCAGCTGCAAACACCTCCAGGAGGAGCCAACAGCTCCCTGGGGGATGTCTTTGGAAAAGGCTCTCATTTGGCAAAGCCCCAGCCTGGCGCGCGGCGGAAAGAACCAAACATAAAAATTGTGATGTCCCCTACTTTTGTTTTATGTGGTTGTTTTATTTGGGGTGTTTATTTTCGAGGAGATTACCAGTAAATTTAATGTCAATACAGTTAATCCCCATATGTATTTATTGAGGGCAATTAGCTGGCGTTTCTATTAAACACACACAATAGAGAGGTGGATATACAGTTTATACAGTATAATTAGATATATACACACACATAAACAGATGCATAACTCTGTCTGCAGCGTGTATGGGTGAGGAAGGACCAGGGTAATGTGCCATGACAATATTTATCTCACACAGTTTTTATACCCTGAGAGCTGGAGAAGCATGGAGGGGCTCCACAGAAACAGCAACGGGCAGAGTGGGTATGTGAGGGGGCAGTGCCAGGGGGATTTTGGGGAAGAAAAGGGGTTTGGGATCTGGGAGTCAGCAGCAAGGGGAGACTGGGTCATTTAGAGGATCCAGAGCAGAGGGAAGCAGCTGCTAATGTGGAGCAAAGGGCACAAGAGGTGGTTTGGGTGCATTTCCTCACTTTGCTCGTGGTGTTTCTGAGCATTTTTCTGTGATGGATAAATTCCCTTTGCTGTGGAGGATAAATTCCCTTTGCTGTGGAGGATAAATCCCTGTTTGATGTCCTGTAAGCCCTGTGTGTGAGTAGGCAGAGTGGAGGAGCCCTCCTGCCCCTCGCCAGAGCATCCCTGGAGTGCAGCAGCAGCCCCAGCAACGGGCAGGGAAACCTGGAGCCTCCAGCACAGCCCAAGTCCAGTCTGGGTGCAGGTGTGGGAGCAGATGTTGGAGGCAAAGGCAATCTCTGAAAAGCAAAAGCTGCCAGTCTCCCCTGGCTTTTTCTCCAATATTCTTTCCTGGGTGAAACCCTGCCTCGCTCCAGCTGGAGTCTCGGTGGCTGGGGAAGCGGTTGGATGATTTTCTCTTCCAGCCTGGCAGCTGCCCTGTGCTTGGAGGGCCCACCAGCCTCTCCAGAGCAGAGAGGCTGAGGGAGATTTGGCATTTCATGGTCCTGCAGCCCTCAGGTCCTCTGGAAGCACAGGACAGCAGCTGAGGGGGCTGCTGGGTTAGAGGACTGAGGAGAATTTCCTTTATTTCCCACCCCTCCTTGAGAAGTGCCATGAGATGTGGGGTCAGACAGCATTTCTAGACCTCATCCCACCAGGAGAGAAGGCACTTTGGAGATGGTTTGAGATAGATTTTTAAACCCAGGAAAATCTGACCCCTGTGGAAACTTTCACACCCTCATCCCAGCTTTAGAGCAGGTGCAAGTGTTTGGCCAACGTGCCTCTCCCCAAAGGCCACCCCTTACCTGGATACAGCCAAGCCCGGCACTCTGCAAGAGCCTGCAGCATTTGTTAAACGTCCAAATTATAGTTTATAATTTTAGTTTACTAGCAGGAACAAAAACTAACACTGTCATTTCCCTGTTCAGCTGTTCCCACTCCTGCTGGAGCTGCTCCTGGGTGTGCCTCCAACTCCATCATCCCAAACCCCTATGAGGGCAAAGAGCCCCGCTCTGTCTGCACCCAAAACCATCCCAGAGTCAGTCCCAAGGGCCGACCCTTTCCTGCTTTAAAAACAAAGTCAATTTATTCCTTTTTGTCCTTTCTCCACCTGTTCCTTCTTGGCTGCCACCAGCCTGGTTTTCAGTCACGAAGAGCTCTCGCTGTGGGCTGCACAGGCAGTGTTAAAATCCTGCCTGCAGCTACTCGTGGTGTGAAGCTGCCTCCAAAAGACTCCCAGAGTCCTCAACATTCCTCTTTCCCTTCGAGCTGCTCCAGCATTGTCCCAAATAGAAATGAGTGGCTGAATCCTGGGATCACTTTCCTCTCCATAGCTCCATATCCTGCTCCTCCAGGGCAGAGAATGGAACCTCCTCCTCCTCCTCCTCCTTCTCCTGCTCCTGCTCCTCCTCCTCCTCCTCCTCCTCCTCCATCCCTGTTTCCTGGTTTTTCACATCTTTTTTCAGCCAAGAAAGAGGTGCCACTTGAGGCTTGGTTGGTTTTGGGGGCAAATCTCGAGCTCAGGGTCTGCACAAGGGAAGTGCTGAGCCCAACACCAGCCCTGGGGGGACAGGGATGGATTTGGAGGAGGTTTCATGTCGTGGTTCCATCCTCCTCCCTTCCAGTTCTGCTCGGGGAATTTGATTCCCAGCCACTGTTTCTGGGTATTGATTCCTGCACTCCTCACTGTGAGGGGAAGTGGCCTGGAAACCAGAGCAGCAGTGGTGGGTTTATCAATCTCCTTAAGAGAACTGGGAACAGGGAAGCTGGAGAAGGAATAAATGCTGTGAGTGAGAAGAGTTTGTTTACCACTCAAAAAGTGGGGAAAAGCAGAGCCAGCCAGGGGAGCCCTGCATTTCATCATGGCCAGCCTGGAGAGCTGCCTTTGGATTCTAGGGCAGGATTTGGGAATGTCTGTCCTGGACTCCTGTCCCGTTGGGAGCAGATGCCAACTCTTGCCTCAGAAAAGTCTCCTTGCCTTGGAGAAGCCATGAGAGCCCAGCCTGGGGATGGAGGGGTTGGATAAGAATTGTTGTGAACATCAATGGATCCAAACCACAATAAATCCCTTTTTCAGGCGGAGCCTGGGTTTGGAAGGGTTGGATAAGAATCTTCATCACCATTAACAGATCCAAATCACAATAAATCCCTTTTCCAGGCAGAGCCTAGGTTTGGAAGGGTTGGATAAGAATCTTCATCACCATTAACAGATCCAAACCACAATAAATCCCTTTTTCAGGCAGAGCCTGGGTTTCAAAGGGTTGGATAAGAATCTTCATCACCATTAACAGATCCAAATCACAATAAATCCATTTTTCAGGCAGAGCCTAGGTTTGGAAGGGTTGGATAAGAATCTTTGTGACCATGAATGGATCCAAACCACAATAAATCCATTTTTCAGGCAGATCCCATCCCTGCAGCCCAAACCAGCCCCTCTCCCAGTGCCCTGCTTGGCATGCTCAGAAGCAGCCCTGGAGGAATAATTATTAATTAATTGTGGCCTCTTTGCTATTGAAATGTTGCCTGCAGTTAACTCCCACCCCGCGAGCCAGACTCCTCCTCTTTTAACCCAAAAACTAAAACTTACTAACACCTTTAAACTCCCGCTCAAATATCAAAAAATACACTATACCTACAAAATAAAAATACAATTATTATCTCAAAACCAAAAAAAAAAACTCCAACAATCATTCATCCCTTTATTATACAAAAACCCATCACAATATAAAAAAATTATTACAATAAGAAATAAAAATAAATTTTTAATAAAAACAACTACAACACTCACCACCCTAAAATTAACTTAAAAAGCAAACAATCCCATCTAAAGAAACCAATAACAGGGCTGGGTTTGGGAGTGCCTGGTTTAGTTCCAGGGATCTCCCCCGATTTTTGGTTCAATTGCTGTCAGCAAACTCAAGTGTTATAAATATGAGGAGCCAATTTTCCAATTAAAATACAACAAATTTATTCGATAGAAAATTTGGCATAGATTCTGGACAATAAGCCACAATAAAGAGAAACAGCTTCGACCCCGGGAAATCGGCAGCTGGGTGACAGGCTATCTGACAGGGTGTCAGGGTAGCACTGTTCACACTGAGGTCTCGGAGCAGTGGGTTTATATACGGTTTATTTCGCTGGAGGCAACTTTGTATTCAGCGTCCAAGAGTCTAAAGTTATTTAATTTAGTCTTTGGGTTGCTCCAGCGGGAAACAATGCTCTTCCGAGGCTGGAATGAATTATGGATGAAGACTTCATCAGTGTCCAGGAAGGTGGTGATGTTCCTGATATGCTGCATATCTTCATCAGATAGCTTATCACGGTGTTAATGGCCAGGTGGGTCCTCCCGGGATGAGCCATCTCCCTTCAGCTGCGGCCTTAGCCTTGCAAATCTTTTCCTGTAAATCTAATCACTACCGAGAGACCACGCATTCCTCCTCTTTACGGGAACCGGCCCTTTCAGGGGTGCATGGTCTCGACATGTTTTAGTCTGATACAAAAAGTAGCTTGATACAAAATACATTCTTACATCCTATACATGTATTTACTAAAATATACCCTTTATATCCCACACATATGCTCACAGAGGATATATTTCTATGTGTCTACAAAAATACTCTTGTGCCTCTTACACATGTATTTACTAAAATATACTCTTTATATCTCACACATGTGCTCCACAAGAGGCATATCTCTATGTGTCTATAAAAATATTTCTGTGCTTATCCAGGTATCTTTAATATTCGATGTTTATAACTTTTATAGGCATGAATTAAGGCACATTCACATAACACTCAGCAATCCGGGGGTGATTAAAGGACCCAGGGCTGCCAGAACAAACCCCCAGGAGCAGCCTGCGAGCAGCAGGTTCTCTGCAGGTGTGTCCAGAGCCCTCCTGGGGCCCTTGCACAAACAGATTTCCAGGGTGCAGGGAGTGGCTGGCAACAGAGAGTTAAAAATGAGAATTAAACCCACATCTCCTCAAGGCTAGGACAGGGCTTACCCCCAAATAATCACTTTGCTGCTGCTCCGTGACCTCTCTGCGATGCAAATAGCTTTGCAGTGGAAGGGCTAATTCATTCTCACAGCTTAAAACGATCATTGCTGCGAGAAAGTGTTCTGGGCGTGACTCCTTTGCGCAGCAAATAGCAGCATTAACAGGTTCATTTTCTCCCAGCAATGCTATCAAAAGCTCTTTAAGCTCACACAGCACAGACGCAGCAGCCTGCAAAAGGGCTGGGAGATGGGATGGCAGGCAGATCTCCCACCTCAGCCTGCAAAGCCAGCCCAGCCCCGTGCTGGGAACGTCCAGGAGAGTCCCTGTCCCCTCCCTAGGTGCCCCTGTCCCCTCCTAAGGTGCCCCTGTCCTAGGGATGACTCCACTTCCGAGCAAATATTTGGGGAATTTCTGCTTTTCTGGAGACCAACAGGCAGCATTGGGAATGGGGTGGTTTCCCTGGACAGTTCCATGTCCTCTTCCCCCAGGTGATTTTGGGATTGCTGGGCATCGTGGTTTGCCTGCACTCAGTTGTCACCTGCTGCTAATTGGTGTGGTTAATTGGGGTGGTCCCAGCTCCAAACCTCCCATCCCACCTCGGTATCTCCAAGCTCTGGATGGAGGCCGGGTGTAAATCTCTATCTCCTGCACTTTGCCTGGAACAGGAAGGAATTTCAACCCTGAAATCATTGGATGGATCATTGCCAAAGACTGGGTAAGCAAACACGAGGTGCTGATCCTGTGTTTATCCAGGTACAGCCACAGGTGCTGTAATTCAGGTGTGCCTGTGGTGCTCCAGCTCAGCTGGGTTTGGGAATTGTGTGATAAATTCCATTTGGGGCTAATTCCAGACGTCTTCCCAGGGACTCCCTGACTTTTGTGCAACGCCAAGCTCTTTATTCCTTTATCAGAGAAGCACAGAGAAGTTTAGGCTGGAAGGGATCTTTAAAGGTGCTCCAAGACTTCTAAGATCTTCACCAAGACCAGGCTGTCGAAGCCCCATCCAACGTGGCCTTGAATATTTTCAGGGATGGAGCATCCACCACCTCTCTGGGCAATAAAAAAAACGCTTTCCTTAGATCTAACCTCAATTTCCTGTTTATTTTAAGGCCATTCCCCCTTGCAGTGATATGTTCCATTACAGGATGGCACGTTTGGGGTTTGAGGCGTGGAGATGAGGGTTTTGTTAGGAAAATTAATCCACAGAGGTTTATCCAGAGGTTTATGTCCAAAAAGGAGACAGAGGAGTCCTGGAAGTTTATTCTAATAAAGGGAGAGGCCATGGGGTATTTCCTCTGGGTTCTCTATAAATTTTGGAGGACACAGCCTCCTTTTTATCCCAATTTCCCAGCCACATTTCCCTCTCTCTTTCCTCATTGGCTGAGGTACTTGAGAGGTACAGACTACCCAAAACGCCTGATACCAGAGATTTCCCTCTAATGTGTAACCCTCCCTTTTAATTTTCAATTCTTATGGAATTTAGGGGTTTCCCCCATTGTTTCTTTCATCTTTCAATGCCCAATTTCATTCATCAGCAAACCTAAAGCTTACTTGTAAAAACAAATATCTTTTTCCATCCATCAATCAGTGGAACCCTTCCCGTTGTTCCTTTTATCTCTCAGTGCTGGGTTTGCCTCCCAGCAGACCCACAGCTTGTTTGTAAAGACAAACCCCTCGTTCCTCTCAGTCTGCAGCAGGAGGGATGAGCAGCCTTTCCCCCAGAGCTGTGGGCTCCCAGAGCCCAGGTGATAAAAACAGGCCAGGAGATCTTCTTCCCCTTTTCAAAAAGCCTTCATTAGGATCAGCTATGGGAGAGGAACTCAAGGGGCTGCACACACCACTGCTGCTCCCACTGGGCACCACAGAAAAAGAAATACAAGTTAAATCTGCTGCCCATGCTGCAGAGTTGGGATTCCTTCCTCACAGAAGTTCCTGGGAAATCAACTCGGCTCATGAAGTCCAGGGGTGTCTTCCTTTTTCAGTGCTGAAGTTATGGTGAGGCGAGGAGATGAGAAGCTTTTTAACAGGTAGCTGACACTTTGCTGACTTGGTGGTGTCCTTCATGGGCCTGGATTCAGTGCTGGCTCGGTGCTTCAGGGGCTTTTTGGTGTGAACTGAACTTCCTCTGTACCTGGGCATCATGGGGAGTTCTCTGATTACCATAGTGGGTGGAGTCCTCAGTGTGATGAGCAGGAGGAGAGCAGCAGTGGTGTTTTCCTGGTGGGAGGTTAGGGGGAACAAGGGATACCGGGGACTGGGGGAACATGAAATTGGGAACCAGGAAGTACAGACTCAAGAACTCTTCAGAACAAGAAAGTACAGACATAATACGGTAAGTAACACCATTTTAACAATATAACGCATTTAAACATACAGTTTTGGAACAGTCTTTAAGTTTGTTCACCTCACAGGGATGTGCTGGAGGCAGCAGCTGGCTCCGAGCAAACGCTCTCCGAGGGTCGGCAGCGCTGCTCCCTTCGCGGGAAAGCCCACACGCCTTCCCATGACAACCTGTTACACGCTCCACAGCTAAACAATATTGCTCTTTTTTCTTCTTTTCATTAGCTCCAGGGTTGCCTCTTGCCTTCAGCAGAGCTGCTGCTTCTGCCTCCTCAAATCCAAATCGAGGTGATGGGATTTGGGTCGAGCCCGTGGTGCTGTGCCAGCAAACGCTGGGCAGAGCTTGGCTGAGTTTTCTTGGCAGGACCAGGAATGGGGAGAAAGGAAAAGCTGGGATCAGATAAATCTCTTGCTCCAGTTTCATACCACGGTGATGCAACTGTCGGGAAAATTAACCCACAAACACCAGAGGTTTATGTCCAAAAAGGAGACAGGGGAGTCCTGGAACTTTATTCCAATAAAGGGAGAGGCCATGGGGTGTTTCCTCTGGGGTCTCTCAGATTTTTGGAGGATGCAAAATTGGAAATTTTTATCCCAATTTCCCAGCCACATTTCCCTCTCTCTTTCCCCATTGGCTGAGGTACTTGAGAGGCACAGACTTCCCAAAATGCTAAATAAGATCCCCTTCTAATATATAGCCCCCCCTTTTCTTTTCCTTGTGTCAATTGGTGGAATTCCTGTGGAATTTCTGGTTCTCCCCACTGTTTCTTTCATCTCTCAGTATGCTGTTTTATTTCTCAGCACACCCACAGTTTGTTTGTAAAGACAAATCTCTCATTCCTTTCAGAACCCTGGAGCAACCTGGCAAGGAAGCAAGATCTGCAATTCTGTGGGGGGAAAAAAAGGGTAAAAGAAGGATTACGGAGAATTGTGGCACAAAGATTTGGACAGAGAGATGTCCCTCTGTCCTCCACAGTGTCCACCTGGCAGGAGGAGCAGCTTGGAGGCAGGAAAAGGAGCCCCAGCACATTCCTGGGGCTCTCCATGGGACAGCAGTGCCCAAACCCAGCCAGCCCCAAGCCCTGGCTCCAGGGGACATTTCATTGTCCCTTACTGCAGGGACAGCCCGACCCCAGAGCATCCCGAGGAAGGGCTAAACTAAAAACCCTGGCTCGGTCCTGGACCCATCCCAGCCCCCTCAAGCACCTTGGGCAGACTGCTGAGGCTTTCACAGCGAAACAGATTTAACAGGCCTGGTCTATTTTGCAGGGATGTTTTGAAGACAAATTTGTGTTTCCCTGGGGAAAAGGGACTCGTGGAAAACCTGTTCACACACCGAAACGGGGCTTAGCCTCCCCGTTTGTAAATGACTTCCTAAGGAGCTGTCTCCAGGGAGAAACTTGCTTTTTCTTCTTTTTTTTTTTTTTTTTTTTTTTTTTTTTTTTTTTTTTTTTTCCTTTTTTCTTCTTCCCATGGAAGGAAAAAAAAAAAAACAACCCATCAAGATAAATTCCTGGCTATCAAATCAAAAGATCTTTGGTAACCTCTTCGGCTATTAAAGTCAAATAACGATCATAATGAGCACTGCAGTTTCACTCATCTCAGAAGATAAAATAAGAAAAGCCAGGCCAATTTCTTTTTGCTTGCCAGCAGATAAGAGCCTGACCCAGATTGGCAGAGCTCAGCTGCCTCCACAGCTTTGATTTTTCTTGGGTGAAGCTCAGTTCTGGCTGGGGAACCCCCAACTCTGAGGTTTCAAACCAGGTGTGATGGGGGAGCACCAGCTTTGCTCTCCCACTTTTTCTTCTCCCTGAACACAAAATCAGTTTAAACACCGAAGAAAAGGGAAAAAAATAAAGCCCTGCTCCAAGTTGTGAGCGCTGATCCCTTGGGAATTGCAGCCTGAGGTGGAGAAAAGCAGCAATTAATGCTTTGGAGAGGATGAGGTTTGTGCTGTCCCTTCAATGCCTTTGCATTAATTATATTTAAAAGTAGTTTCTGCCAAGCCTGACACTTTAGTATCATAAGAAGTTCCTTTTGTCACTTTTCCCCCTTCTTTTTGGCATCCTTGTGAGAGGGCAGGAGAGATGGAATGGGCTAAAACAATGTGATCTGATTGAGTAATGAATAAAGATTAATGAATTTTCGCTACTGTCAATGATTCTATGGTAATTGCTTTAATAATATAAAATTATTTTCTGCTCCAAACTATGATTAATGATACCAACGGAGCATTTGAATCATGGGCCTTGTGTTTTTGGTAAGTTCACTGATTAAATAACTAATATAATAGTTTAGTCTTAATTTTTCTATGGGCAGCAATCACCCACTAATTAATTGGGGCACCAGGGTTGAGTGAATCTATTGTTTTGTGTATCAAAACTCTCCCTCATCTCTTGACTCCTCACCAATATGTTTTAAAGGAGCAACAGCTTCTTTTCCACAACTTTTTTTATTATTTTACATCAGAAAAATGCTCATTAATTATATTTTCAGGGTAGTGGGGTGTTGGTGGGAGGTGAAACGGGGGACACTCATTTTAGGGCGAGATGCAGACAGAGTGAGCAGGGTCCTGTCCCAAAGCCAAAAGGAGAAGAAGAAAAAAAAAGATTTTTCATCCCATTTTGGGGCAAAACCATCCCATTTGGTAAATGTTTCACGTTCACTGCACCATCCTGGACAGGGAGCCCTCATGTGCACCCCAAAATCTCCACACCTCGGAACTCTTTTTCCCTCTCTGGCACCAGAGATAAATTAGCCGGGGCCTCCCCGCCTCTGCGGGGTGTTAATGAAGCGTTTAATCATTTACTGTTTCCCTTGCTCTGCCTCCTTTTTATTTCGGTTTGCAGGAATCAGAGAAACACTGGAGCGTGGCAAAAGGCAGCTATTGAACGTCTGTGTCTGTTATTTGCCCCCGTGATGGGGAATTAATTGCCTTTTGATTAATGAGCCCTTCAGAGCTGGGTGTGAGCTGGGACTGAGGGGAAGGAGGAGAGAGAAGGGAAGAAAATCAGCTGCTCTGCCCCTGCCTTAGTGTTTTCTGAGCTGCCAAGAAGGGGTTAAAGAGCCAAAAGCTGGATGGGGAGAAATGGTGGGAAGGCAGGGAAGGCAGAGGGAGAAATCTTAGTCCTGGCATGTGTCAGAGGAGAGAGAGAGAGAGAAATTGAAGCAGCAGTTTTAATTCTGTGAGTGCTTTCACGCCCCTTGAATGGAGAAGGGGAAAATTATTTAATTAAAAATATATTTACTTTTAATGCAACCATCAATATTTCCATCCGTGCTGATTGTGGAGAGGGGCTGTGTGTTTGCATGTTTAAACACTTGGGAGCTCTGCCTCTCACTACTCCTGCTCCAGCAGCAGCCAGAGAGTGTGCACAGCCAGAGAGTGTGCACAGCCAAATCCTGAGCACACCCAGATCCCTGGGCACACTCAGATCCTGTGCACACCCAGATGCCTGAGCACATTCAGATCCTGAGCACACTCAGATCCTGAGGACACTCAGATCTTGTGCACACTGAGATCCTGCTCACATTCACCCAGATCCCTGTTCACACCCAGATCCCTTCTCACACTCAGATCCTGCGCGCGCTCACCTGGATCCCTGAGCACACCCAAATCTTGTTCACACCCAAATCCTGAGCATACCCAGATCCTGTGCACACTCAGATCTTGTGCACACCCAAATCCTGTTCACACCCAAATCCTGAGCATACCCAGATCCTGTGCACACTCAGATCTTGTGCACACCCAAATCCTGTTCACACCCAAATCCTGAGCATACCCAGATCCTGTGCACACTCACCGAGATCCCTGTTCACACCCAGATCCTGCTCACACTCAGATCCTGTTCACACTCAGACCCTGATCACTTTCACCTCATCTCCTGTTCACATTCAGATCCTGCTCACACTCAGATCCTGTTCACACTCAGATCCTGAGCACTCCCACCTCATCTCCTGCTCACACCCAGATCCTGCTCACACTCAGATCCTGTTCACACTCAGATCCTGAGCACTCCCACCCCATCTCCTGCTCACACTCAGATCCTGTTCACACTCAGACCCTGAGCACTCCCACCCCATCTCCTGCTCACACTCAGATCCTGTTCACACTCAGATCCTGAGCACTCCCACCCCATCTCCTGCTCACACTCCCCCAGACCCTCGTGCATGCTCAGATCCCTGAGCACACTCCCCCAGCTCCCCTGATTTCCCAGCTTTGGGTCTGGGTCCTTTTTGGCAATTTCCAAAGAAAATTCCCATTAACAGCCTCCCACCCTCTGACACCTCTGGATTCAGGTCCCACGTGGGGGTTTTGCTGTCACAACCTTGCTGGGTTTCTTTGGGAGGCACCAACAAACCCCGGGGTCCCAGTGCACCCCAAAATCCATCCCTGTTGTGCTCCTGGCCTGGTTGGGTGCCTGGATGCTGCTGAGTGAGGTGCTCCAGGTGCAAGGAGGATCCCCTAAACCCAGGAGCTGGGAGCTGCCCCTGCTGCTGCTCCCTAAATCATTTAGACATGGGAAAATGGCAGGATTCAGGGATTCTGCCAACAACCTGCCAGGAGCTGTACAGTAAAGCTCCTTCAGATCTGTATTCCTTCCCAGTGTCCAAACACTTCCCAGTTCCCCATTTGCCTGTCTTGTTCCTACCCTGCAGGATGGATTTAGAGGATTTCTCCACAATAGCCTTTAAATCTCCTGGCTGAGTGGTGGCACACTCTGATGAGGCTCTGCTGGCCCGGCCCTCCCTGTGGGGCTGACCACACAAGGACAGAGGCTTTGTGTGAAATACGGCTCCAGAGAGGAGAAACAAAAAGTTTGGCTTGTAGAGGAAACAAATCACCTTTGTCAGTGTGACCTTGAAGCTCAGCCACCAGCCCAGTAGGAAAAGCAGCTCCTTCTTGGCTATCATCCCTCTTCCCCTCTCCAAAGAAGCTTCTGTCTCCCAAGACTGGCAGCATCATTCCTTATTTCCAAGGCCTGCACTGCCTTGCTCTTGTTTTGTTGTTCATTTGCTGGTTTTCAATATTTGCAAGGCCACGAGGAAGGAGCAAGTCCTCCTTCCCTCAATGTCACTCTGATGATTCCCAACCCTGTCCTCGCCTTCCCACGGCTCTCAGGGATGTGGATCTGCGTGGGAATCACAGCTGATGATGCCAGGAGGGTCCCAAATCCCATCCACCAGCTCTGCCTCTCCTTGTGGATGCAGCTCACGGCTCCTTTTCCGCTCTCATGTTTCAAGTGGAAAATTTAGTGAAAACAAAAAATTAGCAGGACATTCTTGGCGGAGCAGCAACAAGCAGCACAATCTATTAGCAACAGCCCTTTTTTATTTTTGGGTTTGTGCTCGGCACACGCTTCCAGCAGAGCTGCTGAGGGATGGAGCAGTCACCAGGAGCTGAGAGCCTGTGGATCTCCCTTCTCCTGGCAGCTCCCTGGTCTCAGCCCACCACACTGGTCCCATCACTCCACATCTCCCTGAAGGAAAAGGTCGCTCTGTAGCCTCTGGTGAGACACAAACGCAATTTGCTGATTTTTCTGAAAATGCTGTTGAAATTATATTAATCCCTGGCTCCACGGGAAAGATCAAACGAGCCAGGGAGGCAGTGTTGGACATGGAATGGAAATAGTGCTCTGCAGAGAGAAGGAAGGGAATTGCAAACTTCCTGGTGGAAGCAGCCAGGTATTTAAATCAACCCCAGGGGTGGACAAGTTGCCTTTGCTGGACCCAACCCATGGAGCAGAAATGAGGACAGAGAGCCCCAGAGGGTTCCTGTGTTTCACTCCCTGTGCAGAGCAGGCTCTTCCTGAGCCGTTTTGGAGGCAACACTGCAGTCAACCCTTTGCCTTTTATTGCCACAGTCTGTTCCACTTGTCATCAAATCCAGCCCTGGATCTTTTTCCCAGCCCGTTGTGGCCCATCTGGTGTTTTTGTCGAGCTGTGCTCTGGCCCTGCCTGAATTTCAGCAGCTTTGTGGGATATCTCAGACCCTTTCTCCTGTTTTCCATGCCTGGTTCTCAGCTCTGATTTTAGTTTTGTGTCCTCCCAAGTGCCACTGGCCTTTCCTGGGGTGAGCCCTGTGCAGATCTAATAAACATCTCCTCTCTTCCATCACTGGGGAGGTTAATTGGAATATTGAATCATAGCAGATGAAGAGAGACTCCTGTTAGACACATCCCTCCTTTGTGACAGGGAGCAATTGATAATCCCTCTCTAGGTACAGCCAAATTGCCAGCTAAAGCTGTTTCCCAGCGTGCTGAGGAGAATGTCACGGGGGGACAGCTTGGAGAGGCTCCCTGAAGTAAAGACAGATGACATCTCCTGCATCCTCCCCCCAGCACTGTCCCTGCCACCCTGTCACTGCAGGAAATTAGATTGGTTTGACCCAATTTGGGCTTTAAAAATCCGTGTTGGCTGTGCCTGATTTTCCTCTGTTCTTCCAGGTGCTCGCCTCGTTCGAGGCAAACTCCTCCTCCTCCCTCCCCTCTCCCAAAGGCAGGTGTTGCCTCTGTCCTTTTCCACATTTTTGCACTGTCATCTTTTCAAATATCGCCCTGTTGGCTCCAAAATTGTGCTCAGTGGCTCTCCACATGCCTGGGGATGGAGCTGGAAAACGCCTGAGCGTGCTCCAAACTCCTCTGTCCCTTCCCAGCCCGCTCCTCCTCAGGGTTAATTGTGTCAGACACCAACTCACAGCTGATCTCTTTAGTAAAGACTAAACTGAAAGAGGCTTTAGCCATCTCAGCATCATCTGGCACAGCCTTTCCCTCTTCAGCCACTCTGACATTTCCAAACGGGATTTTGAGTATTTTTTTTCCAAATTCAAACTGACTTTTTCAGCTGTTTTAAAATGTAAATCAATTTCTGCTGTAAAAAAAAAAAATGGAAGTGTTTTAATAGCCTGACTGCAATTGTTGGAATGAAATGCTTTAAAAGAGCAAAATGTTTCTTGCTACTTGTGATCAGTTTTCTTTGGAATGATTATTAATGGTGGGGCCAAAAATTGAGGGGTTTTGAAAGGGAAGAGATTTAACCCCCCCAGATTTTTGTCATTTTGTTTCTCAGTAATCAGGAGCATTACACTCACCCTGCCAGGTGTTGGCTCAACCAGAGCTGGAGTTATTTCCCTGAAAGATTTCCCTGGGCCAGGAAACTCTGGATTCTCAGGCAACTCCATCTGCATCGACAGCAATCCGTGCCTCCAGCCTGAATCCACACCAGGCAGGATTGGACGGGTATTGAGCAGAAATGTGTCTTGTCCCACGCACAGCAGCTGAAAGCTGGCTTTAAATGCAAATGGGATGGGGAAGACTATGGAAATTCAATAGAGAAAGCTCTTTGGGGTTCTTTCCATCCAGCACAGATCGTTAGGAAGAGCTCTGGCTGCCCGGAGACCTCTGGCAGGGAACAGAAAAATGAAATCAGACCTTTGTGCCTCGCTCAAGTCGAAGTCAGACACATCGTGTGCGTTGCTGTGTGAACTCGCTCACCTGTTTCACCTCTCATCCCACCAGAAGATCATTCCAAGAAACCTCTTCTCAAGTCCAAACCTTCTCCTGCTTCCAGTGGGAATTGATTTGTGGCCCAGCTCCTGTGATGCAGACACTGTCCTTTAAGTGAAGCAGCTCTGCCTGGCCTGTGCCTGGGTGATGGATGGAGCAGGAGCCTGTTTGCATTTCAGCTGTCTCCCATAGCAGCTGCTGCTTCAGCAGGGAGAGGGATGGTGGTTATCTGGGGAAACAGCTTTCCCTAAAAAGGGATTATTTCTAAAAACACCCATCAGCTTTCTAAAATCAACACCCAAGCTCTTTTAGTGGATTGGAGATATGCAGTGGAGAGCACAGTCAGGGGGTTCGTATAAACAAAATGGTAACTTTTCATCCAGAAGTTAGTTTCCATTTTTTTCCCTTTGGTTTTGGCTGAGCAGCCATTTGAAATGGAAAAAAAAGGAACTGTTTTAGGGGATAAATCTCCCAGCAGTGCAGCCTAGCTGGGATAAAAAACTGAGATTCAGGGGCCCAGGGTTAATTCCTGCATCTCCCACTGGTGATCAGTGGATGACTTTGAGTCCTTTGCTCTCTGTCTACATCCCCCATCTGTAAAGCAGGAAAAGGGAATCCACCCCATACAGGGGAAAGGTGCCAGGAGTACTTGTGGGGTTGTCTGAGCAGCACTCAGGGAGACAAAGAGGTGGGAATGAGGATTTTTGTGCCAAAGAGGTGAGAGATGAAGATGTGGCAGGATGAAGATGGAGCAAGATGAGGATGGAGCAGGATGAAGGTGGAGCAGGATGAAGGTGGGGCAGGGTGAGAATGAAGATGGGGCAGGATGAAGGTGGGGAAGGAGAAGGATGAAGGTGGAGCAGGATGAAGATGGAGCAGAATGAAGATGGAGCAGGATGAAGGTAGGGCAGAATGAAGATGGAGCAGGATGAAGATGCAGCAGGGTGAAGGTGGGGCAGGGTGAAGGTGGGGCAGGATGAAGATGGGGCAGGGTGAAGGTAGGGCAGAATGAAGATGGAGCAGGATGAAGATGCAGCAGGATGAAGATGCAGCAGGGTGAAGGTGGGACAGGATGAAGATGGGGCAGGGTGAAGGTGGGACAGGGTGAAGATGGAGCAGGAAAGCCCCAGTGCTGCTCAGGGCAGGGGATGGGAAGTGCAGGGAATAGACCTGCATGTCCTGGCTCAGAGCTGACTCCCGTTTCACTGTGGGGCCAGGTGAAGGTGGAGCTCTGCACGTTCAGGACCCTTTGGCTGTCACTGTGCCCCCCTAGCCGTGCTGTCCCCACAGGCAGGTGCCAGCACCGTTCCAGGGCTGCCCACAGCCCGCCGTGCTGATGTGCCAGGGGAGGGACGAGCACGGGAAGGACGTGCCTGGCCCCCCTGGCCGCTTCTCGGAGCACCGAGAGCGCCGAGCCTGTCGTGGAGGGTCCTTAAATCACTAATTAAAGCTGTTACCCTCCGCCTGACACTGGAACAGCCTCTCTGGGGCTCAGGGGACGGAAGAGATGGCTCAGCACTCGTTTTTCTGTCTTGCGCCTCTCCCTTCCCCGTTTTTCCCGCATCCCTGCTGGCTGCCATCCGCTCCGTTATCCTCACACGCATCCCGCGGTTCGGAATGCAGATCCCATCGATCGGGAGGGGCTGCAGGGATTGCGGGTCATTTGCATTCCCCCGTCCCTTCCCATTTCTCCTCCGGAGCCCTGGCTGGGTGAAGTTTGGAGCAGAGAAGGAGATCGGGTTGCCATGGCTACCAGCGCTGCCTTCCTCCCGAGGAGGAGGAGGAGTTCAGGGCAAAGCCATTCCCCACAAACTTCTCTGCCTCTGGAAGTCAGCATGAGGCTCTGGGGCACCTTTGGAGCACCCTTGGGAACCCCCAGATGCTCCCTGTGGGCAAACAGGAGCTGGGGATGGGCAGCAGCTCCATGGAAACCCTGTGAGTCCCATCTCGGAGCGGGCACTTGGTGCAGCGGCCACTTAGAAAGGACAGTGTGGGGACACTGGAAAGGACAGTGTGGGACACCTTGGGAGAGGACACAGGGGACAGCTGGGATCCTCTCCTTCCCAGGGGCTGGTGGGTACGTGGCTCTCTGGACTGATGAATTCTCAAGGCCATTGTGCAGCCTCCCAAAGGGCTTTAAACACCCAAATATTGGGGAATCATCTTTTCCTTTTTAGATTTTTTGCTGCTGCATCCCCCAAATCAGTACAAAGGGCTGCAGTGACCCCTGCACCCCAAACCCTGGGGTCCCAGCCCCCTCGAGGAGGGAACAGACAGAGGAGGTCTCACACAACACGGATCCCTTTGTTCCCAGGCTGCTCGGGATTGTCTGTAATTATTTCCAGGGATGCACGCCACGGCAATTGTTGATTATTTGAGGCTCCTGTGGGAATGCTTCCCTGGGAAAGAAAAGCAAAGAGGCTGCACATAGCCTGGATGAGAAATTCAGATCTGGAACGGGCTCAAGGAGGGAATAAATAGGTGAATAAATTAAATAAATAAAAGGTGGGGGGGAAGGAGTGAGATGGCCTCGCCGTGTCAAGATAGCTGTACCTTGTCCCTCTGCTCTGCAAACTCTGCCGAGCAGATTTATTAGTTTTAATTAACAAGAGGGGGAGAAAAAAAATGGAGCTGGGAATACATCCAAATTTCAACTCACAAAATCACTGCTCCCTCCTCAAGATTGAGAGAGAAAGAGGGTGAATGACCAGAATAATAATCAGGAAAGAGATCTGGGTGCCAAGGAAGCCACTTCTCTGCCCAGGCTTTGCGCCGGCTCCTGGGGAGAGCAGGAACTTTTCTCAGAGCAGAACGGGAAGTCCTGGCAGGGCCAGAGTTCAGGGCTGGGCCTGTGTGAAATTCAGAGTGGGGCAGACAAAAGTTCTTGTCCAAACTTTTCCTTTGGTAGAAAACTGGGGCTGGGTTTAAGGCTGTGTCTGTAAGTACTGCTTTTCACAGAAAATGTGATTTTTTTTTATCATTATAAGTCCTCATCCCCAAGGATGAGTGGCTTGGGGACAGCCAGTTGCTGTTCCAGTGGCCACAGGGACGTGTCCCCACACTGCCCTGGGCACTGGGGAACAGGATTTTTGTGCCCAAATATTATCAGCCTGCTCCCCATGGGGTGCTCTCTGGGATGCTGGAAGGAAGATGTTTAACTTAAGGTATTTGCTTATTCCCAGTAGCAGAAGAGAGATAAAAAAAATAATAAAAACTCAATTTCCAGTCCACAAAACACTGACAATCCAAACCATCTAAAAGAAAAACAGTGCTGCATTTTATTTATTAGTGATTTTTTTTCCTGTTGGCATCCAGTCGACATTTGCTGCCAAGGATTTATGAGGATGAAATGCTTTTTTTTTTTTTTCTCCTGTCAAAACAGCCTGGGAGGGAGGCCTGGTCTGGGAGCATCTCCCTCCTCCTGCAGAGTCCTCACCCCAGGACCAGCAGGAGGGCAGCCTCATTAGCCCAGCTAATTAGCCTTGATTAATAGCTAAGAGCTGGAGTGTTGCTGGGCTTCTCCTGCAGCCAGAGCTGTCCCGTGGCACGGGAGGTGCTGGCTCAGAGAATTTACCTCTGGTTTGAGGTACAAATTCCCTTTATGGCTCTGCACCATCAGCTGAGAGGTCAAACATCATCCCGAGGCCCCAGGAAGGCCCCGAGTTCTTCAGGACAGAGAAGGAAAATGGGTTTTGCTTTCCCTCCCCTTTCAAGTTTTCCTTTGGGCCATCAGAAACCGTTTGGGAAGAGCTGGGGAGGATCTGGCTGCCAGCACTGCCAGCATCCAGGGGAGCCTGGAGCCCTTGGTGCCATCCCTGCCCTTTCCAGAAGTTCCAGGAGGAAACACAGCCTGGCTCTCCAGGAAACAGCAGCTCCAGCGTTTTGTCTTTGACTTTCACCACTTCAACAAGTCCCTCAGGAGAAGCACCAGCAAGTTTTATTAAAAATAAAAAACCCTCGCGGAGAGGACGAGCACTTTGTCTTCCAGATTTACCAGGAGCCGCTGGAGACGGTGGGCAGAGTTCAGAAAATGCTCTCGGGGGAGAGCAGGATGTAAATAAAGTGAAAAAATAACAGCTGGACCCAGCACAGGGATAGGGGTACAAGGCCCTGAGGCCACAGCCAGGTTTGTGGCCAAAACACTGGGAACAGCAAAAATTCTCAAGGAAAACACAGATTCAGGGTCCCGCAGGAAAATAATCCAACTGAAAACCTGGCAGAGAGCTGTGTCCTGGCCCTGGGATGAAGATCAATCCCCTGCTTCATCCTCATTTTGTGGGGTTTTGGGGCTGGCCTGGCCGAGGGCCGGGGTGGCTCCGTGGATGTGGCAAGGAGGGCACTCTGGATCAGGCAGAAAAAAGGGACACTTTGCTCCAAATCCATGGCTGATTTGCAGGCAGAAAGATGCAAACTCCAGTCTCCTGCCAGATGGGAAATTTTAAGAAGTTTTGCACATTTTAAATTAATTTGTTTCCAGTAAAATCCAGACCTCTGCTACCTTCCACCTCTTCTGCTGTTAGAAATCCAAATATCACAGATTCTGTGCTGTGATTTTTGAGAGCCCAATTACCTGCAAGATCTCATCCCATCTGTGCCTGAGATGTGCCCAGGTATGGCCAGGTTTGCTAGGGGAAAGGTGACAAAGAGGCAGGGAGAAGGTGTGATTTTTACAGCCTCAATTCCCCAGGGAAGCAATCCAACAAGAGAGGTCAGAGCCTGGGTCCCATGGCATATGTTCAGATTACTTCATCAGTGCTCTGGTTGAAACATTTCCATGGCTGCTGCTGACAGAAAATTGGTCTTAAAAAAAATTCTAAAAAATCCAAATTATATTGGTTTTTTCCCCACTTGAGAAATGTTGACATTGTGTCAAAAAAAAAAAAAAACCCAACAAAAACAAAAAACCCAACACATTAAAAAAAAAAGCCAAGCAAAAATCCAGGCCAAACCCAAATGTTGAACAAATAGAGACATTTTCACTTTGGAAGCAAAAATCAAAACAGATCTGTTGAAAACAGAAATAATTTCACCACTTACAACCTGGTCTGCCATCGATTGCTAATTCCACGCCAGGCCCCTGGCTTGGAACCATGAGGAGCTCTGGAGCAAAACCCAAAGGAGCAGCTAAACCTGGCTTTGGGCTCCTTCCACATGTGGCACCGGGGTTTGCCCCGCCAGATTTGCCCCTAATTTGGGAGCAGTGATTAACTGGCTGCTTTAGAGGGCAATGAGAGTCAAGGATGTGGCACACTGAGCTGGTGCTGCTCCTCTCCAGAGGTGCTCGGTGACATGGCTGTCACAGCAGCAGCAAAATTCCCAGATTTTGGCTCATCCAAGCTGGCAAGCTCAGCGCCGTGAGGTTCTTCCCCTCTTTTGTTGGTGCATTTTCCAAGCAGGGTTTTCATGGAGGATGGAAATCCCAGGGTCTGCCCAGCTCCAGAGCCTCGGAGCCGGGCAGGAAGAGAGGTGGAATTTACACATAAACATCCTGGCACCGAGCCACCTCCACAAGGGGGGAAAAAAAAATCCAAACAGAAAGAACATGAAAAATTAATAAGGGTTTTAGACTATTACATTTTCCAGGACTTGCTGGATCGTGGTTCTCAATTCTCAATCAATCACATTTCAATTGGGCTGATTAATTTTCCAAAATGCTTTGTTGGCCGCCTCTGACGTGCTCAAGTTCCTGGGAAGAGGAGCCAAGGCCAGGATTGGAGTTGGGGGACTCATGAGGGGGAACCCAGGGATGGAATCAGGTGATCCATGAGGGGGTTCCAGGATTGGAGTCGGGGGATTCATGAGGGGGGACCCAGGGATGGAATTGGGAGATTCATGAGGGGGAACCAGGGATGGAATTAGGGGATTCATGAGGGAGTTCTAGGGTTGGAATTGGGGGATTCATGAGGGAGTTCTAGAGTTGGAATTGGGGGATTTATGAGGGAGTTCCAGGATTGGAATTGGGGGACTCATGAGGAGCATCCTGGGGCAGGAATTGAGGAGGGTCCCAGGGCTGGAACAAGAACTTATGAGGGGGATCCAAGGGCTGGAATTGGGGCATTCAT
>VWZV01002098.1:0-29909 GCA_013397155.1 Irena cyanogastra | reverse complement strand
TTATTATTATTATTATTATATTGTCTGTGCTTCTCTGCTCCCATGGCCTTAGGGAGGGGACTCCCACACCCTTGGGCTCAGGCCTGGCTTTCTGACCTAGCAAAACTGAGTCAAGGCTGTGCCTAATCTTCCCAGCCCTCTCACGCTGAACACAATCCAAATTTCTCCCCCCTATCCCTTTACCACGACTCTTTTTCCGGCTTGGTTTTCCCCAGTGGAGGTTTCCCTGCATGGGGTGGGAGGAGAAATCCAGAATTCCAGCCCGGAGCTGCAGAGCAAAAGGTACAAACTGACCTCCACAAGAGAGAAAAGGAGAGGTAAATGGGGAGGAACATGGATTTTACTGACAGGGGATGCAGCCACATCTCTCCCAGGCTCCCTGCCTGGAATATTTAACTCAAAACCAAGATTTTGCCAAGCTTTAGTAGGCCTGGGAGCAATCCTGGAGGTGGCATCAGAGCAGAGCTCCCTGGTACAGCCCCAAGGGACAGAAGGGCCTCCATATCCCAGAATAAACTTCCAGGAGAGAGAGGATGGCTGTGACAACTTTTCAGGGAGCCTGGGATGGGCTGAAACCTCCTTCTTTAGTGGCTTGGAGCATGCTGGGGACACTGGAGATCTCAGGAGGGAAGAGACCTTAAAAGACTTCAGCAAAGAGGATGCATGAACTCCTTTTCCTTTTCTATAATACATGCTAGTCTCTCTCAGGGTGTTTTTCATGGCTTTGCAAGCAACAGATTGGCAGCTAAAACTGTTTCTCTCTCTCTCTTTGCTTTAGTTTCTTTCCCCATTCTGCAAATGTTTGGCAGAAAGGAGAACCTGCAATAAAAAAGAGGGGAAAAAAGGGAAAAAAAGAGAGTTGATTAAAAGCCCTGAGCTCTAGCTGAGAAAATGTTTTGAAGCAACTGTAACTACCTTTATTTTCTACATAATTCTTGCATTGTGTTGCATTCACACCCTTCACAGTTCCATCTGTAATTCCAGTGTGGAGCTGCTGGTGCTCGGAGGGAAGGATTTTTCTTGCCCCACACCCTCCTCCAGCCCTCCAGGCTGTCCCTGGGGCAGGAGATCTCCCAGGAATGGCTGGAAGAGCTCATGGAGGGGGTTAGGACTCAGGGAAGTGATTTGGGGTGCTCCACATCCATGGCCTGAGGCTGAGGTGTGGCTTCTGTGAGGGATTTGGGGAGGCTGACCCCCTCCCATCACCCTAAAATGTTTCTCCATCCCTCACCCTGCTGCCTGCCCCATTTCCCTTTGCCTCTGTGAGGGGTTTAGGGAGGCTGACCCCATCCCATCACCCGAAAATGTTTCTCCATCCCTCACCCTGCTGCCTGCCCCGTTTCCCTTTGCCTCTGTGCTCCATCCCAGCCTTCCCCTCCTGTTAAACAAAGCTCCCCTGCATCTCCCTGTCCAGAATTTCATCCAGTTCCTGGTGTTGTCCCCTTATCCCACGTTTATAGCACAAAGGGAGCTCAGCCTGGGTGTCCCCAGCCAAGAACTCTGAGTAATTCCCATCTCCTGCAGTGTGAGGGGGGAAAAGGAGATTATTGGAGCTGCTCAGCTGCTGTGAGGGGGCTTGATGCCTTGTGAAGGCTGAGCTAGAACAGAAGCTGGGTAGAGTTAAAGAATAAAGTAGGGATTTATTAGGAGGCCTCAATGGATCCACCTTGGGCAGCACAAGAGCCCAGACAGGGCTGCACCCAAGGTGAACCCAAAATGGTCACAAAATGCACGCCCGGGCACAGGGTCTGTCACTGGGATCAGTTCTGCTCCATTTGCACCTTGGAGCTCATTGTCCAGTTCCAGCTTTAGGCTCTGCAGTCCCATTCTGCTTGTTTTTCTCTCTTCAGCCCACGTTGTTTGTGCTCTTTTGACTAAGATTTGGATCATTTGTCCTTGGTCCCCAGCTGGAGAAGAAATTGTTTTGTTGCCCTGCTCTGTGCAGAGAGCTCACCATGCCCTAATGTGAATCTCAGAACTGCCCACTAAAGCAGCACAGAATCTGAAAAATAGAAAAGCCAAAACCTGAGGCATCACCTGCTCCTCTGCAGGCTGAGTCACCCCAGATAAACACAGCCAAGGTGCTGTGCTGCAGGAGAGGGCCCTGCCCTGGCAATCCCTTAGGGAAAACAGAGGGAAAATGAACACTTGGACTCTGAACTCAGACCTGTGGCCTCAGCTCTCCGGCCTCAGCTCTCCAGGGACTGCTCCTCCAAATAGATTCAGGCAAACCTGGATGTGTCCAGGGATGGAGCAGGCTCGGGATAACCCCTTGGATGCTGCTGCTCCCATCCCAGGGACACCCCAGGCTCCAAGGGGAGCTGGGAGCCCTTGGAATGGTGCTGGAGCCACGGAGGCTCGAGGCACAGGTTTGAGACAGAGACTCAAATTAATTTTTTATCAAATCCAATGGTTCCTACAGAGGGATCAGAGAGGTGGATAAAGGACCTGTGGGTCAGGGCAGAGACATTCCCAGCCTGGGAATGGGCTCCACACAGGGAAATGTTCTCACTTCACTGCAGTGCTCCAGGATGCAGAAAGAGCAGCTTCCATTTGTGGTTCTGAGTCAAATGTTTTGACTCAGGGAAGAGTTTTTGCAGCCTTCTTTTCCTCTTAATGTGTTTCGAATATTTTTTTTTCTCCTTTATCCTTTCCATAGAAAGTGGAACATTTTTGTAAAAGCCTTTCTTTGTTAAAATCTGCAATTTCCAATTCAAAAAAATAACTTGTTTATCCCCTTTTATTTTTCCTGAGGTGCAGCTGGAGTTTCTAATGAGGAGAAGGCACTGATGCTCATCTCAGGAAAACTCCCTGGCATTTTCCAAGCCCAGACCCACATGCTGGATGAGCCACAATTTCCTACAGCAGGTTAATGGGATTTTCCACACTCACTCCCACATCCAGAGGATTCCCTGCATCCCCCAGGAGAAATCCCACCAGACCCCTGTGGGTCCCAGGTTAAGCCTGCTCTTAATCTCCCAACCCAAATATCTTCTTCTTTATCAGGTGTGCCCCAAAATCCATGGGCTCAGTGGAGATTCATGGAATGGGCTTGGGGCACAGCAGCCACTGAAAAGGGCAGAGTCCAACCACTAGCACCTCATGGACAGCAAGGAGGCTCCAAATCCTAAAATAAATCCTATTAAAGCAAGGGGGGGAAAAAGCTCAAATAGGATTTATTTTAGGATTTGCATCTGGAGGTGCCTCCCCCTCCCCTCTGGTGGAGAGCCAGGGCTGAGGAGAGGTTTTAACGCTGAAGTTCAGCTCTGTGCAGCCTCAGGGCTGTTTTAGGAAGGGATCCTGGGCTGCTTTGGGAAGAGGGTGGAGATGGGGCACTGCAGGGTCCCTCAGCAGCAGGAGCCTGCCCCCTGGAATCAGCTGGGATGAGCTCATTCCCAGAGCAGAAGGATTGGCAGGAACACTGAGAGGATGACTGGAAATTAAAAACAAACAGAGGAGAGCCAAGAATCATTTATTTGGAGAACATTTTGCAGGTTTTGTTTAGGGTCTGGTTTTAGCCTGGCACTTGTTGATTGTATTTGCACTGGAAATAAGATAAATGTGACACCTGCTCCAGTTAATCTTTCCCTCCCTTTTCCTCCCCCCACCAAAACTCCTTTATTTTAGGAATTCACCAAAAGAGACTGGGAAAATGAGAGAGATGTAGGATGATGTGCCTGATTAATGATTCTCTGAGGGGAAAAGAAATCATTTACCCAGGATATGGAGCACTTTTGATTGAAAAGAGCATTGAATTCCGTGTTCAAGCCGGGAGCAAAAAGCAGGATAACAATCCCAGGAAAGCTCGTGTCCCTTCTGTTTATCACCACTGGCCCAGGGGCCTTTGCATTGCTATTAAAACAAGATATAGGGTGAGTAAATAGGAGTGAAAATGAGTAAATATGCAAACAGGCTTCCAAATCCAACAGCAAACGGCGCCGGGATGGAGGGAGGATCCAAGGAGGAGGATTTATAGGGACACGAGAATTCCTTGCTCTCCGTTGTGTTATTCCCCTTCTTAGCATGCTTTGTGCAGGGAAAGCCCATTCCCTGCTGCCTGTGCAGAGGTGGGGATGCATTTCCAGCCAGGAAAGCTTTTCCCAAAGGTTTGGGAAGCAGGACTTGGCTGGGGGGATTCAGATCACGAGAAGTTTTGCCCTGAGCAAAGATCCCAAACCCTGCCAGTGCTGTGCCCGATCAGGGACAGCTCCAGTGGATTTATTCCATTCCTCCCATCACTCCTTCTGCAGCAAAGAACCATTAAACCCATCAAGGAGATTATTTTTTCCCATCTTTCCACACGGATTTTTAATATCCAAGGAAATAAACCAGCAATTTGCCATTTCCTCCCAATAATCCGTGAAGAATGAGCGAAAAAAATATTGTCCCAATCGCGTTAATTGGGCACTAATGAACCAATGCCCTGCTCCCTGAATTGTCTGCTCGTGTCTCCCCACCCTCCTCCTCCTGCTGCTGACCCCTCTGATTCCAGGAGCATCGAGGATGAGCGTGGGGAAGGCAAAGCAGGAAAAGCAGAGAGGGAACGAACGGCGTGCGCGGAATGAGCTGTTTGCTTTCCCCTGATCGTTGCTATTAATAAAACATTACATTAAATCAGGGCTGGAAGGATATAATTGGGATCATCCATCACATTTCCAGAGGAGAAGAGCTCCTGTTCATCAGCTGCTGCCACCCCGGAGCTGAGCAGGGACAGGGGACAGCGTGGTGTCCCCATGGTTCCCATCCGTCCCCTCCTCGGAATCAGCACCATTTGTGTCCCTTTTCTGCCTTTCTTTCCCATGGGCAGAGGCAGGAGTTGGGAAAAAAAGGGAATATCAGTTGAGGACCACCTGGCCGGGACAGAGTCTGCTGGGATTTGGGATTGAGGATTTGAGATTTGGGTTTGAGGATTTAGGATTGAGGATTTGGGATTTAAGATTTGAGATTGAGTATTTAGGATTTGGGGTTTGGGATTGAGAATTTGAGATTTGGAATTGAGGATTTAGGAATTGGGATTGAGGATTTGGGGTTTGGGATTGAGAATTTGAGATTTGGGATTGAGGATTTAGGAATTGGGATTGAGGATTTGGGGTTTGAAATGTCCCATCCCTGGAAGGGTTCAAGGCCAAGTTAAACAGACTTGTAGCAGCCTGGCCTATGGAAGGTGGCCCTGCCCTGGCCAAGATGGTTCCTGAGGTTCTTCAAAACCTTTCTGATCCATGATTTGGGGTTCAGGGCAGTCTCTGCCCATGGCCAGCTCCTCCTCACTCCCCACAAAGACAAAAACTCCCCCATTCCAGCAGGAAACACCCCTGGGACTCACTGCAATAAACTCCCTTGCAGCAGGGAGCAGAGCAATTGGAATTTCAGCCACTTTTCAGGGCAGCTGGAGCCATTCTGTGAAGAGCTGACCCAAGAACTGGAGATTTATTTTTCTCAATCCCAATAATTTGTGTTGGGCTACTGCCTCTCTTCCTTGGCAGCAGATAACTCATCCGTGTGTTCCCACAGGGATGGATTGGGGCTGCTGGGCTGGCAATGAGGGAATTCCCTCTGCCCCAAATTCCCACCTTGGCTCGACATTGAAAATCCTGCAGAACTCCTGGATCTCCCCGAGTCTCCTGGATGAGCCCTTGGTCTGAGCTCTGCTAAATCCCTGTGCTGGCAGCTCCTGATGCCACGTCCAGACTAAATTTCCAGGTGGGACTTTGTTTAGTCCCATTTCTCTGAAATTTAATAAATCCTTTCATATTTCCCCCCACTCGGAGTGTATTTGTCACTTTAACTTACAGCTCTTGATGTCTCTGAGACATCAAACAGGTCAAATCCCTTTGGTCTGGCACTGCACAGGATTTTTTTTTCTCCAGGTTCAATCCTGTAACTCCTTCCTGAATCCTCAGATTTTCTGCACATCTCCAAGACTGGCTGGACAAAACGATGCCCCAGCGAGGCAATTCATTAGGAATGTTCTCTATTATGGAAATAAAACCCTCAGTGATCATTTCCCCATATTTATGCTTTATTTTCCCATTCCTTGGGCTGCTCAAACAGCAAATAAATGGTGCCATACCCATTTATCAGGCTTATAACAAGCACTAATGACCCTACAATAAAAACAGAAGGAGAACTGGTGAGACAGAGATTAAGAAAAATAAGATAAACCTACGTGGGCGAATATTTTTAAAGCATGTCCCTAATTTCAGAGCATCAAGACATGATCACAGCTAAAAATATGGCCATCCATCAAAATCCTGTCACGGGGAGAGTCTGGGACTCATTTAGACAATGAAGAGCTGAAGGAAAAGCCGAGTTTCTTAGGCTGCTAATACAGAACTGAGCAATCCAAGAGGAGGATATTCCATTAATGGCATAAATGGATCATAATAAAAGGCCACTCTGACATGTCAATACTCTCACTGCGTGCTAGGAGAGCAATCCCAGATGGAAAAGGCCTTTCCATGGGGCCTGGCCAGGCCTGGCAGAGCCTGGATCTGGGGGTTTCAGGGCTTGGGGGTTCAGCTCCTGTCGGTGATGATGAGAGAGATGGGGACTCGGTGTGATGGCCAAAGAATCTGGATTTATTGTGAGGTACAACTGCTTATACAGTATTTCAGGAAGACTAGTAATGTTTTACTACAATGATTAAGTTAATCTTCACATAAACAAACTTATACATTTTAAATATCTCTTGCTTGCAGAACTCTGATATAATTTTCTTTTTCTGATATGATTGAATCTTATTACAATCTTGTTTTGATCCTCCAAGTTCTGTTTGCTCTTGCCAAGGCATCCTGTTATCAAATCTCTTATGCCAACCAGGTCCAAAGTCCATCATCTGTCCTGTGTCCCAATATCCCAATATCCCAACGAGCTCTCACCTCTCCCTTGGGATGTTTCAACCTGAGCTCTGTCCCAGATCAGCTTCCAGGTCAAAATTGACTTTTTCTTGTGTGCTTGCCAATGGTTTTGGGGGCTGCAGCCTGGGGAGGAGCAGGATTGTCACCATCCCATCCAGGAGTTGGGGACCTCCCTGGCAGCCACTTCCCAGTGTCATTTCCCCAAATCCAGCTCACCACCCGCTCCTGTCACTCCGCTAATTGGTGATCTGAGCACCAAGGATTAATTAGTGGCACTTCATCTCCTCAGAGAGCCCTTGGGAACCACCACGTGTTCACCTGGTGAATTCTGGATGGAGGAATTCCCTGATCCAGCTTTGGGAGCTGCTGCCTTTGGGCATTGACCCCAAAACTGCAGCACCCCACCAATGCCCTGATCCCACAAACCGTGCCCAGAGCTCCAGATCCCAGCCCTGCATCCCAACCCCACTCAGAGCAGTGGGAATCAGCCAGGGAAGGAGGAACTGGGCTCTTCCCTGCAGCTCCAGAGGCTCCCTGTTATCCCTGCCCACCCCACAATCAGCTTGTATTGTTTGGAGAAATCCAGCTGGACCTGGGACTTCCAGGGAGGGGAGGAGATGCTTTATGAGCTGGGCTTTTTGTTCAGTTTTGGGCAAAACCCAGCATTTTCAAGAGGTGGGAATTTTATTTTATTTTATTTTACTTTATTTTATTTTATTCTATTTTATACTTTATACTTTATTTTATTTTATATTTATATTTTATTTGGTTTGGTTTGGTTTGGTTTGGTTGGTTGTTTTCTGGTTTTCTTTTCGGTTTTGTTTTTTTTTTTTTGATGAATGGGAGGTTTGAAAGTTTGGGGAATAGGAGCCAAGGGAGAATGACAAGTTGTGGCGTGAAGCTGATCCTGCTGCTCTAAGTTTCTGGCTCACTCCATGAATCCAACCTTAAACTGCATCTTGAGGCTCCTCCAAAGAGAAAAGCACCAATTTGCTTCGAGCTGAATGGGACTGAAGGGCTTTTCCCTCTTTTAATTAAAAGGGATTCCCATTTAATGTAAAATAAAGCCAAATAGAGAAGCTTTCCCATGGAGAGCAAGAAAAAATAAAGGAATATATTACAAAAGCTGGGAGCAGATAGGAAATGTTCATTTGGGGGAACATTCTGATGAAGAGAACGGGCCTGTTCTTGTTTCCAGCCAGACTGAGCAGACAGAGGGAAAAGTAAAGAGGAGAAACAAAGGTTCCAGTGAATTTTCTGGGGTGAGGAGAGTCCTGGCAGAGCAGGAGGGGAGGTTGGGAGCCAGCAAGGTGCTGATGTCCTCTCCCAAAATCCCTGTGATCTCCTGGAGCGGCCAGGGGTTCCCAGGGGTTTGGCTGTGGCTCTGTCATCCACACCAATGCCACCTGCTCAGGCTGTGCTGACCCAAGGGAGGGGACAGTTTGGGTGCCATCACTGCCACCCCCAGGCTGGAAACGCTCCAGAGCAGGCTGGAATTTGGAGGATGGAATCTGGGATTTGCTCAGGGCCTTGCTGGGGCTCTGCAAGTTTAGGAATTAAGGAGGAAACAACCTACATAGTTTTAAGCCAGAGTCTGGTACTTTAATGTAGGAAATGAAGGGGTTGTCTCCAGCAGCAGGGATCTGGATTGATCCATGGGATTGTTTCCAAGAGTCGGATGGAACTGGGCCCCTGAGGGAGGCTCAGGAGGCATCGAGCTGTCTGCAGTTCAGGTTTGTGCGTGGAGCTCCAGTGGCAGCTCTGGTCACTTGTCCTGGTCCCCAGCGTGGCCTCTCACCATGGGGTGCATTGCCACGATCACCTCTCAGCCATGGAGAGGGAAACACGTCCTGCTCCCAGTGTGTTCCCAGCCAGAGCCCCCAGCAACGTGTCAGGATCCGGGATGGGAATAAAACACCTCCCTGTAACCTCCATTTTCCATTGTCTGAGGGGTTTGCTTGTGGCTGAGCCCAAACTCTGAGAGCTGTCACCAGCTTCCCTCTGGGACACTCCCAAACTCTGCCAGGACAGTGGGAAACACAGAGCAGGTCAAGGCTGAGGGACACCAGGAAGGGAAGGAAACAAAGCCAGGAAAGGGAGAAAGCTCCTGCCTCCAACCACAAACTCCTCCTCCTCTGTTTGCTTGGGTTTCTATTCCTGCTGGGGAATTCCTCCTCGTGCTCCCAGGCTCTGCCTTCTCAGGGAAAGCAAACCTCCGTGTCCCACTGGCTTCTGGGTGCTGTGTAAACACAAACAAGGAAAGCTTTTGATGTCAGACAAGTCGGGAGCTTGTTTGCACAGCTTTGAAGGCGAGGGTTTGTTCAGGTGGGTGGGCAGAGGATGCCCCAGGTAGGAGAGAGGAGCCGAGCTTGGTGTGCAAACAGGAGCCTGGTGGGATGGCAGAAATGAGGAAATGAGTGCAGAGAGGACTCAGTGTTGGATTTTGTAGAGCTGGGAGAGAAGGAAAAGGGCAGCAGGGATTTCACAGGGAAAAGGGATTTTTCTGGGCATGGAAAGGTGCTTCTGCCAGTTTCCTCCACCCCACGAGGGAGCTGTGATCACTCAAACTGCTCTCCAGACCGTCCTGGTGCCACTCCTGGTCAGGACTGAGAGGAGCTGGAGCGAGGTTCCTGCACACATGGAATTGGGAATGGTGGGACACTCTGGGATACAGCTGGAGATCTCTGAGGAAGGGGTGAGGGAGAGGAAACAGAAGGGAAGGTTGGGAGCACTCCCAGCTCCCAGAGTCCCTCTTGGCTTTGTGTTCCCTCTCCCACACCATGGACAGGAATCCATCAGTTCCCATCCTGCTGGGAGTGCTGTCCCTCCCCAAGGCTGTGGGAATTCCCACCAGGATCTCCCCCACCCATGGGCAGTAACAGGTCTGTGAGTGTGGGAGCTCTTACGAGCAGAGTTTGGGGGAGCTGTGCACATCCTAAACCAGCACGGCACCCCAAGGAGCTGTGAGCAGTGCTGAGGTCAGGAATGCTGGGTCTGGGAAAAGCCAGATGTGTCAGAACAGACCCCAAAAGCCATTTTCACTTTTTTCACTGGGGTGAGCAGCCAGGAGGCAGAAGGAGCAGAGCAGAGGAGGTGCAGGTGCAGCAGCTGAACCAGGCACAGGCTCCACTTTCTGTGGCTGACCACAGCATTCCCTCTTCATCCTCTTTTCCAGCTCAGTGTT
The DNA here is from genome assembly GCA_013397155.1 of Irena cyanogastra. Taxonomy (NCBI): domain Eukaryota; kingdom Metazoa; phylum Chordata; class Aves; order Passeriformes; family Irenidae; genus Irena; species Irena cyanogastra. The sequence goes on along the minus strand of VWZV01002098.1, from coordinate 19,868 downwards.
TGACACCCCTGCACATCCTGCAGCATGGAAACTGCAGAGAGGAGCCAGCCCAGGGCTGGAGCTGCAGCCAGCACTGAGCTGGGTTTGCTTGGTTTAGTTCTCAATCGCTTCCAAAGACAAAACTTCAGCTGCCTCCAAGTGAGGGCTGGAGGGAGGGCTGGGATTCATGCTCCTGGTGGGAGCAGGATCCCATTCCCAGCTCCAGGAGTGGTGTAAGCACAGAGAGACCTTCAGACTGGAGGCCAACACAGACCTTGAGGGCATCTGAGGGAGGTCCCAGAGCTGGTGGCCACAGGTGGGTCCCCACAGCCTCCTTTGAAGCTGCCCCACTTAGTTTGAAGTGCCAAGTTTTCACTAAAAGTTGGGATTTCAACCCAAATCTAATCCCGGGCTGGGGAGCTCTGCCTGGCTGCTCCTCTTTTTGATCCATGTTGTTTATATCCATGGATGTGTCCCTGAGGAAAGCCTGAGGCAGGGGCAGCCCCTCAGCCTCCCCTCTCCATGGGCTGCACGAGCTCTCTCCAGAAGCTTTGCTGGATGTTCTGGGAGCTCAGCTTATCTGGGAAGGTCCAGCTCAGGCTGAGCCAGTTCTCCTTGTGCTTTTGTTTTCATCCCAGTGGGTTTGGATTGAGCCCTAAAGAGCTAAGGGAGGGTTTTGCCTTTTTTTTTCTTTTTTTTTTCTTTTTTGGTTTCTCTCCAGGATGCTGCCTCCCATCCCCCTGCATTTGCTGGAGCTTCTGTAACCATGAGAAATGAGGAGATAAAACCACTCCTAATTCTGGAGCTGGAGCAGGGATTTGGTGCTATCAAGTGGCTCCAAAGGTGACCATCATCACCACCACAGTGATGACCACGAGGGTCACCAGTGTCCCACAGACTGACCCAACAGCAAACTCAGCACTGGGACCTCTTGCAGGAGAGATCTGGATAAATCCACCACATCTCATCCTTCAAATGTGGGTTTTTTTGGACACTGGTGTTGGAGAAGAGCCCTTGGTGTAGCATAAATAGATTTTGGCATGTATAAAAGCCTGGGCAGTGGCCCAGGGAGGTCCTGGTTGGTGTGAATCTTCTCCTGGCCTTCAGGGTGGGAAAGATTTGTGAAGTTTTTGTGGGTTTTGGAGCGGGTTTGTTTGGATTTTTAAACATTCCTCAACTGATTTAGGGCAGCTTGGGGATAATTTCATTAAATGGGTTTCTCGGGGGTGCTGTGGGGTGTTTGCTGCTGCAGTGTCCTGCCTGTGGGAAGAGCTGCTGGAAACCCTGGGGGAGGTTGTTCCTTGGGGCTGGGATGTGCTGGAGCCCATGGATGGTGTTTGGAGGATTTGGGAGATGATCCAGCTCTGTCCCAAGGTGAGGAGAGGGTCTGGACCCGCTGCTGTGGGGGAAGAGTGGCGGATCTGGAGGATTAAACAAACTCGAGGTCCAGATCTGCTGCAGCTGGGGGTGGTGGAGACCTGCCCTGGAGCCTGAGCTCTGCTCTCCCTGGATCTGCTCAGCTTCAGCACAGCCACAAAACTCAGTTTCAGCTGAGGAGCTGATATCCATGCAGGCCTCAGCCCTGCAGCCCCTTCTGAAGCCTGAAACCACCCCAGGGCAGGGGCAAAGTCAGGCTCAGCCCCCACAGAGGACCCAAAACCACGGGGGAGAGGGGAACTCCGAGCATTTCATGTGCCTGGTGCTGTCTCAGCGTGATCAGGGGCTGGAGAGCTGCTCAGGGCCTTCTCTGGGGTCTTTGCCTGCTGGAAAACCCTAAAAGTGATTGGAGATCACAGCCACATTATGCAAACCGCAATTTGCATAATCATCATGCAAATTGAGATGGGTAACCAGCTTTAACCAGACTCGAGATGCTTTCAAGTGCCTCTTTCTCAGCTGCTACTTCAATCACTTAAAGAAAAGAAAAAAAAGAACCAAAAGTTCCAACTTTCTTCTCCTGGTTAAGCACGGTCACTGGGCCAGGGAGGGACAGGAGGTGACAAGTGCAGTCCCCGAGTGGCCTGGAGGGGTCACTGGTGCCTTTCACATCCGGGAGGCCCCGAAGGGACTGGCCACAGCTGAAAGCCCTCGGGGCTGGAGGAGCCCAGTGTGTGCTCTGCTCTATGCGAGGATTCCCAAGACCTTTGGAAAGTCTCTGGGTCTCCCTCTGCCAATATTTCGTGGGGACAGAGGACAGGATGGGATGTTCAGGTAGTTTATTGGGAGCTGCTCCTCTTGTATCCGAGGGGCTGAGACTTCTGTCTCCTGCTAGAAAAGCTATCTGATATTAAATATAACTGTGTGGAGAAAATGGAACTGAAATCTTGCCCCTGCCTTCCCTCCTTTCTGATGTGGCGGGATCATTCCTAGAGGGTGCCATCCCTCTTGTGAGGGAGCTGGACCAGGACCTGTTCATCCCCTGGCAGGCACGGGCACAGCCCTTGCACATTTCCAGCTGCTGTCTCCCTGCCCTCCCTGTGCCTGGTGCCTGGAGCACAGCGATGGTTCCATGGCCGTGCTGACAGCTCCTTCCTGGGAGCTGGAGCTGCTCATCCACGGCTGGCCTTGCTGCTGGAGCTGGGAGCTGTTCATCCATGGCTGGCCTTGCTGCTGGAGTGCCGTGATCCCCCATCCATCCCTCATCCATCCCTCATCCATCCCACATCCACTCTGCATTGGTCCCCCATCCATCCCACACCCATCCCACATCCATCACATCCATCTCAGATCCATCCCAGATCCATCCCACATCCATCACATCCATCTCAGATCCATCCCACACCCATCCCACATCCATCCCATCCATCTCAGATCCATCCCAGATCCATCCCACATCCATCACATCCATTTCAGATCCATCCCACACCCACCCCACATCCATCCCATCCATCCCAGCTAGGCATCCCTTGGAGCTTTTCCTTTTGCTCTCCACAAGGAAATTCCCGGTCATGGTCCTCCCAGAGTTGTGCTGGCCCTGGTCCCTTATCAGGGCGGGTTTTGGTGATCTGCAGCTCCTGCAGAACCACCCAAAATCTCAGCTCTTCCTCTTCTCCAGCCCCTGGGAGCCCTCGGGCAACTCTTAACGAAGGCGCTTCTCTTATCTGCGGAGTGATTAAGGGATATCACTGCACGTCCCCGGGGAAAACAGATTAGGGTTAGTGACCCAGATAAGGACTTTTATCAAGCAGAGAGGCGTCAGAACACGAGAAGATGTCACCTCATTAGTGACAACTGCCCAGGGCTCCATGCAAACCACCCCGGGTGCTTTCCACCATCTCCCGACCCAGCTGACACAGTGCCTCGGGTTCCTGCCAAATCCCTGGCCCCGTGGCAGGGAAATGGGGCCTAAAAGAGTTTTGGGGTGGCCTGAGGGCAGGGCTGGAGCTGCAGTGGTGGAGGAGCTGTCCCGTGGCCCTCCGCCCGTGGGATTTCTTGGACAAGAGTGATGGGCACACACTGAGGGGGCAGGGGTGGAGAGGGGAATTTCAGTTTGATTAAATGAGGTCAAGCAGGGTCTGTAATGTCCTCTGGGTTAAAAGGCAGGACTAAAATCCCTCCTGTGGCACCAAACTGGTGGGGATGGATGGAGGTGCAGAGTAAAAACTCTGAGGGTGTGTGGAGCACGCACACCTGCAGGAGCATGGGGATCTGAACTGGTACAGAATGGGTAAAATCCTGCTGAAACAGGAGGTTTTAATGGCAAACAGGAGAAATTGCTGAACCATCTGGCTGTGAGCTTCAGGGAGATGATTCAGGCCTCGGGGGTAGGAAGAGGGGCGACTTTGGGAACACTTTGTGTCTTGAGGAACACAGCAGCCCCCAAGAGAACGGAGATGAGGGATGACTTCATCGCGCAGTGCTGGCACACAGAGCAGCCCAAACCTTGTCCCCACTGAGAGAGGAACATCAGAAATAAATTAGCGGAAAGAAAACTCCCCATTTCCATAAGGAGGAGCAAATATAATTTGATTTCAGCCCTTTCCTATTGCTGCAGCCAGCATGGCAGGACACAGACAGCAGTGAGCAGTGTCTGACACTCCAAGTGAGCTGAAACTGGGCTTTTTTTTCTTGTTTTCCTGCCTCAGTAGTGCACAGGTGTGGGGAGGAGGGAGAAAACAGAGAAACAAACGTATTGGCAAACGCTAAAAAAAGGAGTGTGTTACCTAAAAATACAGGTAGCAGCGGTTGGGAGGAATCAAAGAAAATAATGGACTGTGAATGACCAGAAGGGTCAAAGACAATAAGAAAGCACTTAGAGAGAGCAGAGGATTTATTTCTGTGTCAGAATGGCTCTGTTGTTAGAGCCAGATGGCAAAATTGTAAAACAGCACAGTGGGAAAGGTAGGGATGCTCCACAGATACCCCAAACCCAGAAAAAAAAAGGAGCCAGGAGGTTTTTTTGCTGCAGGAGGGCATCCAGGGATTGTCAGCCTCAGCTCCCAGCTGTAAAATTGTTCCCCAAGTTCTTCTTCCAGCTTCTCCAAGCTTCTTCCACCCAGATCTTTAAAAACTGAGAGATTCCCGGAGTGCTGAGGGATCCCCAAATTATTGCAACTTTTAGGGAAGTAATTGGGTCATCCTAAAGGAAAGGGTGGGAAAATCCATTGGGGATTGAAGTGGTGAAGGAGCTGGGAACACCTCTGTGAGTCAGTGAGGGGTAGATTGGGTGGATTTCAGGTTTCTCCAAGACCTTTGGCTCAGCCCCACGTGGCCTCTCGTTTCCTTCAGGAGTGTTGTGGGGAATTACAAGGGTCCTGGTTTGCCAGAGGGGTCACTGCTGCAATAACAGAGGGATCAGTGGGTGTTTGTTCCCATGGATTCTTCCCTTAGTTCAGTGCCACTCAAGAACTCACTGAGGGACAGGGACAATCACACTGAAGTGCAAGAATCATGGTGAGAGGGGGGAAAATCCAGCAGGGACACCCCCAGTGGCAGCAATGGGGTGAAATGATCCCACTGTCCCATCAGGGACACACAGAGGCTGCTGAGAAGGAGGAAAATCCAGGGGTTTTTTATCTCTACAAGCACAGGGCAAAGGATCAGCCTTGAAACAGTGCCTCTGGGTCAGCAGGGATCTCTGTCTCCAGCAAGAGGAGGATGCTGGGGGTGATTCCCAAAGGTCAGAGTCCAGGATGAGCCCATCCCTACTGCAATCAGCATTATCCCTAAATCCATCACTGTTTGCTGGCTCAAGAAGTTGTTAAAGCACCCGTGAGGTCAGGCCTGGAGCAAGGTGTGAAAAGCAGGAGCTGAGCGGTGTAAATGTGGGATTTAGGGCATTTTTGGGGTGGTTTTGAAGGAAGTTTCACCAGGGACAGCTCCATCAGCATCCCGCAGCTCACTTTGGAGAATGCTTCATCCTGGAGGGTGGAATCATTGAAAGGAGCTGTTCCCCCCTGGACCACCCATCCCTGATCCCAGCTGGGATCCACCGGGGCTGGCTGGGGTGGTTACATGCATTATTCTTTTTTAAGCTGAAAATAAGGAAATAACACTCCAAGCTCCTTGCTCCCACACTGGAATCACAACCAGCCATGAATAATTCATTTTCAAATAATTAATTATTCAGCTTATTTCTTCATTAGCTGAAGAACCTGAACGTAATTAGCTGCTTACCTCCACAAAAAGTACCAACTTTTTCTGACACAAATAAATAAAATATGAGCAGATTTTCACCCCCAAAAAAAACCCCAAACAACCCAGCCACTGGTGATCCTTTAGGTCCCTGAGGACCTTCCTGGGTGTTCCCACGCTGCTGCCTATCCATGGAGGTGGAATTGGATCAAGGTCTCCCAGTGTTCCCCTGGAGAGAATCCCTAAAAACTGATCTGAGCCAGCTGGGATGGGGTTGGAGATCACTGGGGGGTCGGGTGGAGCTTTCTCAGCCTGGTATCCAGAGCTGCCACCTCTCCTGGGGAACGGGGGAATGCTGCCCTCTCATCTCCTTACACAATACACAATACTGGTGTATTGTGTTTGTGGATCCTTTTAAAATTTATCCTTCCAGGTGAGACTTCCCTGTGCTGTGGGCTGTGGACCTAACCCTGCTGGGATCCTGATCCTGCATTCCTGAAGGTATTGGCAGAGATGGACACCAGGAAAGCTGTCCTTGTCCCTTTAGCTGGCATTCCTTATCCCACCAGGGCTTAGCAGGGTGGCTTTGGGGAGAAAACTGGACCTTTCTTGCCTTGTCCTGCCTGTTCCCCTCTCATTCCTGTACCTGTGGTTGGAGATTTCCTGGGAAAAGCTCCAATTTTCCATGCAGCTGCTTGGTTTTGCTGGTGGCTTGTGGCTGGCAACGGTGACATCCCAGCCAGGGCCTCCTGGAATGGATCCTGGGAGTTTTCCTGCCTTGCTTTGTCTTCTGCAGCCACCTCAGCCCTGTCTGGTTGTGTGTTCATTGACAGGGCAGTAATTTCTCCTCCACACCACCCTGAATGTCCCTGCTGGAGTTTGGGAACTCCCAGCTCTGTGATCCTTGGCCTTGCTCCTGCTCTGCTTCTCCATTCAATATCCATCCAGGCTCTGGGATCAATCCCTGTCTCCCCTTTGTTCTGCTGTCTCCCACAGTCAGAGCAGGGTTGGGTTGAGCAGAACATCCCCATTTCTTGCTCTGAAGAAGGTTCTGGACCACCTGCTTGGAGCATCCATCTGCCCTCCCCCTCCTCCAACAGCTCCTTCCCGAGGCTTTGCGATCCCCTTGCAGCTTTTGGGATCAGACTTGGCAGGGCAGGAGCTGGAGATGTCAGGGATGCTTTTCTGGGGCTGTGATCTCTGGTTTCACATCTGTGGGCATGTCCAGGGGAGCTCAGCCAGAGGAAGCCCCAGCCCACGGAGGGCTCAGGTGGGGACAGGCCCTGAATGTGCCTTTTGCTCCCGTGGGAGAAGGAGCTGGGGCCAGGGCCAGAGCTGGGACAGGCTTGGCAGTTGCCTGGCCAATAATTCCTCCTCTTCACAGAGGGTTTGGGATGCTCGGCATTCCGTGGTGTCCGTGGCAGCCCCAGGCTGAGCAGAGCAGCCTTTGGGCAGCTGCAGGAATGGTCTCAGGCACTGGGATTTGTGGAATTTGGGGTCACAGCGGCTGCTGCAGCTCAGCTGGGCAGTGCAGGAAGCCCTGGGATGGCCTTTGGATCCTCTGCACCTGCTGCGTGTCCCTGTGAATCCCAGAATGGTTTGGGTAGGAAGGGACCTTAAAGCTCATGGAATTCCCACCCTGCCATGGCAGGGACACCTTCCACTGCCACAGGTTGCTCCAAGCCCTGTCCAACCTGGCCTTGGACACTGCCACAGCTCCTCTGGACAAGCTGTTCCATCAGGATTTCAGCCCATCCCAGTGATCCTGAGACTCCCCAGCACTATTTTGGCAGTGCTGGCTGTGATTGCTGTCCCAAAGCTCCCAGCCCTGCTTCCCTCTCCCCCTGCACGTGATGCCAGCTCCTCTTTTTCTCCTGCCTTCCTGTTTGCCATGCAGTTCTGCTTGAGCTGGCTCTGTCAGCTCCACGCTTTCCTGCCTTTCTGCTGAGCTTGGTTGGAGCTGTGCAGGCTTTATCCCACTCCTTTTTTTTGATTTATTCCTATTCTTCTGCCTTGTACCAGAGCCAGGCGTGCCTCAGAGCCGGTGTTGCTCAGCTCTGCAGCTGTGTGCTCTGTACACCCTGTACCTTCCTGCATGTTCATGCTAAGCTTTCTGTCCCCTAAATATTTTTGAGGTTATTTTAAATTATTAAAATATTGTATTATAATATTTTATATTATATCACATTATTTATATTATATTATATATTTTATATTGTAATATAAATATATATTATAATTTTTTTTCCCAGCTGTCCCTTTCCTCTGATGCCCACACCTTTTGCACAGCCTCTCCTGGAGGCTGCAGGTGGTTTTTCTGTGCCTGTGTCCCCGATCGTCTCCTCACTGTATCTTTGTTTTTATCACCCATTTTGGCAGGTTGTAATGACTGCTTTTATCTGTTCTCCTGGCAGTCTGGATCTTCAGGGAGCTTTTGCAAATGCTGACTTCTCTTCCCTCAGTGATCTCCCTGCCTGAAATTCCAGCTGCTGGAGATTAGGCTGTGTGCTCAAGGATATGCATCTCAAAATTGCCTCCCTTATCAGGTTTAATGGCTTTGCTGCTGCTCGGCTCTTCCCGAGCTCTTCCCATGGAAAACTTCGCAGTTCCTGCTGTACCTGAGCTCCCGGGGAGGAGGGCAGTGCTTTTGGGACCAGGGAAAGGGGAGACAGAGGTGGGGAATGCTGGAGCAGATCCTGTTTGGAGCTGTCTGCGATGCAAACAGATCCTGAAGCAGCAGCAGCAGGGTCGCTTACAAGGGGCTGTTGAAGTCATCATTTGACCACATTGATGGAGCCAGAGCCTCACTGCCCGTGGGAGGAGCTGCTCCCAGGCCTGGGGAGGGATCAGGGCTGCTCCAGGATGGATGGGGCATCCCTGGAGAGGTGCCACTGCAGCAGCAGTGGAAACTCCTTACCTCATCCCATCCCATCTCATCCCATCCCATCCCATCCCCGGGGGACATGCCAAGGAACAGGACGGAAGAGGGGCCGGGCAGACACCCCGCANATCCCATCCCATCCCACTGATCCCATCCCGTCCATCCCATCCCATCCCACTGATCCCATCCCATCCCATCCCATCCCATCCCACTGATCCCATCCCATCCCAGGGCTGCCACTGCTCTCCCACCATCCCCTTCCCTCCCTCCAGCCCTTCACAGGACTGCAAGCACCAAACCCCTTCATGCCAGGCAGATCCAGAGGCTGTTGGCATTGCCGAGGAACATCCCTGATTTTCTCCTCCCAGCTGGCTGGAATTCCCATGGCACCACCTGATTCAAAGTCCTAAACGGGCTAGGTCTCGCCCTGTGCCTGAGGAAGATCAGGGTAATTTTATTTTAATGATCAAATAAAAGGAGGATCCCGCCATGAGGTGGTTCCCACCTGGAGATATCATGAGGGAATCCTTGTCTGGAATTTTTCCATCATTCCTGCCTCGCTGTCAGTGCCTCCCTGTCTCTCTGTCCCTCTGTCCCAGCTCCTCTCCAGGTGGGTGGGAAGAGCTGATCCCACAGACAAAAGGGGGTGAGGCAAATCCACTTATTCTGGCGTATCTCGCCTGGCTAAGCCCTTGTAATGTTGTTTGCTCACTTTCAATTAGCCCCGCGTTGGAATCCTCTACGAGATCAGATTAATGGGTTTGTGCCTCGTGTTTAAACACAGCCCCCACGTGTGCTGTGCTCCAAACCAATAATACTTTATCTTGATGTAGTAAAAATAATTGCAGGCAGAAACGCTCTCCCTTGTGCCTGTTCCTCACCACTCCAGGGGATTGCTGGCTCCTCTCTTCTGCTTCACCCTGGTTGAAATCCATGAGAAAACAGGGCTGGGATGTGCCCCAAGTTATCCTTTCGTGTTTTCCCAGCTCTCCTCACCTCACACCCCTTGTTCTGTGAGCCACAGAGGTTCTGAGGCTCTGCTTGAGATCTATAAGCAGCTTTTTGCTCCAGTGCCTTTTCTGCCAGGCTCAGCCCTGACTTGATGCAATTTGTTCAAAACTTGGTGGCCTCTGTGGCCTCCCACCCCAGGGCTCCTCTCTCCCAGCCCGTGCAGGGTTTCTGCTTCTTCCCAACACCTTCCTTCAGGCGCTGCTCACCACGTTACCTCACAGGCTCTTCTCTGGGAGCTTTTATTTTTAGTTACTCGTCCTCCTGCTTGGGATTTCTTGCAGCTCCAACACCCTTTCACTCGATGCCATTCCAGGTACCCTGCACATTTGCATCCTTGACCTCTCTCCAGCTGAATTCACTAAAAATTCCTTTTGTTTCTTCGTGTCCACTCGGCTTGAAATCAAGATCCACAGCTGCAGCCTTATTCCCTTTTTTCCTTCTTCTAATCACTTGTGGATTTAGGTCGAAGTCTTCCATTCAGGGCTCAATTCTGCAGTCAGCCCTTCCATAATATGCCCATTTCTCACCAAAATAATCTAAATAATCATTGCCTTGTGGGTTCAGGTGAAATTCAGTGTGCCAGCTCTCACTGTGGCTCCAAGGCCTTTGCCAGACTCCCTGTAGAGCAGAGTCACTGAATTGGTTTTCACAATGAAGAATTTGCCTCCCCAAGGGGACCTTTGGTGCACAACGTGGTCGCAGCTTGGTGTTCACATTCCCAGTGTTCCCTGTGAGGAGGATTTACCCGACCTGGGTGTTCAAACCACTTTTTCCTTCCTCTCACTGCTTTGGGTTGCCCAGTGGGTGTTTGGAGAAGACCCAGAGCAACCCTGAGCATCCAACAGGGCTCGTTCTGAGGCCTTGTCCTGAGCTGAGCTACCCCAAACAGGATGGTTGGGTTGGCAGGGATCTTAAACTCATCTTGTCCCACCCCCTGCCATGGGGCACCTTCCCCTGGATCCCATCGCCCCATCCACCCTGCCTGATGCTGCCAGAGCTGAGCCTGCCCTTGGGGAGGGAGGAAATGTTCATTCCTCAGCTTCCAGGGCAGTTTCTTTCAGGGGCAGGAGATCCTGGAATTTACCAGAGCTCATTAATCCGGGCTGGACTCTGCAGGTGGAGGCTCCACTCTGCTGGCTCGGGGGACACTTGATGAGCTCCTGACATTGATTTTCTCCCCCCCCAGCCCCAGGAAGCACTGGGATAATGGAATGCATATCTGAGGGAACTCATCCAGCATGCTCTCTCTCACCATTGGCTGCCTGGGTCAGTTTGACCTCCTGGGTCACCTATACACGAGAGAAACTGCCAAAAGAGCAAAATCAAGCTGGGAAGGTTGTCAAGAAGACTAGGAAGGAAATCTCCTTGTGCCCAGCTTTTGGGCCCTTTGGAGATAAAGCTGAATTTCCAGCAGCTCAGGGCAACATTTAATTTTCTGGTTGGCTTTCCTTGCACTCCACCTGACTGCTCTTTGCCCCCTTGCTGCTCCGTGGCCAAGCCACCCTCATCCCCCCTCCAGCTGCCATTCCAGAGCCTTGGAGCAACAGACCTGAGCCTGACAAGCACTCCACTATCCCACTACCCACTATTCCAGCTGGGACTGAGCCCCCAGAGCCACCAGAGCCAGGCTGGCATGTGCCGGGGTGCCAGGTGAAAAGGAGGGCTGAGGAAATCATGGCAAATAGGAGCTGACTGCCCAATAATTGTGGACAACCAGGCTTTTCAGCAGGGCCATAAATCAATGGCAGATGGAGCCACGCTGGGTGGTGCTTATTGATTTTTTTCTTTTTTTTCTTTTTTTCTTTTTTTTTTNCATTATCTACATGTTAGTTTTTTTTTTTTTTTTTTTGTATTTTTTATTGGTTCTCCTTCCCCCGTTTGCTGCCCGCCGGAGTGGAAAGGCTCCTCAGACAGCTCTGTGGGGTTTCTTTCTGCCTGGCAGCTCTCCCACCTTCCCTCTCCTCTCCATCCTGGCAGGGAGGGAGGGCAGCACTCCCAGCGCCCACCCATGGAGCCAGGTGCTGGATCTGGGGCTGGTTTGGAGGCCAGCAGCAGCTTTTGGGGGAAAGTCGAGGCTGGAGGCAGAGGTAGGATGGGGTTAAAAGAAGGAACGTCTCAGCTCTGGTCAAAATCCCCTTTTAGCATCTCCAGGACCACCCTGCCCCCCCCATCTCAGCCCCCATCCCTGACTCAGCCCCTCCTGTCCCTGCTTCTCCTCCTCTCTGCCACTTGCAGCTCCCAGATGGCATTTAAGGGACCTGCCACATCCCTCTGTCCCCTCTGTGAGGGGACACTGAGGCTCTGTGGAGTCTGTCCTGAGGGACACCCTCCACGCTTGCAGTCCCATGAACAAGAATAACCCTGCTAAAGGAAATCCAGCCACTGGAATGGGCAAAACCACGGGGGTTTGCTTGGAGCAGTGCTAAAAAATAGGATTTTTCTCCTTGTTTATGCTTTTTTAAAGCCCTTTCCTCCACTTCCTGTGCTCTGGGGGGGCTCAGCCCTTCAAGATCTCTGTGCAGGATTTTGGATAATGAGGGGCTCCATCCCCTGGTCCCTCTGGGCCCTGCAGTGGCACTGAGGGTGCTGCTGTCCTCTGGCTGCTGAAGGCTCTGTTATCCATGTGGGATATTCTTTTAGGAATGCCTTTCTTTCCAGCATGAAAAGCTCTGCAGTTACAGCTGGTCCAGACTGTAGGGTTTGGGTTTTTGTTTTTTCTTTTTTTCCTTCTCTTTTGTTCAGGGCTGCGCAGAGCACTTATGGATTCATAAAGTGGTAATTTATTGAACAAGTCTTTGGAGAAGGGAAGTAATGAAAGCTGCTGGATAAATGACGGGAACGTTGGGGATCCGATTGCTGCCAGGAGCTTGGTGGCTCCAGGGGCTCTCACGGGGGAGCAGGAGCCTCACGAAGCCACACAGAAATGGGATCTGGGCCAAAATCAAAGCAGGAGCCACCTCCTTGCAGCAGGAACACTCCAAGGAAGAGGTGGGGGATTTGCTATCCCTGGAGCTCCAGCAGCCCCCGGCGTGGAGAGGCTGTGAGGGCATTTTTGGCTGCCTGGAAATTCCAGCTATTGGAAATTCCTCTCTGCCCCAAGAGCTCTGTGGGGATCAAGGAGATCCTCAGGGAGAGGGAGCCAAAACAACACAGGATCACCGGGGTTTTCCGAGTGCTGTGCAAAGGGAAAAGTCAATTTTGGGGAGGAATCTGGGTGGATGGGGCTGTTTTTTCTGTTGGGAGTGGTCAACACTGACCCTCTTTTCCATCTCCAGGTGCCTCTGGTCCAGCACTTCCAAGCCAGAGATACTGGAGATACTCTGGAAAACTCCCCCAAGGAAATGCACCCCTTCAACTCCACGTGGAAGCTGCTTTGGGGTTAAAAACCATGTCTGGGTGAATCCTGCTGTGAGCTTCCTAGCTGAGCAGCATCAATAAATGAATTAATGAATGGATGAAATGTAAATTGTGGCAGCTTTAAAATGAAAGTCAGAGTTTCCAAAAGTGCTTTTAACCAGCACTTATTTCTGCAGCAATATAACTGTCAGCAAGGGCTTAATTCATTAGCACCAGAACAAAATGAAGACCCTGTAAATTTGAAGTCCAATTTAATTTCTCACAGAAAGAGCCTTTTTTTCATCTTTCTTTCTCTTTGCTCTCTCTCCCTGCCCAAGGAAAGAGGATTTCCATCACTTAGAGCTGCTCTGGGCCTCCTGCAAATGGGATTTTCTCAGCCTGGTGGGCTGGGGAGAGGAGGTGGCCCTGAGGAAGGCCAGCACTACTTGGAGAGTTCAGGATGCAAATCCACTGGGATCAGCTGGGTGGGGAGAGACACAAAGGCTCAGAGGGGACACACACCTCGCACCAGGTTGGGTTCATGGCAAGGACCTGAGCGCTCAAACCCTCACCTCTGCCCAGCCCCAGGGCCATCAGGGATGTCCCAAAAGAGTTTGTAGGGCCTGTTGGTGACAGCTGAGTTAAAATCTCCCAGGTTCGGGGCCCTGCTGCTTGAAGATCACAGCTTGAGGATGAGGACCCCAGGGAAGACAGGTCCTGGCAGGGAGATGGAGGTGGCCACGGGTGGAGCTAGGGGCCCCCACCTTGGGGGACTCTGCCTGTAAACCATCCCCTGAATCCCCTGCCCCTCTCTCTGCCCCCTCCTGCCCCTCACTTTGTCACCAAGGAGAGGGAGCAGTGGCACAGCCCTGGTGCCACCCAGGTGTCTGCCCAGGAGCTTGAGGTATGTGCCTCTCCCAGAGCTACAGAAACCCAGCAACAGCATCTTCCTGCCCTAAAACGTGAGACAGAGGAATGGGGGAAGGGACCTGATGCAGCTGGAAGAGCCGAAACCCGTGGTCTCCATGGAGTCTTTGTTTATACTCCTCTCATTTCTCTGTCTTCATTATTTTCCCTTTTAATTTTTTTTCTATTTTTTGTGTGTGTGGCGTTTTTGTTTTGGTTTGGTTTTGGGTTGGTTTTTTTTTGTGGATATTTTTAGCACGGAGGGAAGAGAGCAGTGCTGTTCTCTGGATGCAGGGTGCTCAGGAGCAGATGGTGCAGGAGCTTCTCACGCTGTGCTCCCTGGAGAAACACCTCTGTACCTCTGTCTGGAGGCACCCCGCTGACCTGGGCTCTCCATCCTCCTCCTCCTCCTCCTCCGCAGCCCAGACCTTCTCTGGCTCTTCAGCCGCATCCTCGACTCCCGACACAGCTCAGCTGCTGAGAGGTGCAGGGAGAGGTGGAGGATGAGCCCTTGTCCAGGTGGGTCAGGTGCTAAAGGAGGCGCTGATGTGCCGGCGATGCGTCACCACCCTCCCCTGGCTTGTTCTGTCCCCTCCTTGTGCTCAGGAATTTCACGGCATTCATTACACCAGGACACCCCGGCAGTCACTCTGAGCATCACCTCAAAAACTTCTCACTCATTCCCCAAAATCCGGGCAGCAAAGGGAATCCCTCCAGAGCAGCGTTCCCAGCTCAGGTGCTCCTACATCACCCCACATTTAATTAGAGACCCCAAACTCCTGCCAGGAACGGCTGGCAGGGAGCTCCCGGAGTTCATCTGGAACACGGAATTACCGAGGGGAAGAACGGCTGCTGTGACCTGCGGGTAATTAACGGGCGGCGCGTAATTAGCAGCGACAATTGGAGCGCTCCCCATGGAGCCTGGCTGTGGCCTTGGGGACATCGTGGAGGGGACAGGTGTGCAGGGCTTGTGGGGTGGCCCAGAGAGCTCCCACCTGCTTTTTTTCCAACCCTCTGCATGGAAATGTGGAGAAAATGTGAGGGGCTGCACTTTCTGATCGTGTTTGCTGGGATCTGCCCAGCCCAGCCAAAACACCCCCTTCCACCTCCAGGTCTTCCACCCCGGCAGTCAAACATTCACTAGAATATTTAGGTGTAATTAATTCATGTAATTTCAGCTTTTATACTCTAGTGAAATATTCATTTTCAGATAGCACAAAGGTTGAGACTACATCCATCAAGAATTAAGGGGGTGAAAAAAAGGATAAAGCCTGAAATAAAGCGTTTCCTCCCCTGTACTAGTCCGGGTGAAACGAAGGATTTGTCACAGGGGAGGGAGGACCCTTGGGAAGCACCTGGGTATTCCCAGTGCCAGGAGAGGATGGGAACTGACTGAAGAGCTCCTTTTCCCTGAGCACGACCCGCTCATGGGCAGGGGGAGCCAGAACCAACCCAGCTCTTACAAACTAAAACAAGCTTCAAACAACACGCCTTGCAAACAGCCTGGAGGAGAAGTTCCTCATATTCCAGGACCTCCAGGCTGGGAAATCCTCTGGCTGGATTTTGGGGTCCTTCTGGAGGAAGCAGAGTTCCCCAAGAGTTCCCCAGAAGTCTGGGTCCCAGAAGAAGGGTTTGGTCTCCTTCCCACGCAGCAGAGCTAGGGATGTTTGAGCCCAGATTTCTCCCACTTGCCAGGGGCTGGCTGCACTCTGGGATACAGAATGTCCAGGAAAAGGCCAGCCTGGGTCTCTGCTGCCTTGCCTGGACCACGCCACTGCTCCTCTTCCCCACCTCCAGCGTGCCCAGTGTCGCACTGGGGGTTACTGGGAGCACCTGGCCCATGGTCAGTGCGGGCTCCCGAGGGCTGAACTGACCCCCAGACCTGTCCTGGAGCTGCCTCAGTGACCAGCTCCAGCCTGGACAGTGTTGTGGCTGAGCTGGGGACCAGGGCCTCCTTCTGGCTCTGCTGCAAGATTTTCATGGAGCAGCGTTCTCCAAAAATCACCTGCTGGAGAGCAGTGGAGAGGGAAGAGTGATGATTGCAGCCCTTAGGGCAGTGCAGGAGATCTCTGGGCTAAACCTGGGACAGTGAATTCCTCCAGGACGGGCTTAGTGGATTGTTGGGGATTTGGGTGTGGAGTAGAATCCAAAGCCGAGTGTTTGAGTGTTGTTCTAATTACAGCCAGGCTCCTTTGGAGGAACAGAGAGGCCTCAGCCATCAATAACATTGCTGGAGGAGAAAATTGAAGGGATATCTGCCCAATTAAATAACCGACGGGGCTGGAATTGAGAATCAATGTGCCATGAACCATGAGGGATGGGCTGCTGGCATATCCCTCATCCATCCACCTCCGCAGCCTCAGGTCTCACCAAGGACAGGATGGCAATTCTGCCACTGTCACTGTCCAGGAGATGGACAGCGAGGGGCTCGGCATTGTGCTGTGGGCTGGGACACTCTGGATCTTCAGAGCCTTGGGCTGCTCAGGTGGGAGACGTGGACACAGGTGGAGCAGGATGGATCTGTGTTCCCAGGGAGCACCCAGGAGCTGCCTGTGGGTGCTAAACTCCTGGTGGTTTTCTGGATATCTTCCTTTTTTGGGAGGCCTGGAGAAGTGGAAGGGGATTTGCTGAGTGTTTGAAGGGTTGAGCTTGTTGAACATGAGAGGGGTGGCCCCAGGAATGTGACGGGGTGGCTGCTGAGGACACAGGGCTGCAGCTGAAGAACATCAGATTTGCCATAAAAAGGTGAGGAATTGGAGCACGATTTTGGGGAAGAACTGTGAATCTATTTTTCCCTCCTCAAGGAAAACCAAGGCCTGATCCCTAGTGTTTGTGTGGGTTTTGCAGGATCCGAGGCAGAGTAGGCCCTCTGTCTCTGTGGAAGTGTTTTTCCATCATCTGGGCACTTTTCCAGCTGGGATTAAGGGTAAGAAACCCCTGCTCTGTGTTTCTCCTTCCTCCTCCTCCTCCCACCTGGCCCAAGGAGAGCTCCACTGTGGCACAGGGGCCACAAAGCCAAGCCCACCCTGTGCTGGGACAGCAGGAGCTGGGCATGGCCAAATCCCACTCTGCCACTTTAATTTTTTATAAAGGAGAAATTAATTTCGTCTTTGCCTAAGTACCTGTCACGTTCAATTACTGAAGCTGATAGTGAAAATGACGAAGCAGCCAGGTCATTAGGCAAATTTTAATTAGAGACTCAGCTGCCCTTTACTAATAAGATGCTACAACTCTTTCCTGGTGTTCCTGCTCTCCATCCACGGGGTCTTTCCAAACCTACCCAAGGATGTTGTTCCTCTTCTCAGCACCCATGGGGACTTCCCACATCGAGGAAAAGCTTGGGATGAGATGAGGGATGCAGGGCATGGTGGCCAATGGCCCAGTGTCCAGGTGGAGATCGGTGACAACCCGGGGGTCTGGACTGGGACCAGTAACGTGTGATGTCCTCACCAGAGTCACAGACTGGGATTGAGGGCACCCTCAGCGAGTTTGGAGGTGGCACCAGGCTGAGCAGAGCGTTCCACATGCCTTCCACAGGGACCTGGACAAGCCCGAAAAATGGGTCCTCACGAAGTCCAGCAAGTCAAGAGAGGAGAAATCCAGGAGCAACCCCGTGGAGAGGGGGAAAGCAGGACAGAGGAGGAAAACAGGGTCTTTCTTCCTCTCCTGGCTGGTGACAGGATCAAACCTCCTCACGATGTCCCCAAGCCTCTGTGCCATGCAGCGACTTGTTTTTATGTGGGCAATCTCACCAGGGATCCATCATCGAGCTGCCCATCCCAGTCACTGCCACAGAACCCACAAATGCCATCCTGACCCATTTCTATTTCTTCTCCCTGTCCATGGCAGGTGGCTGGAGCTGGGCAGGGATGCAGGAAGGGAGTCTGTGTCTGGATCCTGCTTTTTTGGGGGTTGGGGACAGAATCCTGTGATCCAGCCTGTGACAGATGAGCAACGCAATGGTTGACTCTCACAATTAAAAGGCAAATATCATGGATATATGTCAGGAGAAGTTTTATAGATTTATAGTGATGTTTTACCCCCTTGTGTTGTTATCAGGGGTGCCCTGGGTTTGGGACATTTGGGAGGGTTGGCTGGTTACCATGGCAACAGCTGAGCTCCAATCAGGATTTAAGGAAGTGAACTCCAGCACTGGACAGGGAAGAAGGAGTGGATGGACAGAACTTTGGGAGGGGCTAAAGGGTTAAATGGAAGTGAAACCTCCATTGTGTGGGTGAGCACATGGTGGGAAAAATCCTCTGCTCCCAGTGCTGTAATATTTTCTCTATTCAGTCTTCTGTTGTATTTCTGATAAGATTTTAATAAACCTTTTAAATTTTTTTGAAAGCGAGCAGCATTCCTCAGAAGCCCAAATATTTTCTGTGGTGCCTTCACCATGCCGATTTTATCGTTCCCATCACTTGCCCATCCCCATGGATCTCCACACTGCTCAGGAATCCCCAGCAGGAACAGCTTTATTGACAGGAAAGGCGGTTTTCTCATCATGCAAACTTCCTGCAGGAAAGAGGCGCTTTCAATCAAATCCCGCGCGGGAGGGCGAAGGGAAGGGAAAATTCTGTCACAGAGCTTTTTGGCAAAGTGAAAACATCCCTGTTTCCACACATCTGGAAGGGAAAGCTTCAATTTTGCACCTCAAAGTGATTTTCATGCTGACATTTCTTTTATTCCATATAATCAGGCAGCTCTAAATATTAGAGTTTCGCTGCCAGAAGGAAACATTTTGAGTGACATTTCCCTGCCTTTCCCACCTCTCCTTTTGCTTGCTTTTCCTCCCTTTAGGTGTTTGGGAAGAGTGGAGTTTTTCTCAGGCACTAAAAATTTCGCTGGGAGAATTTTCATTTTCTTTGCCCCCAAAAAAGTCACAAAATCTCTACCTGATTCTTCTCACCTTTCTGCACTCCACAGCTGGAATTTCTCCAGCCTTTCCCTCTTTGGATGTTCAACTCCAGACTCTGTGGTTTTGACCAGCAAGCAGGAGAGAGGAGATTTAGAAAGAAGATTATGCAAAGAAGTAGTGGCCCTTTTTTCCCCCCTTTCTCCTCATCTTGTGCAAATTACCCTATTATTCTGCTCCCTTAGGATGCCTGAGTGTCCTTATTTCTTCTTTTGAGCTAAAGTCATCCATGCATTAAATTAGTTCTCTGCCTAGAAATAGCTTGATTACTTTCTCCAAGCCGCACTTAATGGGAGGCTCCCGGAGAGTTTTAAAAATAAAAACTGGGCAAAAAAGGGAAAAGGGGAGGGAAAAGGAAGAGCAGTGGTAGGATGCAGCCTCCTGGAGCAAATAGAGGAGGGATTTGCCTTGACTGGGAGGTGTCCTGGAGGGATCCATCCCTATTTCTGTGCTCATGGAATGGCTGGGGCTGGATTTGGAGCTCCATGAAGTCCTGGCCATCATCCCTCCCAGAGCTCTGGGAGAATAATAGGAGTTTTCCTCATGGTTTAGTTGAATTTTGCCTCAGATTTCTGATTTTTCCATGTGGCTGCTGTGATGGAAGGGAAAGAAGGGAGAGTTTGGTGACTCCCGGAGTGCAGAAAGGAGCAGATTTGGATAATAGACCTCAATTCTTCTGATGTTTTTGCTGTAATAATGCTACAGGAGCTGGCACAAATCCCATTCTGGGAAAGCTGCAGGACCACAAATTTCCCAAATTCCTCCCCTCTTCCTGCAGCACCTTTGAGCCTGTTCCCTCCTTGCTGGGGCAGCCAAGATCCCCATCCCTGCTCCACCCACAGATCCTTCACATCCCTTATTATTTCCCTCACATTTCTCTTTATTTCCCTCACATCCCTCATTATTTCCCTCACATCCCTCATTATTTCCCTCAGATCCTTCATTTTTTCCCTCACATCCCTCATCATTTCCCTCACATATGTCACTTTTCCCTCACATCCCTCCTTTTTTCCCTTACATCCCTCACTTTTCCCCTCATATCTCTCACTTTTTCCCTCACATCCCTCACTTTTCCCTTCACATCTCTCACTTTTTCCNTCACTTTTCCCCTCACATCCCTCTTCATTTCCCTCACATCCCTCCTTTTTTCCCTCACATCTATCACTTTTCTCCTCACATTCCTCTTCATTTCCCTCACATCCCTCCTTTTTTCCCTCACATCTATCACTTTTCTCCTCACATTCCTCTTCATTTCCCTCACATCCC